>CM076242.1:66860703-67233703 GCA_038380155.1 Pseudococcus jackbeardsleyi
TCATTAAAATCGTACTCGACGTCTCACTCTTTTTCACCTTCCGCGCTTTTCAACCGCCACCCTTAGGCCGAAGTCGTGGTACATCCCCACGCCGTCGCAAGCGCCGTACGCCGGTGCCGGTGTATCGCTGTTGGGGTGTTCGCTCATTACTTTGGTCGCTCTGCCGTGCCGGTGGCGCTGGAAGCCTGTCGGCTGTCGTCGTTGTCGTCGCTGCCGCACCGCGCCGCGCCATCTCCGTTGTCATTAAAACTGATACCGATACTGATACGTACGTATGTATGTATGTATGTATGTATGTATTGTACTAGCTAGGTTAAGGCAACGGGCACCTCTACTTTTCTAGACTAAGACGAGGTGGATGAATGGATGGAGTGAGTGAGTGAGTGAGTGAGTGAGTGAGTGAGTGAGTGAGTGAGTGAGTGAGTGAGGTTGGGTTACACGCAGGTATCGCGCGTAAATACGTATTGATACGTATTGTATATCGCGTCCGCCGCTCCCCCCCCGGCCATCCGGATTAGCCGCCATGCGCTCCATCCACAGTCCGCATTGTACGTAAGTACATATTACGTACTACACTACATAATACACTTATTCTTTATTTCGTATTCGTAAAATACCTATGGCGATAGGTGCCTACTATGCCGCGTACTTACGCTCTATACGCGCGTGCGGATATACCTAAATTTGCACCCGCGAAAAGTTCGCGGCGTAGTGGGGAGGGGGCGAGGGAAGGGTTCGAATTCGCGATCGTGGTAGGACTGCGGGACCGGAGTGGTTGTCGCTGCGGCGTGGCATGGCGCGACACGGCGTCCCTTTCACCGTGCACCGTGCAGCCTTTTTTTCGTTTTCGGGTTTCGTTTTCGTTTTCGCAATTTCGCATATCGCGAGCGCGGCGCGGCGCCCGCAGCGCGCATGAGCTACTAAAAAATTTAATTCGTTTTAACGCGCTACTGTAAATAGTAGGTACCTAACCTACGTATAAAACGCTGCCGAGTATTGTTATTTTACTTTCAGATAGGCCCGTCTTTTTCCTTTCTTTCTCTTCGAGCTTCCTCTTCGTCTGCCGGCCGGCACTTTTCGCTTTCGTCGCATCCCTCGCTCGCTCGCGCTCGGTCTCTCCGGATATATCCTTTTTCCTTTTCTCTTTGGTGCGGCGCGGCGCGGCGCGGCGAGGCGTACTCGCTTCTTCTCCCCAGTTACTGTGTTACTACACCAGAGCGACGACGCTCCTCCGTTTCCGCGTTGCGTTGCGTTGCGTCTCGCTTCGCGCCCATTACCACTCGTTTCTCCGCGTACTACGGGCTTATTTCTTTTTTTTCCTTCATAATTTTTCCACTCTTGTTCGCTTCGCGCCTTCCGCCTAACGAACGTAGGTACCCAGGAAAAGTACGCGAATTTCAACCCTATCCGCGTACCCGCCACCGCCACCGCCGCCGCCGATACTTACTCTTTATCATACCTACTCTATATTTTTCTCGAGTAGAGAAAGCAAACGAGCGAGCGCGCCTATTCTACGCGCGTATATTCGGCGCTATATTACTTTTAAGCCTAGTTTTTCCTTTTCTTTTTTACTCCTATGTACCTCTGCACCTTGCTTCTTCTACTCGCGAGTCGCGCTGCGCTCATTTTCCTCCCGTTTTTACGTTCGACCGTTTTCCGACGTCGCGTCGCGTCGCGCGTTATATTCTCTTTGTACTTGTACCATCGACAGTTATACAGCCACTACTATATACTTATTATCAATAGCGCCTCATTTCCATTACTACCACCATTACCATCACCGTTACCATTACCACCCTTCATCATCATCATCATCATCATCATCACCACCACCACCACCGTCACCGTCGCATCTTTTTATTTTTCTCCGCCCTCCTTCTCACCGCCGCGTCGTCGTTTTCTTTCTTCTTCTTCTTCTTCTTCTTCTTTTACATTTTCTTCTTCTTCTTCTTCTTCTTCTTCTCCTCCTCCTCCTCCTCCTCCCCCTTCATCCTTCTTCTCCTCTCCTTCTTTTCTACTTTCATTTGCTTTTGCTTTCGCTTCTGCTTTCTACTTCATCATCGTCGCGTCCTCGAATTTATATTTAGAAGAGTAAAAGTAATTTATGTACATCTGATCAATACTTACAGAATTAGGAGGCTGCTGCTTCCCTCTCGCGAACGAGAGCGACCTCTTTCCTATTTTTTTTTCTCATTTCATTTACTCCCCTTGCCGCGCCGCGCTGTACCGCTCTGCTGTACCTATAATACGAAATTCCCTTTTCGCTACCCTGCGCTCTCGTCGTACGCCGCGGCGTGCCGCTCCGTATCATTATTCGTTTTTCCTAAATTTTCTACTCTCGCTTCATTTGTATCAATCTTGGTCGTTCTTTCATTTTTTCCGCTCTTCTTTCTCCCTACACACTGCCGTACAGCACTCGTGGTTGCTCAACGCTTAGTCTAGCCCGTGTGCGTGTGCGTGTGCGTGTGCGTGTGCGTGTGCGTGTGCGTGCGTATACGATACAGAAACGGTAGTAGGTACGGTACATAACACAATAATATATGTACATGCTACATACCTAAGTATATAAGTATACGGCGAACCGGTTATGCAGTTTTATTAACGTCCAACGTACAACGCCGCGCCGCGCAACGCCAATTCTTAAAATTAAATTAAACTTAAAAAAGGGATCGCCTTGGCCATCGTGCAACGGCCTACGCCTACACATTCGATATGTATTCGTACGGTACCATACCATAGGTATGAAAATGAATACATACGTACCTATGTAATGTAGGTACACATCGCACATCGCACATCGCACATTAGACGGCTAACTGGTTACGCAATATTGAAGGAATCACATTTCTTAAACTTCAAATTTTTTCAGGTTATTTTTCTCTAACAATATTTTCAATTTCAATTCATAGGTATTTTTTCCTCAATGTCAATCATTTAAATTTTCAAAATTGAAAAAATTTTTAAACCACGGAATTTCTTACTAATAAATGAAAAACTGAAACACTCCCTCAAAAAAATTTCAAAATACTTAACCGAAGTATTTACTGACCAAAGTCAGAATTTCAAATTCAAAATGAACAACATGCAGTTGTTGTCTAAATGGACGTCGAAAATTCTTTCGTAAATTATTAAATTAAGTATATACCTAGGTAAGTATACTTTTTTCTCAAACAGCTTTCCAAATTAAAATTTTCAATCCAAAAACTTCGTAATTTTTTCAACACATTTTTCCGATTTGGTATAAAATTGTACTTTTTATTGTGAAAACCGAAAATTTAATTTCATTATTATCATTTCATTTACTTACAAGGTAGGTGGTCATTATGTCAAAAACACAATTATATTATAAACCACCCAAATTTACCTTTTATGATTGACATTTCTTCTTTTCAATAAAAAAAAATTCGAAAAAGAAAGAAAATAATGAACAGATTTTAAAAAACACAAGTCCAAAGCAATGACGTCATGATTCAGTTCACATAGAATGCAACCCGCAAAATCGAGCCAATCCTGCCTTCAGTCAATGCTCAAAAATGTCCTAATCAAATTATAGGTACCTACCTATCTAATGACGTCAGATTTTCTTTTAGATACGATTTGATCAAATTAGATGTCATTCGATCATATCATATCAAACTGGATCTGAATCTTCATAATTTTTCAGATATGAATCGATATGTACAATGAGATATGATTTGATGTATGTACTTAATTTGATAAAATTAGATTTGGGACATTTTTGAGATATGATTAGATCTGAAATTTTTTCATCGGGTCGCTTCGCTCGGGCAATATTTTAATCCTTTTACAGGTACCTATACAAAATTGATCTTTTTTGACCAATCCCGTATAGAAAAAAACTAATGGTGATTAATGGTGGCGAAAAAACCATTAGTTTTACCACTAAAAACTAATGGTTTTTTTGCCACCATTAATCACGATTAGTTTTTTTCTATACGGGATTTTTGAGTCAAAAATCACCAATTCTTCAATAAATTCCCAGTTTGTCGGAAAAAATTGATCATTTTTGACTGAAAGATCAGTGTAAAATCTAAAATGATTATACTTTAAAATTTGACGCCCTCGCCTGAATTTTCTCAAATTCTCAGCCCCTCCCTTATTCAATTTCTGGGTGCGCCTACGCCGTGTCGCTGATACCGCCAGGTTGTTTAAATCGCTTGCGATGAGTAAAAATGTGAAACAGAATTTGGCCACTCGTTCTGATGCAATAGGTATCTGAGGTTTTCATAACTCCCTTAATAATTGAGGTACCTACAAATATGAACAAAATCTCATTCGAAATAGAATTTTATTGCGAATCGAAAGCTGTAGCTAATTACATTTTTCAATTTAGTGACCATTCAAGAGCAAAAAATTTCATCTCAAGTTGGACCAATTTTCCAAGTTTTATCGTTTACACCGCATTTTTGCCACATTTTTCACTGTTTCACTCATAGCGCCTCGACAAAACAATTTACACACACATGGCAGACTCCTCGCATATTGAAATTGAAGCCTAAGCCTAATGTTTTGTTGTTTTCTGCTTCTACGCGTAACAAGCGCACGCTCAAGTCCGTACCTTGCCATGACGACTAGTTATGTTATGGGCACGGAGGGGTTCAAAAATGATATGCAAAAACTAGTTCGGCGTTGCGTCGGATGAAATTATCCAACTTGAAAACTTGACGATCTCAGAGGGAGTTCACTTTTTTTCAGTTCTCTTTGCGAAATCTAAATCTACGTAAAATTTACTATCTGTTATCATATTCATAACCTTGTTTTGATCAAGATTTGCCCGAGATATCCACCAAAGTTAAAAATTTCTCAGAGAAGTAAAAAATCTCAATTTTTAATTTTTTCAATTTTTTTTTGTTTTTCATAAGCTAAAAATTGAAAGTACCTAAGCGATTATTTGTCACAAATATCACTTATTTGATTGAAAAACACAAATTTCGTCGACGTTTGAACAATATTTTGATACCTAATTATTAGGTACCAAAAGTTTACAAAATTTTGAATGCGAATACAAAAAATTTAATACAAATTTTCATACCTGTGAAGGACTAGTATTTTTTTTACAAACTTTTTTTTTATATTATCGACTCATTTTACACTTGAAAATTGTTGAAAAAATTATGGGAGTAGAAAAAAAAGGATAAAAATTTTCGATTTGCAATTACCCCAGTATGAAATTTTTCGAGGTGAATGCAAAATCCCTTTTCCCCCACTAACCTGATGAAAATTTTTCAAACATGGCGGCCTTGCCTTAAACTTGGATCCATTAGTAAAATTTACAAAACGAAAACAGTTGGAAAAGGTTTTACTTTACATGTCGTTGGCCATTTCGAAAAAAATGTCTCCAATTTTACTTGAAAGTGATTTTGACATAATTTTCATAAAAATAATTCCACAGAGCGCATGGGTGCACCGATTATGTTTCAGCAGGGTCAGTATATAGGTAATAGATGTACCCAAACCTACCAATAATTGGCGCAATCAAAAAGTCATTTTTTTGGCCTCCAGCTGCTGATTATGCAATTATCCCACTGCACCTTACATATAATTATAAGTAAGTATGTACTTACTGCGAGAGTATATGTATTGTATGTATGTATGTATGTAGGGTATTGTAAGTGTTGAAAATTCGCCACACAAGCAAACACCTACGTACGCGTTTGTTGGCAGGCAGGCAGGCAGGCAGGCAGGCAGGCGGGTAGGTACATAGTACATACCTACTTGATAATTAGCTATCATTGTTGAAAAAACCATCATCCGTATAGATAATTATACTGACGCTACCTACTAAGGTACCTGATAAATTTATTCAACCCTTTAGGCTAGCTACGCGACCAACGACCAACAACGATCCGTTTTATCGGCGCGGCGCCGTCGTGTCAATCAAATTGCATAACCGGTTCGCCGTAAATACGCCACCGTATAACCGCGCCGCGTAATCAGACCGCCAAAAACAGAAGCATTTTTGTCGCGTTAAATCTGCAACCGCGCGTAGAGGATGGAGGAAGGAAGGAACGGGAATTAGATCCGGTCGGCCGGACGTGATCGGATTCATTCGGATGGCATTCGATCAGAAATTTGGCTCAAGTAATCGGTATATAAGTACATAGGTATTGAGAGAGAAAAAAAAAAACGATTAGATTAATTTGATTGGATCTAATCGGATCTCTTTATATGTAAATGAATCGATAGGTTAGGTACCTATATTACATTACCTATATACTTAGGTACATACAATACCTACATACGTAGGTAAGTATTTGTCTACGTACGTATGCTGATGGTTCGAATGAGGAGGAAAAACGGAATCGTTCTGATTTGATACCACAACATGCGATCGCATGGTAACGATAACGAATATAACTGTAGGTATACCCAATACCCATATACCAATACCTACACCTAAATATGTAATATGTACCTATATCTGTTCTCACTTGTTCAGATTGATTCGGATCCAAGCAGATGAAGGCAGATTGGCGCGGGAAAAATTTGAAAAAGCGAATCGCAAACCTACGATTGCACTAGGTAATTCATATTATGTCTGTCGTAAGGTATCGGTTTAGGTACCTATCAACATCTAGGTAGTAGGAGTAGGTACTTATTCGGGTCGAATTGCGCCCTATCATGAAATTTTATAAAATTATACCACGTGTACTTGAATAGGTGCCTGTGTTTCGCCCTTCATTCTACCCCTCCACCAAATCTTTCATTTCCAAGTGAAAAATACACATAGGTAGGTATGGCCGAATTTGCAATCTACACCGCTAACAATAGGTAGGCAGGTAGGTAGGTAGGTAGGTAGGTTTCTCCTGTTGTTATTTATTCCTCCTTATTTTTATTCATTATGTGTAGGTGTTTCCTCTCAACAATCCAAATGCTCCGCCTCTCTCTTTCTTTATAAACCTTCGGTATGCGAGAGAGTGGCGTCAACTTTGGAGCTTTTGTATCCCATATTTTTTTTTCTCAAATATACATTTTTGAATTTAAAGGTAGGTAGGTAGGTAGGTAGGTAGGTAGGTAGGTAGGTACGAACGAGCACATACGGGTCAAGTTTAATAATTACCTACCTACTGTATTACGTATGGTACCGAATTTTAATTACGTAGGTATTACCTATATGTAGATAGTAATTAGTTAGGTATAGCTATACCTACGTATGTATATATATAGGTAGTAATATCCGGATGTGTCAGCCACTTTGTGGGTTAACTTTACATACAAAGTCAGCCATCGTACATGTCAGCCATGGCTGACTTTTCATGGGTTAATTCTACATACAAAGTCAGCCACCTGTTTCCAAAAACTTCCACCAGAGTCGCATCCCTTAGAAATTGAGGCGCGAGGATGAACGCATGCCCAATTTATAATTGGCGATGTGTAGAATGGAGAAAACCGGTCGGAATTTTTGTGCCTATACTAGTTTTGAGTATGCACAGTTTAAACTTTGACCCAAAATTTATTAGTTATTTCATTAATTAAACCAAAAGTTTTTGGTATCAAAAATTTTTATTCGAGTGTAGATATTTTTTTACTAGGCCACTTTTTCAAAATTTGTGATAAAAAAGAAAATTTTGCAATTTTTTTTCAAAAATCTTTATGTAGGAACGCCATTTTTTTTGTCAAGGTGAATTTTATGTTGCTAAGAATGAAATCTGCAATTGGAATTTCGATTAATCAATTAGCACAGGAATGAGACAAATTTGAAAAAGTGGGCAAAAAATTGGAAATTTTTGAATATATATGAAAAGTGGCTGGCATAGTAGGGTCGCGTGCAATTATATATATAGCTATTAGCTGTAATGTAATGTAATGTAATATATAGCGTACATCTACATAGGTAGAGGTACATACGTATCTAGCTGAATTGAATTCGAAACTATAGGTATACCTACATATGTAGGCACAAATTCACAAAGTTAGGAGGTACTCGAAACTTACCGATTGAAGGTGGAGGCGGCGGCATGCGGAAGTGCGCCATCATAATACTGATACTGATACTGATACTGATACTGATACTGATACTGTAAGTAGGGGTAGACGGTAGAGGTTCGAATGCGTAAAATTGGCCGATCCGACAATAACTTAACGTAATCGAAACAACACTGAATATGATACCGAGAGTAGGTAGGTAAGTTCAAGTAACTACTTCGGTGTGTCTACGTACCTACGCGAGACGCGGCTGCAATCGAAAAAGTTACCGATGATCGATGATGGCGTGTAACGTGTTTAGGTACCTATATTGTAGGTACTAGGAAGGCATAGGTATCATAGATATATGGTACCTACATATATGGTAGATTGGTAGGTGGACCGATGTACCGTCGCGTCGCGTTCGCGTCCGTCAATACCAATACCTACTAACTGAGCTTATACTTATAGCACCTACACGTATGACTGTAGGAAAACCAAAAAAAAAACTAACACAAACAACATAAAAACATACAAAATCAAAAAATCAAACCGAACCGAAACGAAAAAAAAAAAAAAATGAAAAAAATACATACAAATATACCTAGGTACGTATTGAATAGCGAATAGAGATTCGTAATTCGACGAGTTGAACGTTTGAGCGCGAATCGATACGTACCAGTCGGGGTGCGTACGTACGTAGGTAGGTACGTAGGTAGGTAGGTAGGTAGGTAGGTAGGTACGGCAAAATAGTGAAATGGGCCCAGAGCTAGAGCCGCCGATAACAATTGGTCGTCTACGCCGAGTACCGAAAGCGACAGAGTTAATATTTCGCCGATGTGGATGTCGAGTAGATACTGACGATAGCGGTGTGAAGTGCGTGATACGCGAACGCGATAGTCGACGAACCGATCATCTTACATCAACGATTACCGATCAAATGACACAATCAAACTGTCGTTTAATCAGCAACAACAGCATCCAGTACCTACCGAAAGGTTGTCGCTAATTCAAACTTTTCTTACACGCCGGCAAGGATGGCGGGCGGACGGGCGGACGGGCGGACGGACGGACGGATAGGTTCGGCGAAGTAGTGTATTGTAGTGGTAGTAGTAGTAGGTAGTAGTAGTTGTGGTGGTGGTGGTGGTGGTGGTGGTGGTGGGTAGCGCGGCCGCCGCTTAAATGAATAAGTGCGTACGTATACGTACATACATAAGTAACTAAGCGAGCGACGAATGAGTAATCGCAAGCGTATGCATGTGTATTTTCTCGTAGAAAGAAGAAAGGGCAGATTTATACGCTAGCGCGCGAAGCGAACCGGTCTATCACCGCCCGCTCTCCCGCCTCACCCGGGCTCACTCCACTCCGCTCTCATTTATGCAATCTTAATCCGAACTCGGAACCGCTGATCGCTGCTGGATGTTGAAACGGGAGGCGAGGCGAGGCGAGGCGACGCGACGCGACGCTAATACCGCCTCATTACCTAGTGTGCCTCTAATTACCTCACTATCTATCTGCCTGCCTGCCTGCCTGCCTGCCTGCCAACCTACCAATCATCACCTACCACCACCACTACCCAGGCTTACGTTAGCTTTAGCCGAAAGCTGAAATAAGCTGAAACTCATACCCAAATCATCAGTTCGCCAATCGGCACTGTCGGCAACTTGTTACCGTACGAGCTACCCGCCACCAACTTAAAATGTACCTAGGTAGACACAATCTACAATCTACAATGTACATACTTAATATGTACCTACGTCTACGTACCTATATGCATACAGCATACTTATTGGTATTAGTTAGATAGATAGATAGGTAGGTAGATATCTACTCGAAAGCGTAATCGAGTATACCTACCTACTCACCTACCTACGTGAGTGTTGACGTTACGTTGCGTCGCGTCGCGTCGCGTCGCGCGTCAGAATCAGGGATTAAAGAACGAATAGAACGGGAACAGGAACAAAAGAACAACAGAACAACAAAAATCTGAAATAACCAACGAACGAATATATATCGTATGGGAGGAAAAAAAATAAAGAACAGAACAGACAAAGGAAACAACTATATATATATATATAATTGCACGCGACCCTACTATGTCAGCCACTTTTCATATATATTCGAAAATTTCCAATTTTTTGCCCACTTTTTCAAATTTGTCTCATTCCTGTGCTAATTGATTAATCGAAATTCCAATTGCAGATTCATTCTTAGCCACACAAAATTCACCTTGACAAAAAAAATGACGTTCCTATACATACAGATTTTTGAAAAAAAATTGCAAAATTTTCTTTGTTATTACAAATTTTGAAAACGTTCCCTGGTAAAAAAATGGCAGCACTCGAATAAAAATTTTTGATACCAAAAACTTTTGGTTTGATTCATAAAATGACTAAAAAATGTTGGGTCAAAGTTTAAACTGCGCATACTCAAAACTGGTATAGGCACAAAAATTCCTACCCTTTTTCTCCATTCTACACATCGCCAATTAGATATTGAGCCTGCGTTCATCCTCGCGCCTCAATTTTTAAGGGTTACGAACTCTGGTGGAAGTTTTTGGAAACAGGTGGCTGCTGAGATGTACGATGGCTGACTTTGTATGTCATAGAGTTAACCCACAAAGTGGCTGACACGTCCGGATATTACTACCTACATATATATTTTTTTTTTTTAAACAGAGAATGAAAGAACGAACAATTTTTGATTTCTTTTTTTAATACGTTCTCGTTCTTATACTTTTTTGCCTTTTTTCCTGCAATTCAAGGCCAAAAGGTATCAATATTGGCAGAAATGACTAGTTGTGTCGAAATTTTTTGATACTTTTTAGATCTAAAATTTTATGTTCTGACTGAAAATGAAAATTTCTTCGCAAAAAGAGAAACCTATACTTACTATTCAACACACAAAAAAAAAGAGATAAAAAAAAGAACCAGAGAACAGAAGGTAAAGAACAAAAGAGCACAGATTTTGACAAGAACGTGAGAACTGAGAACTGAGGAGAAAGAGAGAAATTTTTGTTTAATAGGAACCATGGAACGAAAGAACAAAGACCCAACCACAAATTTCCTTCTTCTTCAATCCCTGGTCATTACTGACTGGCTTGTCCAAAAGGCTTTTGACGATGTTTTTTTTGTTTTTGTTTTGTCTTTTTGCAAACAATTTGCATAGCATTTTGATTTTTTTGTACTCTCTCCACCCCCACCCAAGGGTGTCCCAGGAAAAATAAATAAAAGTTGGAATTTCGGGAAGCATATTATCCTCTAAATCTTTTATATGCTACCCCAAAACATTTAAAAAATTTTTCCCGACTCGATTCATTGAAGCACGTTTACCTGTGCCCTCCCGGCATCGGCATGTCCTCAAAGTTGAGGACGCGACTCCCGAGCGCGTCCGTTGCTATCCGGCCGCCATGCGCCATACGCGGGGGCCAAGTTTCCCATGTACGGGCCACGTTACGAAAATGTCGATGCGCCGTTATGTGAGTCCAGAAGGGGGGGGGGGAGCGTTGAAATTACCAAGTAGGAAGTAGGACATGGTTTTGGGTTATCTAAAGTATACCCAGTCTGTTTTGATTTTGATTTTTTTTTGTGTGCTTTTACGACTGCTGAAAAAAATTGTCTTACCATGTTGTTCGATAGGGTGTCCCAAATCAATCAAGTCAACATACCTTGGATCGGATTTTTTTTTCCATACTTGGTATTTTTTTTTTTTTTTTTTGCCTAAATGCACTGGACTAAAAAATTTTTTTCAGCATCGTCATAAAAGCACAAAAAAAAAGAGAAGAAAAATTCGAAATCGAAACAGACCGGGTATAATGTATTTGTACTCTAGACAACCCAAAACCATACACCGTTCACCACGACGCGACGTCAAAAGCGACGGGTTGAGGGGGAGGGGGAGGGAGAGTGAGAGGGGGAGAGGGAGAGGGTGGAAGTGCGTAGCGGTAACACGTATCTACGGGTAGGTTTAGGTACCTATTACCTAGTACGTATTACCTACATTAAGTCTAAGTCAGTATTTGTACACGTATGTATGCTTGTACGCGTGCATAATGGTACATATAGACGCGTAGTCTACATACTACATACCTACATGGACATACCTGCTATATGTGTGTGTAATGTACTTACTTACATACCTACATAGCTGGTACGCGAGTACGTTACATATATGTATTATATATGTATACATTACATAGACGTAGGTACCTACGCGCGTGTTTCGCTACGGAAACGTTATTCGCATTCGCCATTCGCCATTCGCCATTCCCGATTCGTACGTTTTCCGATCCCGCCCGTTGGACGACTGGCGGACGCGACTCGACGCCGCGCCACCATCTGGACCGGTGGTCGCCTGGCCGTTCATTGGTTCCTCACTCCCAGTGATCGTGATCGTAGTACCGACTACCGATGCGACCGACGGCTCGAACTCGGGCTCGCGGCGCGGCGTGGCGTGGCGTTAGCTTACAATCAAGTATTTATTACCTACCTAGGTACTTTTTCTTATTACCTACGACGCGACGAGTATGTATATTGTACATACTGTACAATGTATACGCACGTATTAGAGGTAATCAATCTTGCTGGTTACGAAATCGGTACCTAAGTATGTTACATATACCTATCGTATGCAGTGGCGTAGCGAACGGGGGGGTTGGGGGGGTGACTCACCCCCCCCCACACGCAGCGCTAGTAGAAAAAGTTGGCGAATTCGTCTCAAATGAAAAAAAGTTGGCAAATTCATCTTAAATGACGAAAAGTTGGAAAATTTGACAAAAAATGAAAGAAAAGTCGGCAAAAATGATCAAAAATAACTAATAAGAAACCCGAACTGAGTTGCAGAAAGAAAACGAGTAATAATCGTTGAAAAAAAATTATTTTAGCACCTAAATATGTACCCTCTATTTTCTGTCTTAGTGACCTTTTAGCAGGAAATCACCTCAGGGAGACTCATAAGGCTCGAGCTGCCTCTTTGAGTTTAGGAAAATTTTATTCTTGCCAAAATGCGAAAAAAGTGCATTCTTTTTGTTCTTCAAACAGCATTTTCTCAAAAAAATTTCACCCTCGTTTCGCTTCATTTCAATATGTAAAAAACTAATGGGTTTTCACTAATTTTTCAGTCAAAATTTCAATCAAATTCCCAATTTGGCAGACAAAAATCAATGGTTTTTGACGAGAATATTATAGTTAAAAATGACAAATTTGAAGTTTAACCCCTCCCACTTTTTTTTCTCAAATTCTCAACCCCTCTCTTAATCAATTTCTGGGTGCACTTATAAATGTTAGATCGATCGAAGTACATTTACTTGATTCGTAAATTCGAGTTGAAATCTATTGGGGTATTTCTTTTCCACAAAATTTTTTCGCAAAAAATACATATGAATTTAAATTGGAAGTACCAGGTGACGAATTTTGAAAATTGAGCTTTGATCGATTCAACGGATCATGAGTAGTGTGATTTTATAGCGATCCCTCAAGTGGAAATACAAAAAAAATTGCTTTAAAGTTTTCAATGCGTTTTTGCTGCTCGCTGTCAACCATAAAAAGTTCAAGTTTGGGTTGGAAAAAGAGCTTTTCGCCAAGTTTTTGCACTCTCTATCGATTTTTAAGCTCTTTCTGCACCCTTTCATGTCATCAGACATGAGTTTTCGATCTTTTTCTCATGATTTATGATGTAAACAAATTCGCATGTCGGAACCCCTAATAACGCCAACAATGTTTTTTTCCTATTTCAGTGGGGAAATGCCCAAAAAACGAGAATTTTATGATGATATTACTCTCAAGATTGCAAATGGTTTTTTTGTACTTTTTTATTTTTCAAACAACTTTTGAATGAATTGTATTGCATATAGAACATTTTTATTAATAATCTGGGGTATTTTTGGACCCGGAAATGGTCTGGGGGGGGGGGGGGGGGAAAATTCAAAAAAATGATTGGCGTTATTATGCATCCGACTCCAAATAACGCCAATTTGTGGACCTTTTTTGAAATGGGTACTGCTCTGAATTGCGTCACTCTGGAACCCAATCGAGTGCAGCAATGGGCAGATAAATGTTTTCTCTTTCATATGCAGTCAACAGAATCGAAATCGACTGAAAATTGTAGGAGTTATACCCATCCGGGATTTGCTTGGCGTTAATACTGCGCGAAAATGTTTTATGAAAGCTCGTTATATCATTACGCGACAGTAAAACGTGGACTTTGGTTTAGAAAATATCGATTTTTGATTGTCTGAAATTTCAAAAAGCTCAAATTCAAAAACGACGAGAGCTTTCATTCCAAACGGGGAACAGTATGTAGTAGGTACCTACCGGTATTGGCTGCTACTGCTACATACGGGCGCGGGCGGGCAGAGCCTTAAAATAAAGTCTCGTCCTCGAATTTCGCCCAAATTACCTACTTACTACATTTTTGTGAGCTACGCTCGTCTTCCGACTGCGTGCCGCGCCGCACCGTGCCGAGCGCGGAACGATTTTTCATATTCGTGCAAATAATTTACGTAGGTACTACAGGGCCCGGGTCGTGGGTCGATAGGTATTGTCCAATGTCCGTACGGGCTTTCATAACTAAGAAAACTCGGATCAAAAATAAAGTTGCGTTTTGCGTTCTTTGATTTCGCTCCGATTGCTTTCATGAGTTCTGCTGATGGCGTTTGATTGCTGCTGCGCGTGCGCGTGCGCGGTACCGTACGATTTTTCTAAATTTTTCCAGCAGAAATGGGAAATGAAACCGATTCACGTAGGTAGGTAAAATAGTACCTACCTAACGTTGGAAGTGTATTTGCTAGTTTCGCTGTACGGACTACGGAGCCATCGGCGCGGCGCGGCGCGGCGTCGGCATCGCATATCGCGTAGAAAAGCAGGCGGCCAGGTAAAAGTCCATTCTACCTATCTACTGGTATCTATGTACTTGGTTGGAATTGGAATAAGTGGTAGGTATCATTTTGATTTCGATTCGAATGGCGGATCGGATTGACTCGTGCATGAGATTCGCGGTACGAGTACACCCACCTACCCACCTACCTACCTACCTACCTACCTATTTAGTTCGTTTTTGGTTCTTGTTTGTTTGTGTTATTCTGTTAGTGAGTAAGTTGTCCGGCCCCTCGTTCACGCATATGCGTATAGAGGGGTCGTTAAACTTGTAATAATGTAAAATGTATGTCGCGGAAATAATAATAAACAATTATCAATTATCAATTATCTAAAAATGTGAAAAATGTACATATGTAGGTAGGTGTAAAGATAGGTAATTTATTAAGTAAGTAAGTACATATTATTACAGGTAGGTTGGTACCTTGGTACCTAACAAAAATATACGTATCAGTAGTATCAGTAGGTATCAGTACGAGTGGCGAGTAGGTACATACAAGTGTTTCTTTAATTTTGTTTTTATTCGAGTAATCGTTTTCGTTGGTTGGTTGGGACGTTGGGTTAGTTCGTTTGCTTCTTTGTTTCCGTCTTTGGCGTCTCGTCGCGTACGACGAGTCGATTTCTTACTTAATGCTTTTCTTCCGGTTTTCGATGCTTCCATGCTTCTGCTGCATCTTGCGGCGAGATCGAGCCCATGTTCCTCTACATACTTAATACACGTGTATGTATGTATGTATGTATGTATGTATGTATACGAACACGAATTACGAGTCGAGTCGACGGTTCATTATACTCGTTACTCGTTTCGACGTTTTCGCCTCGTCAATTGTCCGCTTTTCCACTTTTCTATACCTATAGGTACCTACGTTTCCATTTACAAAGTCGGTTTGTCTTTTACGCGGTAATCTGTATACAACCATAAGCGCACCTCACCTCACCTCACCTCACCTTTCGTATACGGCGCGGCGCGGCGGTACCTGAGCAATTAAGTAGATGCAAATACGATGACGCGACGTTCTCAAAAGTCTCGGCGGACGTACACGGCAGAAAATACTTAAAGGAAATTAAGAAGAGGACAAAAGCAAGCGTGATTATTA
The DNA here is from genome assembly GCA_038380155.1 of Pseudococcus jackbeardsleyi. Lineage (NCBI taxonomy): Eukaryota > Metazoa > Arthropoda > Insecta > Hemiptera > Pseudococcidae > Pseudococcus > Pseudococcus jackbeardsleyi. The sequence goes on from CM076242.1 coordinate 66,876,599, forward strand.
TACCGCCGCGCCGCGCCGCGCCGCGCCGAATAGCTATCAAACTGTTGGGTACCTACTATACCTACCACCTACCGCTACCGTCCCAAGAGTAGTACATACTTGACTCTTTGGCACCTGATCTAAGTTGGTTGCTATACCTACGCGTACACACGCCATAATTACCTACTTAGGTACGTTCGCGTCCTACGCTGCAGCTTTAGGTAATACTGGTAGCAAGTAGGTACCATACATAGCTAATTCAAATGTGTCGAATGTATATAAAATATACGTATGTACTTACTTATGGTATTACCTACCTATACTTAAGATACGAGTAGATAGTAGATACATCTACATAATATAATTATGTACTTATTATCACACTTACTCGCGTCCTTATGCTTACGCTTACGCTTACGCTTACCTACCGTACGCTGAATCGCTTTAGCCGGGTCCGGAAACTGTATTACGCTGCGCTGTGCTCGACGTTGTGGTGTCGGCGTCCGTAATAATCTATGTATGTACTCGTACTCGTACTCGTACTCGTATTAGGTTAGCTACAGGCTACAGGCTGCTGGCTGCTGGCTGCTGGCTGCAAGCCGCGGGTACAATGATGCAGGACGCAGAATACAGATTTAGGTAAAGTTTGTTTCGCGTCAACATCGCGACACTTGTCAATGCCGACGACCCATACGACTTTTGGTTTTGGTAGGCAGTTTGCGAGTCGCGTCGCGTCGCGTTTCGGATCTCGCTTACCAGCAACCTAAGGACGCGCTATAGGTAAGTACAGTACGAGTATTAGGTTAAACGCTAAAGGCGTGTTGTGTACGTAAACGTAAAATCCAAGTAGGTATATGTACATATATGTATACGTATACGTATTTAGAGTTTTGTACCAACGTAGTGCCCTATAACGGAGATATTGCGTTGCGTACGACACGTAGCTGCGAACGGTATCCGTAGGTATTATACTTATCACCACCACCACCACCACCACCTATGTACTGTATTGAAATGCTTACCTATCTGCCTGCCTACCCTCGACCCTCGACCCTCGACCCTCGACCCGTTTTCATTTAAACATTTACCAACGAATTAATAATCGATCGATCGCATTCGTTTTTTCTCGTAGGCAAATATAGTGTAGGTAATAGGTAATAGGTAATAGGTATGTATAATTGTAATGTGTATCTTCTTTCGCCGGTTTCGCCTGCTGTTTGAATACGCGCGGAGCGCAATTCTTCCACCGCGTTTAAATTAAAAGTTGAATTTTGAATGAAGAGCAGCCAGCGTAGCGCAGCAGCGAAATTAAAGACGATGCGATACCGCACCTACCTATTAATCGAGTTGGGCGCACGCTATTTAAACGCGAATAGTAAATACTGGCACGTATAACGTCAACCTATATAGATGGTACGGGCGCTGCTCTGCTTTGCTTTGCTTTGCTCTGCTGTACGAAGGGTGGTGGTGGGGGGGGGGGGGTAACCGTGCGGTGCGGTGCGATTACTGTACCTACCTACCAACCAACCACAAGTGTAGGCATATATGTCTATAATTTTAGAATAGCCAGACTAGCCAGACTTGGGCAGATTGAGACAGGTTGGCAGGTAGATAGGTAGGTAGGTAGGTACGTAGGTAGGTAGGTAGGTACGGTGTCCCATGAAAACGAAAACGTTGAAATTTCGGGACGCATACCCTGTAAATTTTTTATACGCGGCCCCAAAACGTTTTAAAACTTTGTCCAGACTCGATCGAAGCACGCTTACCGGTGTCTCGCCGGCATCCGGGCATCCGGGCATCCGGGCATCGGCAACGGCATGCCCTCAAAGTTGAGGACGCGACTCGACTCGACTCGACTCGACTCGACTCTCCCGAGCGAGCGCGTCGCCGCGTCCGCGTCCGTTGCTACCCGGCCGCTATACGCGGTGGCGCCGGTGGCGGTGGCCAAGTTTCCCATGTACGGGCTACGTTACAAAAATGTCAACGCGTCGTTATGCGAGCAAAGAGACGGGAGGGGTGTTGAAATTACCTAGTACCCAAGTAGGACATGGTTTTGGGTTTTCTAGACGTACAAATACATATACCCGGTCTGTTTCGATTTCGAATTTTTCTTCTCTTTTTTTTTTTGTGCTTTTATGACTGCTGAAAAAATTTTTTTAGTCCAGTGCATTTAGGCAAAAAAAAAAAAAAAAAATACCAAGTATGGAAAAAAATTCCGATCCAAGGTGTGTTGACTTGATTGATTTGGGACACCCTATCGAACAACATGGTAAGACAATTTTTTCAGCAGTCGTAAAAGCACACACAAAAAAAAATCAAAATCAAAACAGACCGGGCACCTATATGTACGTACTCTAGACAACCCGAAACCATGTGTCCTACTTACTAGGTAATTTCAATACCCGCCCTTCCTTCTCTGGGCAGAGTTGTCATTTTACACGTAGGTAGAATAATTATGTTATTTTATATTTTAGGTACGTAGGTATATCAATAATTATAAAAAATGTAGAATACCTATTATGTAAAATGTAAAATAATTCGAAAAACGTTTCTGATTGGCTAGATTTTATGTTGTTGACAAAAAAAAAAAAAAAATACAAATCATTACTCGATGATGGCTCAAAAAACGTCATATACCTACCTAAGCCCAAAATAATGGTTAATTGATGACAAAATGAATTTGCAACTTATATTCTGATTGTCCTATTTTTACAATTGATGGAATGACTCATTCCATCAATTGTAAAATTTATTTTATCATATCTACTTACTTATTCTTGTTTGAATTTTTGATTGAGACAATAAATTTACATTTTGATACATACATACAACATTTAGTGATTTAGTTAGATCTTGCGATTTTAGATGATGTTCTACATAGGTATGGTATTCTACAATTACATAGTCTACCTACGTCTACATTTCACTTTCTAGTTCTACATGACAACACTCTGCCTCTGGGCTCGCATAACGGCGCGGCGGCGCGGCGCATTGATATTTTCGTAACGTGGCCCCTTACTTACATATAAATGTCAAAATGTGCATAGATACGTAGACGTACTCGTACATAGTACATACTACATATAACATATACTCGCCGTCCAGTACCTATGTAGGTCCTAGGTACACGTAGCTCTAGCTACCTACGTCGCGTCGCACGTTACCTTTGTAAAAATAATGTTTTTTCGGAGAGCAGGTGAAAATGGAATACTTATTTGTCTATGTACAAAGGTACCATAAATGCGCCTAACGTTCCTATACCTAGGTAGGTAGGTAGGTAGGTAGGTAGGTACGTATGTACGTATATTATGTATTATGTATTATGTAGGTATCTAATGTATAGAGAAGAAATCTTTAACGTAAACCTAATATGCAGTCGCAGCGCAGGTGGGCTTAGGCTTGCCTACCGCATGTATTCGAGGTGTAGGTACGTACTAGGTACTACGTACCGTATACTTACGCCAGGTATGTATAGTATGTACGTCTACGTATATGTACATATGGTAGGTAACGTACTGGTACCGGGTACCTGGTACATATCTACATCAAGTTCATAAGGTAGGGTACCTAAGTGAGTAATAAGTGGGTAATTCTCCGCAAAGTAACGAGTACACTTTTTCAAAATGATGTATGTACCTATGTACCTATAACGAAAAAAAAGTTGGCGTTTTTAGTGTGTGTGTGTGTGTTTTGGTTGAGAATTGTTTATATAAATATGGTCCTAAGACCCCATTTTAACGTGGGGCCGAATTCATATTCACGTTTAAAAAAAAAGAAAAAAAAAAGAAAAAAAAGAAGCCTTATGTAAAAGCCGTGGTAACCGACTCCGGTGGTGAAAAAACGAAATTATTCTTCACGGTGATGGAAATTTGGCCCACAAAGCCACACAAAGTGGGTTCTACAACACATAGGAGGAGGAGGAGGGGGTGGACACCTGAGAGGGGAGGGTTACTATATGATTGACGATTGACCCAGCTCCATCAGCTGTGCTCAAACATGTCATTCTGCGTGTTGTATAGACGAAATTTCTTGCATGCACGCCAAAATGTGTAGTTTGCGGAGAATTACCCAACTAAATTAGTACCTAAGTAGCTAAGTGGTACCTATAATAACTGCCCGCAAAGATAAGCCTACTGCCTTACAGACTTGCAGGGCTGTCGTCCTACATATGTATTATATAATTAGGTAGGTGCCTAGCTATCTACCTATACCTATACCTGTACCTATACTTATACCAATAATTAGGTACTCTCCTACTCTCGTTTGTGTAATCTGTAATCGTACCAATTGTAATGTACTGAACTTACTATGTACCTAGTACCTACTATGCGTACGTAAACGTAGGTATAGCCGTATAGCCGTATAGGTATAGGTATAGGTATTAGGTACCTAACCTACGTTTACGTACGCATAGATGGGTGCGTTTCAAGTACGTACTACGTACGTATACGTATACTTATGCCTAGGTGTGCGCGAAAAACGACAACATTTCGGCTACGCAGCGCAGTGGCACCTACCACCTATAAATTACCTACCTACCTACCTACCTACCTACGTAAACTACATATACAAACGTGCCTATACTGAAATGTAATTACGTAATAAATTTTCACCTACGAACCGGCGAAACAATGAAATTCTATGAAAATCAGTGTAGGTACTCGAAGATGTTTCTTCGGTTTGGAGAATAGAGAAAGGTCGCAAGGAGGCAATTCTCCGGATTTATATCTTCGAGAACCTTAATTTTCCAAGAATTTCGCTGTTTTGCTAGTTCGGACTCGGAGGCGAAAATCAGCACATTTGCAAAATTAAGGTGCCCTAAATCGATCAAAACGAGTTTTTAAGAAGAGACTGAGGGGGTGGGGATGGAAAAAAAACTCGGAATTTACACGATTCTCCCTTAATTTTACCCAAATGAGGTGTTCCTGGGGAAAAAATCTAAATATTACATGAAAATAGATTGACACATCCCCTTCTAGAGCCGTGCCGAGATAATTTATAGGCCCCAGAGGAATAATCTAAAAGCGAAAAAGGTCTTTCAAGGAATTTTTAACATCGATATTCGACGTAATTAGGTACCTAAATTTACCCCTTTATTTCAAGTTCTCTCACCCAAGGCAAGCTCTAGTGAGCCCCTTGAAAAAACGGGGATCGGGGGTTCGAGGGACCTCCCTCTCTACACAGGCCTACATTTCTTACTTTTCTCGTGAATTCTAGCCTATCCCCCTCCAAAAAGAAGTTCTGGTTGCGCCACTGGTACTGGGTGATGGGTGTAAGTGCAAGTGCAAGTGCAAGATTGTTGTTTTTCGATTCACTCTGTGCCTATCGACCACGACCATTACGTATACATACTTGTACCTACCTACCTACCTATCTGCCTGCACCGCGGGGCGACAGCGACCCGGCAGTGCGGAGCTACTCGTCGATCATTATTCATTAATTAACCAACTAACTAACTAACTAACTAACTAACAGAAAACGATAAACGACAAGATGCGACGCGACGTTGCGAGAATGGTGTTGTCGCGGGGCGGGGCGGGGCAGGGTGGCGGGTAATGGCGAGGTTTGATTCGGCGAGCTGTACCAGTAAGTAGGTACCATATACTTACTTACATATACATACGTGTACTTACGTGTGTACTCGTACTCGTACTCGTATTTTATTCAGATTTTATTGTTTTGTGTCGTAATGCATTAAATCGTTCGGTATCGTTATCGTCGTCCTCCTCTTTGGTAGAGGATTTAAATTAGTCGCCGCCGGCGCGACGTACGCGCGTACGTATAGGTAAGCGAGCGAATGAGAATACGCAGACAGAGACAACGACAACGACAACGACAACGATAAAGAGGAAGAGGTGACAACGAAATACATGGTAATTAGCGCGCAGCGACAACGCTGCGAACTCGACTAAAGCGTAATAATATTTGTAAGTAATAATAATGCGAAAGATGGAAAGTTGCTTCCTTTCTACATTTATACTTACTACTCTTGTCGCGGACGCGGGCGCGGGCGCGGGCGCGGGTACGTATCGCGCGTATTTATCATTGCAACGAACGTGCAACAAATCGTTATGGTACCTTATAGGTACCTCGATCTTTTTCTCTCTCCAAGTTATACGCGCGCCTCGCCCGCGGTATACCAGATTTTTAAAATCGTCTTCCTGTCGCACACTAATTAAGTAAGTAAGCATGTATTCGTCGTCGTAATTAGGCGATACGCGCTACGCGCTACCCCGCAGTACCCGGCTCGGCCCGGCCAATTTCCATTGTCGCCGAACGCGTTTCTCCAAAATGTCAATGATCCGAAGTAGAAGGGCATCGTACATCCTACATCGAACATCTACATACACAAGCTTCGTACCGTACCGTACCGTACCGTACCGCGGCCGCGTACCTAATACCTATACCTACACTACATGTGTACCTACCTATCTACTATCTATGTAGTATCTACGGCGCGGCGCGGCGCGGCGCGACAACGCAAAGCGTGTGTGTGTGTGTGTGTACTAATAGGTAGGTAGGTCCTGGTCTGGGTATGTACTACGGTATGTATCTGCCTGCTCTATGTTTTTACTGACTGAAATCTAGGTGCTTAGGTGCCGAAGTGCCTTTTGTACCTACATGAAATGTACTTACTTACTCTGATGCTCTTGGATACCGTATTGTTTGCACGTATTACGTACCTATGTACGTTACGTACTATGTACCTACCTACCTTCAGTTATACAAAATAACAACGCAGCGCAACGTATGCAAATGTATCCGAGTAGGTATATACTAGATATCTACTAAGTATCAATTATATACGTACGACTGCTCCTTTTTTTTTTTTTTTTTTTTTTCACTTTTACACTTTTACATTTTTATTAGCGATTTTGCGCTTAAAATATTATTCCTATCATGTGTTGTGCCTTAATTCGGTTTGTGTTCTAAACTACCTATCTTATTTACTTTTTTTATTTTTATTTTTTTTTTTTAAATTGTGCCACAGTCCATATTTCACTGTTACTTGACCTAGGTAGCCCAGAATTTGGAGCTCGCGTACTTAGGTATACAGTAAGTATACAGATCGAGTGACGCCCCGCGGCCATCTACCGAAAATGCGCCGAAATTTTTGAAAACTGGAACCGGTGCCAAAAGTTGGCGTACGATGGCCAATGCCAATATGTACGCGTCACGCAGGCGTACTATATAGTTACCTAGGTATTGGGTACACAAGTATACAGATACTGAAGCGAGCTAACCACAAGGCCCCTCAAAACGCTCGAAACGAAATTCATAAAGTATCTTGTACCGAATACCCAAGTGATAAAAGCGCGGCGCGGGTTAAATACTTACTTATAGCGGAGATAGTAGATACAGCATTTTAGGCCGTACATTACGAATTTGACAAAAGAAAATTGATTAAGAACATCGGGGAAGGGGTGGGGAGGTGCTGAAATCGAAATTCAACAAAAATAATAAGTACATAATAATAAAATAATATCATCGTGTAGTATAAACCCAAGTATACCGAGTAGGTACTCGATTAATTCTGGACTCCCCCCCCCCTGTACTTTTGTGGTAAAAATCGTGAGTTGGCAATACTTTGGTATTTGTTTATTTTGTTTAATATGATTGGACAATTTAAACAAAGTGCCTATTACCATACTTACGATTTGCAACACAAAAAAGTGCAGGAGAGTCCAGAATTAATCGAGCACTCGGTACATATGGATATCTAGGTTTTCGAGGTCGCGAAGATTACGGATCTGACAACAAAGAATTTTTTTTTTTTGGGGGGGGGGAGGTGTTCAGACTGAAATTTAATCGAAATATCGAGTTGTAGCGTTGTAGGTACCTATATCGAAATCAAGGTTTTCGAGGTCGATGACAAAAAATTTGAATTTGAATGAAAAACAAAGAGGGTGGGAGATGCTGAAATTGAAATTTGCCCAACTGTCGCATACCTACTTTATTCGCAATCTTAGTTTCATATTCGTAATCTGTGACCTCGAAAACTTGAATTTCGCGATGTACTTACTGCATGATATTTCGGTTGAATTTCGAGTTTAGCACCCCCACATCCTCAGTTCCTCACTCTAGCCTCAAAATAATGAATGAATGAATGAATGGTTTATTTACGTGCCAAAAAACCTATACGCATAAGCGTGAGCGGCAGGCACGGATAATAATAATAATAATAATAATAGGTAATGATGATGATGGTGATGATAATGATAATAATAATAAAATAAAAATGAATCGTTGCAGGATTGGTAATCTACGACCTCGAAAACCTACAAGTATGTACCTAGGTACTCGTATATTTCGATACCGTATACCTACTTAGGTACTCTATACACGTCATTTTCGGTAAACTTCAAATTTCAGCACCTTCTTCCTCCTCACTGGCCTCGTAAGTACAAAGTGAAAAATGTAAAACATTCTCCGAAGTGATTACTTTTCATTTCAATTGCGTCGTAGGTACTTGGTTTTTGGTGGTTACAAACTTGATTTAAATTACATAAGTACAATCGATCGATTAAAGTACCACCTTACCTCGGCAAAAATCATTGCAAAAAAGCGCGCTTGTTTGCTTTTAAATCGCGCGGTCGCAAGTCGCAACGTCGCGAGCGGTCGCAATAACTGATGCAAAAGTCGCGTTCAGGGCACTTGAAAGTGGAACTATCACGTCAAGTAAGTAAGTAAGTAAGTAAGTAAGCTTACATATACCCGTAGGTATGGTAACATTCCTGGTGCCGAGGCCGAGGCGTGCAACTTGAACTATTTTGGTCCAATTCAAGTAGGTACCAATCGCTAAAATTGCGAAAAATATGATGGCTATCTTTTACCTACCTATACTATAGGTACCTACTTATCTACATATATCATAATTGAACTACGGCTCGTAATAGCCAAAAACCGAATACGCCGTGCCGCGCCGCCATTGCGAAGTAGGTACTTATTTCAGCGCATATTTTTCACTATTCGTAATCCAAAATTCATCGACTGTACTGCGAACCAGATACCACTTTAAAGTTTGCGTACCTAACTACCTATGACCTATACGCATGGTACGACGTATGCATAAAAAAAAAACTTGCAGCGTAACGCCAACTTTAACACACGTTCAGAAATAGGTACATACGGGAGCCGGGTAGAGGAGATTTCGAGGTTTGATTCGGTTGCTCGTTATTAGACGCTGCGCTGGCGCTGCGCTGGATGTTTGTAAGCATATGGTACCTAGTAAGTAATTTGACATTATTCTCGATTCATTCGGTCTGGATTCTCTCTCTTTCTGTTTTTTTTTTTGCTATTTAGCGCATTTTGAGGGGTCTTCTGACCCACTTGCGCACTAGACATTAAGTAGGCATTAAGGCATTGGACATGGACTGGACACGGAACCGACGCGATACTTGGCATTGGTAAAGGGGAAGGTACGTAGTACGTAGACGTACTACCTAGTACCTGGTACCTGGTACCTAGACCCACCAGATACCTACGCGAGATTGGAAACCTGTAGATGGTTGGTTGGTAGGTAGGTAGTTGGGTGGGTGGTTGGTTGGATACGCTATCCACGGCATTACGCGTTACGATGCAGTCTGTGTGGTACGGGATGAAGCAACGAAGGTAAGCAGTAGACGCATACCTCCTGATACCACACGCGTAAAGTAGGTACGACGTACGACGCGACGTACGAAACAGAACAAGATGATAAATTCGGAATGAGTACACCAGTACACCGTACACGTAGCGTAGGTACCTATATATACTTACTTACATATGTCGCTATCGGTAATTTACAGCTAATTAACACAACGCAACGCCACGCAACGCAACGCAACGCAACGCAAAAAATTAAAAAAAATGAACGGCGACGACGGCGATGTCGTAACTACATAATATACGTAATACGTACGCTACGCGTATAGGTATGTATGTATGTATGTTGTATAGACACTACATAAATTATATGGGCATGGGCACCATTGTAGTACGAGCACGAGGTTATGTTATATTATATAAATGCATGCAAGTACCTACCATACCTACCTAGGTAAGTACAATGCTTACATTCATACGTGCAAACAACTTGGAGTACGAATACATTTTTCAGTCAAAATTGGTTCGAGTTGGTCAAGTTTGTGAATTGGAGAATGGTACGTGGCGTGGTGATGAAGCGAATACTAGAGGAGGCGCGCAACTAGGTACTAGGCACCGCAAGTGCATTATACTTACTGCATACGGTATGGCGTACATGTTTGTGTAGGTACCTAAGTATACCTATACCCTATAGGGTGGGTGTATCAAGTTTCTTTTTTTTTTTTTCAATTTGACGGTGCCACCCTCTTATTTTGGTCCTTCTGATGAAAGAAGACTCCCATAAAAATTTTACCGCAAAAATTTTTTTTGAGGGATGCCGCAAACGAGCTGAAGATTTGCCGTGTATAGGTATAACACGATGTGCAAAATGGTCTAAAATTTGACATTTCATTCGCGGTATGTTAATTTCTCACGTTTAAATCAAAAGTAGATGGTATCTATAATATAAAAAAAAAAACTGTTTTAAAACAAATACGGTAACATGAAATATGTTTCCGAGGGGATAGAGCAAAATTCATTTCACAAGAACGCCTGCAGTTGCGGAAATTCCGCAATTTTGAAATGCGTGGATGGCATAGCCTAATGGGTAGGCGTAATAAATCAGGTACCTAAATGTAGAATTTACGAAATGGCGGATTTAAGGGTGGCGGGAAGGGCTTAAATCCCCAAACTGAAATTATTCATTATTCCCCAAATTTTTTGGACATTAAAAATCCAATTTTTCAAAGCTTTACCTACCAGTTATACCCAACCTGCCCAAGCGAGGCGAGGGCAGAGTTTCGGAAAAATCTTTTCACGTATTCTTCATTCAAGACCCATTAAAATTACCTACTTACCTATAGGTATTGCAAAAGTGATGAGTTTCGGAAAAATCAATTTTTTAAATCATTTCTCGGTTCAAAAATAGACATTGTTTCGAATTTTATTTTATATTAATTACAAAAAAAAAAAAAAAAAAAAAAACACGCCAAAGTCAATAACTTGCCCAATCTGGGTAGGATACACCGATTTAAAAGCACAATGAAGCACAATACCAGTTACCGGGTGCTCGATTAATTCTGGACTCCCCTGCAGTTTTTGGTGTTACAAATCGTAAGTTGGTAATAGGTACATGTACTTCGTTTAAATTGTCCAAATTTAATATTCGCATTCGCGACACACGTTCGTGGGACCGGCAAAAGGGAGCAAAATGCCAAAGCTCTTCCGATTTACAATACCTATGACCTATACCTAGATAATATAGATAATATAGATACCTACCATTGGAAAAAACTTACGAAACATGGCGCGAGTGATCACTTACTCGCCACGGTTCAGCGTGGCAATTCATATGCAAACATCGAGCAAATCGTATTCGAAACATTACCATTTTTTGCGCCACCACTTGATGACGTTATTTTTTGGGGCTGCGATGTTTTGTATTTCCTTCCTATTTTCTAGGTCCAATGAACATTTCAAAAGGGTTTGGCACGTCAAAAATATTGAATTTTTTTTTACCTTATAATAATGAAACATCCTAGATTGTACCTAACTACCTACCTACCTACCTACCTGCCTACGTAGTTATATGCAAGCAATTGCAATACCCACTCCACTCCTGCCTCCTCTTACGGCTACGCCGGCATCGTCATCAGCCATTCATTGTCGTATATCATATCTCGCGAAACATAGACATTAGCAGTAGCGCAACCATAGGGGGGGGGGGGGCTAAGGGGCTAAAGCCCTCCCTCCCCCCCAAAAAAAACCACCTCGGGTCGATTCAAGGTAGTGGTTTTAAGAACGTGTTGATTTTTACCTCCGAACCAGCTTAGTGTCCTCGAAGATGTTTCTTCAGTTTGGAGAATAGAGAAAGGTCACAAGGAGGCAATTCTCCGGATTTATATCTTCGAGGAGAGGACCTTCCAGTTCCAAGAATTTCGCTGTTTTGCTAGTTCGGAGGCGAAAATCAGCACATTTTCAAAATTACTGCCCTAAATCAAACGAAACGAGTTCTAAGATGAGATTATGAGGGGGTGATATGGATGAAAAAAACTCGAATTCACGCGATTTTCCCTTCATTTTACCCAAATGAGGTGTTCTTGGGGGAAAAAATCTCAATATTCTATGAAAATAGATTGACAGTTGACACACCCCCTCCTAGAGCCGTGCCAAGAAAATTTGCCCCCCCCCCCCGGGGGGGGAAGGATTCAGGGAATTTTCAACATCGATACTCGACGTAATTAGGTGAATTTACCCCTTTATTTCAAGGTCCCTCACCCATGGCAAGCCCTAGTGAGTCGCTTGGAAAAACGAGGGTTCGGGGGACCTCTCTCTACACAGGCCTACACCCCTCTTACTTTTCTCGTAAATTCTAGCCTATCCCCCTCCAAAAAGAAGTTCTGGTTGCGCCACTGGACATTAGAGACACCACCATTACCAATATACCTATGTAGGTAGGTAGGTAGGTAGGTAGGTAGGTAGGTATCATACCACTGTTGTTTGTTTATGCCTACCGATACTGAAGCGGTATGTAGATATGTCCTATGTACCATATGTAGTATGTATGTACGAGTATGTATGTGTATGTACTATGTACGTGTACTCTGTACTATAACTCGAAAAGCGCGAGTAAATTAAAAGACGGAATTACGAAGACGACGACGACGACGGCAACGGCGCGGCGCGGCGACAGCGGCTGCATCGACAACCGTCATAAATTTATACCATAAAAATACCTATTAAAATACGCTCAATATACGCTCGATTCTTTTCTTTTCTTTTCTTCTCTTTTTATTCGATATGTACGTGCTCATTATTTTGTCTCTCTTTCCGGTGTTCTTCTGCTGTTACTCGCTATCCCATTCCCAACGCGCTCGCGCTCGCGCTCGCTTTTGTCTTTTCCTCTTTCCCCTTTCCCCTTTACCCTTTACCCTTCCCTCTCGCCTTCCATTCGGAGTTTTAGACTTGCGTTAATTTCGAGGTTGCGGCACCGGCATGGCACTTTTGCACAAGATGCTCGCGCTTTTCCAATGGTTGATTGGTTGGTACATGGTACATGGTACATGGTACATGGTACATACGTATAAATGGTAATAGGTTAGCTACCTACTTCTACTCGGCTAGGTACTCGCGAAAATAACTTGCACATGTAAGTACGTAGCTACGTACATACCTACTGGTATAGATCATAGATCATAGATGCACTAATACATTTATTATAGGTACGTCTACGTACCTACCTACCTAGGTAGTTGGAGAGATATCTATCTTTGTGCCACAGTCCAACGCCACGCCGCGCCGCGCCGCCCCGGTGAGGCTACTTTATTAGGTTAATGTACATATGTAATGTAGGTGGCACCAATACTATGTAAGTACAACAATGCCTATAGCTATAGGTACCTACTCCATCTCCATCATCCCTGAATGCCGTGAGCGTGAAGTTTATTAGGGATGGGGAGTAATCGTGGGTGTGCGTGTGTGGTTTGTGGTTCGTAGGTTTACTTTTATTTTTGCTTAAAATTAGGTACCTAGTACCTACTTCGATATGTAAGTAGGTATATTTGACAAATTTAAATTACAAAACGTACGTACATAGGTAGGTAACTAACATCAACGTGAATACCTATTTCATAATCGCATGCCCAAGTAGGTAACGACGCGACATGAACATTGAACATATAGGTAGGTAGGTAGGTAGGTAGGTAGGTAGGTAGGTAGGTAGGTACCACTTCCACTATTAATTAGGTAACTACATTACATCACTACTAGGTACATCGCTACACGGCAACGCGACTATATACGCGATCGTAAGCGTGACAATAAAAATTGAAATTTTTCAAACGTCAAACATTCGCCTTTCGTATTCGCGTTCGCATCGCATCGCATCGCCTATGAGAAATTCACGCCAGCGAGAATTTCGCGGATAAAACGCGTCATCGGTCGTCCGTCGTCCGTCGTCCGTAGCCGTCGCCTCGTCCACGTTCGTTGGCAATACGAATATTCTCCCACGGCCAACTCTCGCGGCTACGGAGCTACAGGCTACAGGTAGACGTAGAGGTAGGCTAGGCAGTAGGCACCGCGCGCCTAGTACCTACTTACTCTCGACTACTCACGTAGGTACTCGCGTACTTATTACCTACGTAGAGGTGAGTATCATGTACCTAGGTGCTAGGTACAATGTGTAGCATGTAGCTGTAGCTGTACCATACCTATACATATATGTAGGTATGTATAGGTAATAGGTATTAGGTATTAGGTATCAGGTACCTATGTAATATGTAATGTAAATGTAGGTACATTACGAGTACATATGGTAAGGTAAGTCTAAGTATACACGGAGAAAACGAATACATTTTACTTTTACCCCTCAAAATAATAAATCTTAATCGAAAAATATGAAATAATAAAATTTACCTAGGTATTCAAAAAAATAATAACGTGTCTCAATTCACAAAATATGTAGGTATATGTACTTATGGTATGGTATCTGGGTAGGTGAAATTTGTTTTAAAAAATGATTTTTTTTTTTTATCGGAAAAAAATGAAAAAATGATAGAAAATTTGTCAAAAAATGAATAAATTTTATTCAAAAAAATAATTTTCGGACACGTTATTATTTTTTTGGATACATTTTATTATTACTTTTTTCCAGTGTATATACCTAACCTGTAGGTACCTACCTAACCTACACCTATATGTAATACTTGTGATTGGGTTCGAGTATGGGCCATGGGGTATGGTGGTTGGCGCATCTGTGCCGAGGACCGAGAATCGCCCTTCACCTAGACGACTGTTATAGGTACCTACCTATGGGGAACAATTTGCGCGGATATTCGCAATTGGAGTACTTATCTAGGTAACTACATACCTAATTTGTTTTCTGGAACAGAACAGAAAAGAGCGTCGGTATCTTCGAGTAGGGATGCGATTTAACACGCCGCGTCATGTCATGTCATGGCATGGCATGGCATGGCATGGCATACGGTAAAATCGACGAATACCTGCGTGACCATTTTATGTAATTAAACAGAGTTCGAAAATGGACTAGTTCTTCCAGAGTAAGTACCTACATAAGTAAAGGCCATTTTCAGACTGATTATTGTCTCGACACACGTGACGTACCTACTAGGTAGGTAGGTAGGTAGGTAGGTAAGTAATAGGTACCTACCCAGGTACCTTACGATACTGTCTCGCAAATAGATATCTACCTACCTACGTTACGTACGCTGCTACGCTACGTATATATATATATATAGAGGAAGGTAGTAGAGCCGGCGAATTAAATTTTTCTCGGGTGTAGCGAAAAAAAAAACCTTACAAATTCATATATCATAGAAAATGTTATTTTCGTGAAAATGAAAAAATGAAACTTGAAAATTTGCGTCAATGGCGTAGCCAGAAACCTCTGAAAGGGAGGGATCAGAACCAGTGGTTTTTGGTGCTTTTTTTGGTGTGTGGAGGGGGGAGGGGGCCAAATGGGTACAACGACAAAAACCAAAGTGTTTTGGGGGGGGGGTGGTGGTGCGGGAGAAGTTACATTTACATATAGTTTATAAGTTTATATACTGAAGCACGATTTTATTCATGCCCGAGCGAAGCGAGGGCCAAGTCTTGAAAAAGCAGGATTTTTTTTATGTCCCAAACAGACATTTTTCACATAGCTACGCCCCTGATTGGGATGTTTTTTTTCATTTTCCCGGGTGTAGCGCTACATCATAGACGCCGTCTATGGTAGGTAGTACATCTACATAGCGAACGGAAGCGGAATACCGTATCGACGCGGAAATGTAGGCTTTCGAGGCGCGATTTCATTCCAGCGCTCGTTCGAACCGAAAATCAAAATGCAGCCCCTCCGCAGCGGCAGTGGGCAGTGGGCAGTGAGCAGTGGGCAGGGGGACCAATATACGATGTCTGTGCTGCAAACCAGCGCACCATTATTCCTCAGACAGGTACCTCTACCTACCTACCTCAGAAGCGACCTACCTTGTACCTGGTAGGTCGTAGGTGGGTATCGGTACGTTATACCTACCTATAATTATACGAGTACCTATGTACCTATGTACCTATTTGTCGTCGCTCGCATCTATGGCCAGAAGCAGGGGCGGACGACGCGATGCCGACAATGCGTAGCGCTGCGCTGGCGGAGGCGGGAGGCGGGAGGCGGACGTAAAAGCGACGAAAAACTTTGGTAGACGCGTCCGCGGTCCGCGTCGATGCCGGTGCCGGTGCCGGTGCCGGTGCCGGTACCGGTACCGATAAGTATATTTACGATTCGTCTTATGGGAACGAAAAACGAACGCGAACGCGTACTCGTCGTAAGTAGATGGTCGCATAGCCGCGCAGGCGGCGGCCACCGCCGTGCCCATAGAAAAAAAATATGGTTGACGTGTTTTATAGTGTGAGAAAACGCGTTGACGCGAAAACGCCGAGTGAGTCATTTTCATTAAATACATATACGCGTGTAAAAAAAAATCTACAAACGTACCCTACCCTTCCTGCCTAAGAATTTAGAGTAGAATGCGAACATCGTTTCGCGTCGCGTATAAACTCGTATGTATGTATGTATGTATGTATGTATGCAGGTATGTACATACATATATGACAAGTAGGTATACATATAAGTAAGTATGTAAAATGTGCTAATGCTAAACGCTCTCGTACTCGACTTATTGTTCCCACGATGACGCAGCGCAACGCAACGCAACGCAACGCTATGCTATATGCTATGCTATGCTCGATCACAGTGCGAGTGTGAGATTCGGACTCCAGACTGGAGACTGGAAACTCTGCACCGCACCGCACCGCACCGCACCGACCATCGAGTCGTATACCTACTCGCTAAGTAATGTACATATCTAAACATTTTTTGTACCTGATACCTGATTCATAGCGGAGGCGAAATTGTTGTCATCGTACTTGATACTTGATATTTTTTTGGTGCGAATCGAATCGAGTCGAGCCGAGTCGAGTCTACCTACCTAGCTAGCTACGTACTTTTATATGTAAGTATTTGTAGGCATGTAGATAAGTAAAGTGTCTATGTATATAAGTAATGTAGGTAAGTACATAAGTACATACATACGTAGACGTACTTTGATATGTACGACAAACATACGCGGCACCTATAGTACCTTACCTACATATGTACTACCTACACCTACCTTGGGTTGGTTGGCCGTTGAAAAATTTTCCAATTTTTTCGGTTTCCATTCGCAGAATCTCGTTTCCGATGTTACGTCATTGGGAAAATTTACGCATACATACCTACCTTTCTACCTAGACCATTATAGAGCCGACAAGGACAAGCCGACAGTCGACAGCGCAGCGCAGCGCAACGCAACGCAACGCAACGCAGACCGAAAATGTCTATAGGTAAGACTACCTAGTGGTACCTAGTACATACAAGTACCATAAGCCTTGTGGCGTGAATGGTGGGATGTTGGCGGAAATGATTTGTAAGACATGCTGAATAGAAAATAAATAAAAAGACCGAAGACGAGGGCCAGTCTGGTAATGCCGATAGAGCCGAGTTCCGAAGCTGCGAAAAAAATGAGTAGGTAGCTAGGTACATAAAGCACCTAGACCTACCTAAGTAGGTACTTTTTAATTTTATTGCGTTGATAAATGAGGCGTATAGAATCAAAAGTGGCTTTCTCCATTGAAACTAATTTCGAGAAAAACGCGAAAAACTTTCTGAGCGCCTATCATTTGATAAAATTGAGAGGTAATGGTTGGAATGTCTTTATACCAATGTAAGGATAATGACCCACCATTTGGTTTTCCTCCTCATCTCGCGGTATGAGTTCCTGGGGGCCTTCGAGTTTGGAGAAAGCCACTTTTGTCTCCAACTTTTTCTTCTTCAATTTTTTGGGAGCTAATTCATGGAACTTTTCATGCATAATGAAGTGATCAATGGTGCAAAATGTGACCCTCCCCCAGAAAAGGGACCTAAAGGATTTTTTTCAATTCACATATCATTATTCTACACACTTTCGAAGTATCAAAATTGGTGTTCAACTCAAAAACGATTTTTAACCTCCAAGGTCCCTTTTTTTGGAGAGTATTACAAATGTTGGAAAGTTGAAAAAATCATAATTATGATATCGCGTTTCCCGACATTTTTTTCTTTTGAAAAACAAATACAACTATCCAAAATTGAAAATGTAGCGGTTTTACTCAGCTACAATGAAACAAGAGGAAAAATACCATTAAAGGCCATATAATAAAAGGAAAACACATAGAACAATATTATCGAACATCGTACAATTAAAAGAAAAAATTACCATCCAAGGTTCGAGGGCTAAAAATCGTTTTTGGATTGAACACCGATTTTGATATGAACTTCGAAAGTGTGTAGGATATGATAAGTGCATTGAAAAAAACCTTGTAGGTCCGTTTTCTAGGAGCGGGTCACATTTTGAAACATTGATCATTTCATTATACATGAAAAGTTCCATGAATTAGCCTCAAAAAAATTGAAGAAAAAAAAGTTGGAGACAAAAGTGGCTTTCTCCACTGGAGAAAGCCACTTATGATTCTAACCCCTATCTTTGCATGCTGTTTTCAAGTACTTAGCAGCCAAATTTGAAAATTTCAATTAGTACATCAGATGCGGCTTGCCTTGTAGTATCTGAAACCATGCTTAACTCATTTTTGATAAAAAGTGGAGAAAGCCACTTTTGATTCTACACGCCTCAAATTAGGTACATAGGTAGATATGTAGGTAAATTGGACGACGCGGCGTGGCGTGGCGTAGTTATCTGCTCTGCCTCTGCCTCTGCCTCTGCCTATGCGATGCGTAATACCGTGTGCCATGCCGTGTACTGCGCATTGCGCATTGTTCAAGTGCTAACGCGACGTGACGCAGATAGTGGTACTTGTACTAGGTAATATAGGTAGGTACTAGTATACAAGTACTAGTATTAGTAGTTGCGGGTATTGTGGGAAATACATATAAATATGGTAGTTGGTACCTACGCGTGTGCCTCGATAGCGAGAAAGACTACGATGCGGTGTGGCGTTGCGAGGCGTGGCGGGGCGAGGCGAGGTGTCGCGGGTGTCGCGCAATTAACCGGTTCCCACATGACGCATACCCATTACCATTACCATTACCAATACCAATACCGATACCGATACTGCCGAATAGTCAAGCCACAGCTCGAGTCGAGCTACCTAATCAACTATACAACTACGACTATGACTAATTAATTTTTATGTGCAACTGCGACGACGACGACGACGACGACGCGACGGGTACCTAACGCAGTCAGATTATCATAGTCATAGTACAAGTCGTAGTCGCAGCCTCGCAGGCTCGCAGTTCATTATACTAGTACACCAGTAGGCAGTATAAAAATATGTACATATGTAGGTACTTAGGTAGAGGTACCTACCTATAGTAATCAGTTTTAGTCGTCTTCCGTCTCCCCCTCTCCACATCACCCAATAAGCCTTCGGCAGAAAGGATGTTGGAGTGGGGGTATGTCTCACGAACTATTTAATTTCCCCTTTAATTGTTATAAGTTAGTTTTACCATAGCTGTGTATACTTAGGCACTCTGTACCTATCTTGTTTCTGTCAACAATAATCTGCCACTCCTCGCCCCTAATAAGCTCACGGCATAAGGGATGATGGAGTTGGTACTGAAATAAATTAGCCTCACCTTATGGACTGTGGCACAACATAAAAAATAAATAAATAAAAATTGGCCAAACGAATATATTTGCCTCGGCTTATCCGGACTGTACTGTATACATATAGCCCCTTAAAGGAAGAAGAAAAAAATGAAGTACATATGTACCTAGGGCCCACTGCCCGGTGCCCAATGCCTAGTACTATCTAACTAACTAACTACCTACCTACGTACATTGTGCGGATTATTGAACTTGAACGGATTGGCGAATCACATCGGAACGTATCTGGTAGGTACCTATTTCAATAAGATAGGTAAAGGTGTATAATTATATAGGTATGTACCTACGTTTAAGAATCATTTTCAGTCTCCGCCGCGCCGCTTCTACAGCGATCGCCGTCATTTGTCGACTGATTGCGCGAATTTACGAGAAGCAAGATATCCGGCTCGCTTTTGGATTGGATTTCCACACAACGCTACTCACAGTACTCACCACCAAGCACCAACCTAGCGCCAGCCGACTGGCAGGCAATCGTAATCGTAATCGAGAAACTCGATAGGTGCGATTGCGGTCGCGTCGTCGAATTGTACGTGTACCTACTTACTACCTAGTAGGTTAGGTACCTACCTACATATTTGCGGTTGCAGTTGGCTGCTTGGCTCTCTCGTCAACTTCGCAATCATGGGAGCGCGAGCGCCAACTGCGCGTCCAGCGGGACTTTTTGCCCCAGCTCGTCGCACGTTGATCGGCGTCCGCGCCCTCCTCAGTCTTGCTCCCGACTAAAAAAAAAAAAAAACAACGAAAAACGAAAAAAACGAAAAACAAAAAAGTTGAAAACGATATTAGGAAGAGAAACGAAATTGAACAGAAAGCGAAAATAAAAATCAGAAGAAAAAGAAGAAGAAAAAAACGAAAAACAACGCAAAAAAGTATAAAAACTAGGAGTAGAAAATATATCTACTTACGTAATGTAGGAATCGATCGAGCGCTAGATTAGCGAGCGGAAAGGGAAACTTGGGCAGATGTGGCTGAGTTGAAGGCGTCGGCGACGGCGGTGGCGGTATAGCTACAGCTAGCTACTGCCGCGCCATCGACCTGTCGCTTCCTTTTTTATCTTCTTCTTCTTCTTCTTCTTCTTCTTCTTCTTCTATTATTTTGTTTGTTTTGTTTTTTCAGACTACCTATATCGGCTTCGCATTTTTTCCTCTTTTCCTCTTTTCCTCTTTTTGTTGTCTTTTGTTTTTCTTTCTTAACTTGTTGGTCGATCATACTTACGCACGACGCTCTCGACGCTCACGTTTCTTGTTCGCGGTCGAAAAAGACGGGCGCGAGGCGCGAGACACGAGACACGAGTAGTACGATTTTAATACCTGCGTACCTATGCGTGGAAGCGAGGATGTATGTAGATAGGTACTTGGGGGGGGGAGTAGGTAGGTAGGTAGGTAGGTAGGTAGGTAGGTAGGTAGGTTCAGATTATTTCTGAGATTCGTGATTTGTATATACCTAAACGATGATAAAATAGGGAGCTACAATATTTAAATAAAGACCCAATGGTGCCATTATACATAATGGCTCGAGCCCAGTTAGAGTAGCCATAAATATTATGGCATGGCACAATGAGGTTAAGATTGGAAGATATCGAGTGCATTTATCAACGAGATAACGTACATATATGTGTACCCCAGACCCAGAGTAGACGATTGTCCAGCTGAATACCTAAATAGTAGGTAGATAGGTAGGTACCGTCACGGCGACTTGCGACACGGAGACATCGAAACAAAAGGGATAACGTACCTAATACGCGTTACCTGCAGTACCTATGTGTAAGGGTATGCAGATGCGCTTACAGCATAAGTATATAGCGGCGTTTACGACGCGACGCGACGTATTGTAGGTACAGTTTGGTAGGCTACACAGATGATGTTGATGTATGCATATTGATATTACTTCAGTACCTACCTACCTACCTACCTACCTACCTACCTACACTTCGGTACTTGATGCCGATGCCGATGCCGATGCCGCGGTAAAAGTATCTACCAACAGTTTACCCAATTACCGATTGATTACCGATTACTTGGCAATTACTAATTACCGGTTGTCGGTTGTCGCACGTGCGCGTGCGACTCCATACCAGAGAGACAAGTTCGATGACACGCGGCGCGGCGTTACAGATTAACGCCTGCGACAGTGCGACAGCCGCGTAGCGACCGCGCATCGTTGGACATTTGTTCTTGTTCCTTCATTCGCGGATCACAAAAATCGCAACTTTTAATAATGCAACCCAGCCACCAGCCAACGACAGCCGCGATGAGCGAGCGAGTCGTAAACTTGTTCAAAGTATGTAGGTACGTAGTACGTACGCTCCGCGTGCACCAGCGTATGTAGGTATACCGTATAGGTTTAGGTACCGTGGATACGATTACCATTGGCATTACCACAATCGTACGTACGTAATCACGTATGGCAGCATTGGCAGCTCCAGCAGCCAGCAACTAGCCGTCCGGCCCCGTGGTACCCACTACCCAGCACCTGTCTGCCTACCAGGCCCGCTGAACCGTCCATCTCCATCGGTCGTGTTTTACTTATTACCTGCCTATATTTTCTTTTTAATCGGCTAGGTACCTACTACATACATACCTATGCGTATGCCCAAGGTGCTTATTGTCGTTTGGAGTCGCGCCGCGCCGCGCCGCGACCACGTACCACAGTCGGGGTACCATATGAATTACCATTTTACTAAGAAGGAAGGAAGGAAGGAAGTCGTAGAGATCGTGTGTGCCAGTTTGAGTTTTTTTCTGCTTCTTTTCTTCTCTTTCTGCTTTTTCTGTTTCCTTATCCATTGTACCTATACCAACCTACCTACTTAACGTAAGATACGAGTGTACGTTGCTCGCAACACCTCTCCCTCTCCCCCCCATCCGAGATTTCGCAAATAAAACCGAAGTAGTTTTTTTTTTCTAAAGTTGTGCCACAGTCCATAATTTGGTGAGGCTAATTTATTCAATACCTACTCCATCACCCCTTATGCCGTCGTGAGCTTATTAGGAATGAGGAGTCAGACCTACGTCGAATTTATTTCGTTTCGTTTCGTTCCGTTTTATTTTAAATTTGTTTTAGTTTACCTAGTTTCGTTTCGTGTTTTGTGTTTTTTCCCCTTGCATTTAATGATTATTGCTTCAGCACGCGTACGCTTCCATTACTTACCCGTCGACAGCTGCTGGCTGACTCCTATCTACATCTTCACTACTTACTCGAGAATCAAGTTGTTTCGTTTTCGTTTTCGTTTTCGTTTACTTACTTATCTACGCTGATTTTTCTTTCTTCAATATCAATATTGCGAGAAAAGCAGGGACGCGGACGTACTGCGACATCCAACCAGCTACCACAACCACAGCCGCGCTATGTCCAATTTACAGCTGAATTTAGCACCTACGTTGTTGTACGTTGAACGTTATATTTGTACGTAGTACGTAGGTAGGTAGGTAGGTAGGTAGGTAGGTAGGTAGGTAGGTAGGTAGGTACATTGCGTATAGGCGCTAACGCAGAACGCTGAGCACTAGATCTTGGATAGGTAGTAGGTAATTAGTACAATTAGATACCAGGTACCCGATACCCAGTACCCATTGCTACATCTACATACGAGTATACACATTATGTGTATGAATGATTGATTGATCGACTGACTGACCGACTGATTTATTGGCAGAAATCAAACTACGTAGGTATCGCGTGAAGAGAATGACTTTTGACCAAGTATGTACCTAGGTACCTAATTTTATACTTACTCGGGTACCTACTACCTACTACCTAGTACCTAGTACGTACTACGCACCTACGATAGATGCAAGATAATCTACATGGCAGCTGCAGTTCGATGACGGTATCCGTCTTCGGACAAGGGCCACGCGGCCACCACAGGCAAATTTACAGATAGGTATGGCACGTTTTGCAATAAGTATATGTATTTACATATATGTAGGTACACATTATATGCATAGAAAGGAAGGAAGGAAGGAAGGAAGGAAGGAAGGAAGGAAGGAAGGGAAAAAAAAGGAAGGAAGGAAGGTAGGTAGGTAGGTAGGTACGTAAATAATTACATAGGTACACGAATACTTATGTACTGTATGTAAAACAGCTATACCTAAGTAGTACAATTCGATAAGATAATGAGATGTGCGATTGTTGATGGTCTTGATTAAATTAAGGTAGGTATGTACGTACTGTACGCTGCGCTGCGCTGTATAGTGTACGTCTACCTACATACAATACAATACATATTACATACATTATGTAGTACGTCGTACGTCGTACGTCGTACGTTGTAGGTCGTTGGTCGTAGGTCGCGTCGCGTTGTATCTGGCTACCTAGCTACCTACAATGCACAGTAGACGAATATTGGTACTTACTGTAACTACTGTAACTGTAAGAGTGTACCTTGTACCTACGTATGTAAGTACGAGTATTCGAGTGTATCGGCGCGCAAAGACGGCGAACGACGGAAGGGCCAGGGGGCGAGGCGTGTGTATGCGAACGAGTGTGTCGGCTTTCGAGTGGCTATATCTGTAATCTTTTATTCGTATTCGTAAGCGTGCGATTATATCACATTTTATTGCCTACCTACGCTTACCGCGCGCAGCCATCTAAGAAGGTCTCAGCCTCGCAGTACCTACCTATACGTGTTGATTAGGTAGGTAGGTAGGTAGGTAGGTAGGTGGTACTCGATGAACGCGTCGCGTCGCTGGAATATACCAGGCAGTTTGCGCGAATACGTGGGTAGACGACTCTAGACTTGTAGACCAACGCCATTGCACTTTTACATACATAGGTACATCTACATACATAATATACATACTTACATGCATATGTAGCTGTACAGGAGAACAGCAATATCTAACGTAAGTACCGAAATAGGTACGACACGACGACGACGACGACGACGACACGAACGTGTAGTTGTAACGAAAATTGAAGAAATGTGGGTTTGAGCGGAGTCGAGGACGGAACCGAGAACTCGAGCCGAACGCCCTGCTTCGTCGTGACTAGTTTTACGTTGGTCCGGGCGTACCTAGGTAGGTAGGTAGCCAGCCAGCCAGCCAGCCAGCCAGCCACCCACCCACCCGCCCGCCCAAGTTGAGCGATGGCGCTTGGCGTGTTTTTTTGGGGCGAGGGGGTGAGGGGAGGGCACAAGGGCGGCGCTGCGCTTACGTAGACGGTACGTCGCCATCGGTCGAGGATCGTAAATGGACGGAATTTTCGGGCGAATGCGATAACGCGAAAAAACAGACGGACCTGGCCGCAGATCGGCGTCGATTAGGCGCAAAACGCTTGTGACGAGCCGGCTGCGACTCGGTCGACGCGACGTATTCGCACTGGTTGCCGTATACGTAGTGGTTTTGAGCGCGTCTCGACAAATCGCCGGCGCCATCGTCGTCGTCGTCGTCGTCCGGCTGCGAATAACCGGTGTTGACGGCGACGATACTCACACCGACGTCGGCGTTGGCGTCGGCGTTGACGTTGGCCTTTCCGTCCGCTTCGGACTGCGGTACGCGGCCGCTTTCGTAGCTGAGGTGCGAAGCGTCCTCGTCAACGTCATCTTGGACGTTTTGGCTTGCTGCCGCCGCCGCCGCCGCCGCCGCGATATTTTTATGAAACAGTTGCACGGGCTGGTCTTCTTCGTCGCTTTGTAGGCGAGTACCGCAACAGCCGGCGGTAGTAGATCCTACGACGGTGGCGTTGGTGACGCTTGTCCCGGTGTCAGCGTCCGCGTCCGCGTCCGACGCGAACGCAACCGTATCGCGAAACGTTCTTTTGCCGCAATCGCGATCGCGGCGACCGCCGCCGTCGTCGTCGTATTCAAAGTCGTCGACGCGGGCGCCTGCACCGGCACCGGCGTCGGCGTCGGCGTCGGCGTCGTAATCTACGTCGCAAAACGCGCATCCGTTCTCGCTGGCGCTGGCGCAACTTGCGCCGTGTCGGCAATAACGATTTTCGCAATAACTGTCCGTTTCGTCCAACAAACTGTCGTCGTTCAGCTCGTATTCTTCGACTTGGCACTGCACGTAAAGGTTGCTCGCATTCTGCGCGTGGTTATGGTTGCCGCCGCCTCCTCCTCCGTACAAATGTTGCCCATCCAGCAACGAGCACTGCGTCCCCAACAACCGAAAAATAAACAAACAAACAAACAAACAAACAAGTTGAAAACAAAGTTACCGGATACCGACGCCGACGCCGACACCGATCGCCGATCGCCGATACCGATAACTCGGTTCGTAAAACCGTGTGGCCAAATAGGGTAAGCAGATGAGACGGTCGGCATCGCGGCGGCAGCAGACAACTGATAATTAGCCAATAGTACCTAGGTACTTAGTACTTACCTACCTACTACCTACCGTACGGCGTACATGGATAACGATATGAATTTGTAGGTAGGTACTTAGGTAGATAGGTACCTAAATACCTATGTATCTAGGTAAGTATATGTAGGTTATTTGTGTTTGCGCGTTTGCCTTCACATGGTGCAGCGCGCCTTTCAGTTTTTCTAAAACTTTAGCCTCGTTGCGCTTAGTCGCATTCTACATAGTATGCCGGGTGTTCGATTAATTCTGACTCTCTACCTCTTCCCCCCCCCTTCCATCGATAATTTTTACGCTAAAAATCTTGAGTTGGCAATTCCTCGTTCCATTCGTTTATCCTTTTTATTATCTGTTTACAAAACAAAATATTGCCAACTTGCAGAAAATGTATCGCGAACGGGGGCGGGGGAGGATAATAGCCAGAATTAATCGAGCACTCGATTCCTATTTTTCCTTTCGTAGTTTTAAAATAGGTAAGTAATTGATTTAATAATCCTACAGAAATGGTTTTCGTGTGTGTGTAAGTAGCAAGTACCTAGACATTATTCTTTTTAAAATCATGTTTGCATTGATACCGGGTGCTCGATTAATTCTGGCTTCTCCCCTCCCCTCCCCCTTCCAATACTTTTTGGTGTTGAAAATTGTAAGTTGGTAATACTTGGTTCAAAATGATCCAATCATAACAGAAATTAACAAATACCTACAAAGTATATTGCCTAGGTACTTATAATTTTTTCCTCAAAAAGAGTATCGGGGGGAGCCAGAATTAATCGAAGAATTAATCGAGCGTCCGGTACTTATCCGCCTTTTCAAAAAAAAAAAAAAAAAGACAGACAGACAGACAGACAGACAGACGGAATGTATATTTGGTATTCTAACAATGCAAACTACATACAAATGAAATCTCGGTCCCCCTGTACCCAGTTCTGGGTGAGCGGGAAGCCTAGGGATAGAGAGGGGTGTTCTTTTCATAGGCGCACCCAAGGGGTGGACTGAAGGGGCTTGAGCCCCCCTGCTTACGTTCGGAGAAAAGATTTGTTTATTTCAAAAATATAAAAAATAGTGCATTTTTATGTTTTTCAAACAATATTTTTTCAAAAAAAATTCGTCCTCGCTTCGCTTGGGCTATAATTTAATCATTTTTAGGTACCTACCATAAGTAAGTATATAAAGTTGATAATTTTTGAATCAAAAATCACCATTTCTTCAATAAATTCCCAGATTGTCAGGAAAAATTGATGATTTTTGACTGAAAGATCAGTGTAAATTGATTATTTGAAAATTTGACCCCCTCTCCTGATTTTTCGCAAATTCTCAGCCCCTCCGTTAATTAATTTCTGGATGCGCCTATCGTTCTTTTCCTATTTTTATCCTTCAACTTCTCGACTTGTCTTAGTTTGTCGCTTATACTTTCTTCATCTGAATTAGTCAGAATAGACTGATGAAATGGACAAAATTATGTGGGTCACTGAAAAAAAATCAGTGAAAAATTTCGCCGATTAACAGTGGAATCGGTGAAATTTCACTGGCATCATTCAGTGACATGATTCCGTCTCTTTCAATCAGTCAATCTTCAGATTTTGACTGATTCAAGTTAAGGTAGTACATATTTACCGTACAAGGGAAGTAGGTGTCCCAACCCAACTCGAAGTACTAGGTAGGTAGGTAGGTAGGTAGGTAGCTAGCTAGGTACTTACAATTCGTGTTCACATTAAACGGTTCTCGTCTTTCGTAAAAAGCGTTTCTTCATCAGTTCACCGCGGTGAGGAGATGGGCGCGGGCGTCTCGTCCGATTCAAGTCGGCTACTTTTCAGTTTAGGTAATCCCATTCCCATCACTTACCTACCTGCTACCTCTAAGCGTTGCGCAACAGCCGCTAGCCGCGTCGCGTCGCGTCGCGCAAATAACCCGTATCGCGTAGGTATCGCGTAGATTACGTCTGTTCTGTATGTGTATGTACTTATGGCAGCGTAGTATTGTATTGTATACGCGTATGTACTGGTTTACGAGTACCTACCTACCTACCTACCTACCTACCTACCTACTTATTGTAATAATAGCCATCTCGTTACCCGCTATGCGCTATTCGCCACTCATTACCAACTACATACGTATTGACCTACTAGGCGCGGCCGGCGACGCGACGCTTGCCTGGCTTCCTGTCGGCGAATGAGTCGTAAAATTGAACCCATGTACCTCTGCTGTATTGTACTGTACTTACAGATACATACTACCTGCTTACCTACCTACCTACCTACCTAATGGACAGGCGTAGATACCTACGTATATCTATGTACGTAGGCAAGTTGGTAGGTAGGTAGGTAGGTAGGTAGGTATGTATGTAATGTATACTTATGTATCATAAACAATTAAAGTATCTGTCTAGTGCTGTCTAGCCGTCTGCCTGCAACGTTGACTTACCGGAATGCGTTCTTCGGTTTCGACAATCAAATGATTATTTCGCATCGTCATCGTTATTACGCTGTTGTTGCTGATCGGCGTGGTTAGGCTGCTTTTCGATGCGTCTAGGTAAGCGGCAGAAAACGCGTCGGCCGGATAAATCAATGATAAAGGCGTGTCTATCGAAGCCACCTGTCGCGAACATGAAAACCAAACAAACAGAACGCAGAGCGATACAAATTGGAAAACGAATGTCAAAGTACGTAGGTAGGTAGGTAGGTAGGTACCTGCTTCGAATGTCTATACTTATTACCTACCTATATAAAATATAGAAAAATCTACATATCTAGGTGAGATCCGACTGTAGAACTAAGCAACGCACGTGAGATCCGGCTCGTATTTTGAGAACCCCCTTTAAAATAAATCGTGTTCGCCTTTGCATGCATCTTCTTCTCCCGCAATTTAGGCGCGAAAATAAAGGCCACGAGCTCTTCATAGTATTTATTGCATGATTTTACGCGCGAAAAAAAAAAATGAAAATTAGGCCTACTTTTGTACTCGTACATATAAATACGTAGCGTAGGATAGAAGATGAGGAAAGGAGAGATCCGACCTAAAATTCATCTACGCACTCCCCGCGCCTTCATGCGGGAGCCGTGAAAAGCATCGCGGACCAATAAGGAGAGACGTCTCAAGTTATAATGGCCGAAAGGTGAGATCCGGAATTTTTTCATTTTGGATCTCGCCTTTCCAGATCAGATTATACATAAAACTCGCGCGGGCGCGCGTGTACAGATTGGTAATGGTATAGGCAGTTAGAGACGTATTCCTATTTACGTACATATGTATTTGTACTTATTTATGTATTATTTCATATCGTATAGGTATGTACCAATGTACGTACAAAATTATGTACTTATAGAGTCTGTTAGAAAGGAATGTAGCAGCACGCAGCAGTACCTATACCAATATACAATATACATGCGTATGTACGTAGGTATGGTTCCTACACAAACACATATGTGACGCGCCCTGAGAAACCGACCCCTAAGGTGAAAAACAAAATTTTGAGAAAAACGCAAAAATAGGTTGAAAAGTTGATTTTTATCAAAAATGACTTTTTGATGGAAATTAATTCAGTGATGTCTTAAGAACATGATGTTTTATCACTTCGTACGAGCGTTTATAGTGAGAGGTGTCTGAGCCCAGTAGTACCGAAATTCAAAAACTTTAAACTCGTTTTTCTCGAAATTTTGTTTTTAGCACCTCTTAACTTCGAAGTGTCATATCTCCGCGAATTTTGCTCGGATTGAACTGCGGTTTGTTGCATTCGATTCCTCGTACATTTTTCTATCAGAATCCGTCAAAAAAGCATTTTTCAAAATTTCACCTTAGGGGTCGGTTTCTCATGGCGCGTCACATATGTACATACTACATAGGTAGATATAGGTACCTACCTAACAGGTATCTACGTATTATACGGTATATACCTAGACGTAATTCTACGTAGGTACGTTATACGTACCATATATAAATGCATTTTGGAATTACCGGTACAACGTGACGCGACGCGACGCGACGTCATAGTCATAGTCATAATATGTACCTACATAAATTCAGTTACTCCACCGTGCACCGTCCACCGTCCACCGTCCACCTGCCTACGTTAGAGTAGATGGATGGAAAATCGCAGGTACATACGTACATAGGTCTAGGTATGTACGAAAACGCGTACCTACAGCGCGTGTTTGTAATGTTCTGTATGTACCTATATGGGTAGGTATCTACTATCTATGTACTATCTACTATCCTTTATCCAGTCAGTACCTAGGTGACTTACTTGGTTATCGTATTCGCCGTTAAACAGATCCGCCTCGGTCAAATTTTCATTACTCATAATCGAATGTGCTGCAGACTTTCGTCTGTTGCAGTGGCCGCCACCGCCGCCACCGCCGCCGCCAACGTCGAGGCAAGCAATTTGAGTTTGCGATCTGGCGACCAAATTTTTTTCAGTAGCGTTTGGCGATGCAGTTGTCGACCATAAGGAGCTCCTTCGTTTTAAGCAACTGCGAAATCGCCCAAGTAAAACGACGCTTTAGTTACACGCGGTTACACGATTACATACGCGTGCGTCCGTCCTACGTATTATATTTATACTCGTAGCTATAGCACAGCGCCAGCGTAGGTTAGGTATATGGTACGCCCAACTGTAAGTATGTACATAAGTAGGTACGTATACGTAGGTAGGTAGGTAGGTAGGTAGGTAGGTGAGTGGGTGGGTATTTATTTTCTCGACGGATATTCGCGCAATATAGCGTCTATTCGCGAGTAGGCGAGTGAGTAACCTGACCAAGTACATACCGTACCTGTACCTATACCTATACCTACTCGTAGGTACCTGCTACCTACATACCTACACCTTATCGCATTTAGAATTCTGAAGCAGTGCAGCCGCGTACACTAGTACACTTCTGATTGCAGCCGGCCATCCAAGTACATAGGTAAGTACCTATATGTATCTATGTAGGTACATTTATGTAGGTATCTAGACCTACAATTTTACCACCAAGTGTCAAATCTACCGACTTTTAATCATACCCTCTTCATCCGAATCAGCTGAAATCGACAGAATTAGGAATTATGTACCTACCTACCTACCTACGTATATACGTCCCTCTTCAGTCTTCACCCGGTTATAAAAACAACATTGAAAATCGAGAACGTTGGTGAATGGTGATGGAAATTTGGCTCACAAAGTCACACAAAATGGATTCTACACTAGAGGGGAGGGGCGGGGAGGGGAGGTGGCCACCTTAATGATTGGTAGAGGGAGATCACTATGATTGATCCAGCTTCTGCTGGCCTCAAGCAAGTCATTTTGCGTGTTGTTTAGACGAAATTTCTTGCATGCACGCCAAAATGTGAAGTTTGCGGAGCATTACCCAGGTATACAGTTCATACCTACTACCTACCTATCGCACCCTTTTTCGATAGAAAACGTGAACCATTATTACCTATAGGCGACTGGTGCAGCGTGCAGCGGAATAGCGGGAATACAATTCATATAAATACCAGATGAATGTATGTACAATTAAATTACCTACCTACCTTCCTTTCCTATTCCCCGACAAGACGTACAAGACATATTATTATAATGTAGGCAGGTAGGTAGGTAGGTAGGTACCGTACGCGAATTGCGAACGCAACGAAGCCTGCGGCGCACAAACCTCGGGAATAAAATAAATGCGTAAAATTACATATAACCTATATAGGTGGTAGGTGGTAGGTAAGTAGTTAAGTACATCTACGTATTCGTTTGTTGCTTTCGAGGCGGACACGAGACACGAGCACGACCAAAACATACTACTTACCTTACATTTAATTTATGTCTAGAATGTAGGTATAGTCGGCTGCATTAGCGTGTGCAAATTAGGTTGCCTAACGGGTTTGCCGTAAATACGGCATGCCATGCCATGCCATGCCTATGCCGCGCCACACCACTCCCCGCTGGTTATCGTAGCGCGACATGTTGATAAAGTTGCCTAACGTTTTTGCCGTAAATACGACACTCGAACGCGATCGACCGTTTCATTAAATACGGCTTCGGCATGGCATGGCCTCTCTCTCCCTCTCTCTCCCTCCCTCTCTGATTTCATTGATTCTTGTTATGTTTGTTTCTGTTTTTGTTCTCTCAGTTTTGATCTCTCCGTTTTGTTGTTGATCTTACTTTTATTTTGGTTACTTATTTATTTATTTACTTAATTATTTATTTATTTATTTATTTATTTATTTATTTATTTATTTATTTATTTATTTATTTATTTATTTATTCCATCCGGATACATGCTGTGCAACCGCGGGCTGTGGTCGAAGTTTCTGATCTTTTTTGATTGCACTTCCTCCCCCTCCTCCTCCCCCTCCCTCTCTTATTTTATTGGTTTTGTTATGTTTGCTTCTGTTTTTGTTCTCTACGTTTTATTGTTGTTCTTACTTATTTTGGTTACCTATTTATTTATTCCATCTGGGTTTCTCAGTTACCTGTTTAGAGTTTATTTGTTCGATTTATACAGCTGCTTATTATTTATTGTGTAGGTAAGATAGGTAGTCCGGCCCCCCGCTCACGCACTTGCGTACTGACGGGGTCGATATGCTATATAAAAAATGTGCAATCGCTGAAATTGCTACCTACCTACCTACCTACGTATGTATTTTAAATGAAACGACCCGACCTATCACTGTTGTCACGGTACCACGCGAGTTGCGTATGTAGGTACTCGTAGGTATATGTAAGACTAGGTACTCGGAGATGGGCAATTTCAGGAAATTATCGATCGAGTTTTGGAGAGAGAAAAATAATTTGAACGAGACTCGAATCGAATCAAATTTCCAAAATGATTCGCGATTCGAATTATAGGTAGGTAGGTAGGTGAGTACGTACGTACGTATGCACTTGGTACTATACTACCCTACGTAGATAGTATTTCGGCTTGGCGCTTAGGTAAGTACCTATTCGAAAAGTTAAAGATTTGAATGGGCAAAATTTAAAACGATTTGTGATTCGCACACTTTTTCTGATGATTGTCGCCACCACCGCCTCTGTCCAATACCGGATCGCGGCTGGGCACTGGCAATATAATACCTACCTACATAATGGGTATTCAATTCAACCGAATGCGTGGACGACTCGCACGCAGCTTGGTAATCTCTCTCTAATTTACGAATGTGAAAAATGAAAGAAATGGCCGAAACGCGAGCGTGGCGCGGCCGACCGCCGTATATAGATCTGATTGTTAACCTATAGGTACGGTAACGTTGTCAAAGTCAACTACATAGGTACCTGCTGGGTTCGGCTTGAAAGGTCCAAATACCAGTAGGCAAGTTATGAAACTGTCGCGCCGCGCCGCGCTGTACGAAAGCGGAAGCACCCGTATGTGCTAGGGTGAAAATGAAATTTTTTTTTCCGATTTTGAAATCGCTCACCCCCCCCCCAAAGTGTTAATTGGTAAGAAAAAAAATTATTCCCAAAATTTCACTCCTTTGAGTTGAGGTTAACACGTGCCACCGAGCACTCAAAGTTGAGGACGCCATGTCCGAGCTCCGAGCGCGTTCGATGTTACTCCGCCACGATACGCGGCCGCGGTGGTGAAGTTTTCAGCGTACGGGCTGCGTTGCAAAGACGTTCTTACACCCTTGTGTGTGATCGGGGCGGGAAAGGTGTTCATCCTGTTCAAATTACTCGATAAAGAATCGTTTTAGATCATCTAGAATATACTTACCCAGTCTGTTTTAAAATTTTTATTACTGATTTTATGAGCAGTGACGTACCGAAGGCATTTTCCAGGGGGGGGGGGGGGTCTCATGAAAATCCCAACTCGAATTCATGAAATTCCCAACTCAAAATGGATGCAACTTGAAATACCAGAACAATTTTATGAAGAATGAGTAAAAAGGAACCTTTTTTAGCGCTATCGCCTCAAATAATGCACATAAATATTATGATTTAATTTATACCCGAGCGAAGCGAGGGTGAAGCTTTGAAAAAATTATATTTTTAATGCTTAAAAAAGCCATTTTTTCTAATTTTAAGGCTTTCAAAATTCTTATTTGATGTAATTTGAGAGGGGGGAGGGTAAGAATGTAGCCATTAGATATTCACAATCAATGGTGTTGAAAGCTTTTTTGGGAGCGTAAAAATTGAGAATAAAAACACAGTAGGTACCAGATCAAAAGTATTTTCAGGGGAATGAATAAAAGGAGCCTTCTTCAACACTGTTGTTACTTGAAATAGTTTGTTGGATAACGATTTTGTTCATGCCCGAGCGAAGCGAGGGCGAAAAATTTTTTAAAAACAAGTGAAAATTTTATTGATTTCCAGCTTGGAAAAACGATACATTTTCAGTTGGGAAAATGATGAATTTTCAGTCGATAAAGTGACTAATTCCCAACTGCCCAATTTTCCCAACTGATGTGTTGAATTGCTCAATTTTCCCAACTCACAAGTAAAAAATTTTCTCAGGGGGGGAAGCTCCCCCCTCCCCCCTATCGGTACGTCCCTGTTTATGAGTGCTAAAAAAACTTGTTAAAGTATCGATTTCTTCGCATAATTTTGGACGGATCCAACTTTACAAGTAAAGTGGGCTGCGTTGGCCTGTGCCAAGCTCAGCAAAATCGCCGGCCTACAACTCCGCTCGTGCAGAGAGGGCTGCGGTGAGTCCAATGGTCGAATTTTTTTGGGTGGGCATAGCACCGGAGTCGGTTTCGACATTTAGCACTGTTTAATCGGTTTGCGATTCTTCCAGTGCTTCGAGAAAAGCTTTGAGCTTAATGATTAGAACTTTAACCTCCGGAAACGGATGGCTAAAAAGCCCATTCACAATCGTCGGTTCGGTCACGAGCGTCGGCGATACATCGAAAACGTGGAATGTGCCGGTTTCCGCAGCCTTAGCGGCCAACCATTGGTTGACCGCAAGACGCGTATCCGTACATCCGTCGAACACGATCAGAGGGAGCACGACTATAAGTTGCGCCCCTTGTCACGGAGAAACGAGAGGAATTCCATGATCCGGGCACAAATTTCGTCAGCATCTCCCCTCTTCCAGTGTGGCTTCGTTCCCGATAGAGAACACACTATACGCGGCGGTAACGTCGGTAACTCGGAGAGGGAGTGCTCGAGGGTCATCGATCGATATCACGGCCTGATAGAAGCGAGAGGGTCGAAAGCGTGCGCCCCACTGTCTAGCGGCAGAAGCTGGTTTCTCGCGATAATTTGAGGGAAGCCTTCTCCGAAAATGAAGAAGGTCCCTAAAAAACAGTCCAGAAGCTCGAGCGCGTTATCGTTCGCGCGGTACTCCGCGCGCGTGAGCAGCCCGGCGTTCACGTCGGGCAGCACGATGAACGGTAACGCCCACTCTTTTACTACATCGTTCCTGATCCGGTAGAGCCGGTAGCGGTTCGTTCCGATGCGCGCTGACATCGTCGCTACTGCGTCGCGTTCGTCTTGCACCGCGGCGGTGCCCGCGCGGTTCTGGTTTGGGCATAAGCCGCGACCTGCGCCACGCGGTGGCGCTTGAAGCGATCGGCAGCGCGACGGGTTTGTTTTGACGCGCTGTTGGTTTGTCGGATTCGAGTCTGCGAATTTCGATTTTTCTTGGTATAACCAGGAGATAGCGATTCGTCGCGTTTTTATGACCGGCGCGCTGCTTAAATTCAGGCGTCGACGGTTGCGTCGTCGTTCAAATACTAAGTCGTTGCCGCGCCGTAGCTTTTCACACCGCCAGCGGTATCGCGGGACTGGTGCGTAGCTGTTTTCGCGGGCGCCATACAAATTTAACAACGGCGAGTTCGACTGCGTCGTGTCCGACACGGTGGGTTTATTTGCCGCTGCGCGGCGTGCGTCGGCGGTTGCGTCGACGTACGCGCGTGGATTGTCGATCACCCGAATTACGACGCGTTCGCGGGTCGGTATAGCCATGAGTCGGTAGCGACATCGGCATAGTCGGCGCGGCTGCCGCCGGCGGCGTCGCGGACGGTAACGGCGGTAACTTTTTCGATTTTTTGAACGCGGCCATATCGAATTCGGGATATTGTTCTTTAATCGCGGCGATGAGATCAGCGTTAATCGCGGATAACTGGCGATTCGTTTCTTGCGCGGATAAATTAATCGTGTCCTGCATCACCGAACCCCTCATCGATACGGTGAGGTCGTGGCGAAGCAGGGTTACTTCAGCTTGAGCGCGTTGCAGCTGGCTTTCCAGCTCGCTACGGTCAGCGGATTCGATCACCGTAGTTGTGCAACGCGTAAATCCAGACAGAGACGCTAGCGTTTTCGCTTCGTCTAAATTTACAATCTCCATACACGTTAGCGCTTCGTATTCGAACACGCAAGTGAAGATTCGAAGCTGCGGCGTCGTTGCATTCGAAATCGGTACCAACCCCGGCGGTTGCGTCGCGGGTTGTATCGGAGTAATATCTAAATCGCTAAAGTCGTCGGTATTTCCGGTGGCGGTAGCGTCATCGATTTGCTTGAGCGGCTTCGTTGCTTTGTTCGACTGTAGCTGATTTCATCATGGCGTCATCGCCGTCTTGGTCTGGTTTCGATACAGGTTCAGCTTGAGTCGTAAATCGATTCTTTCAACTTAGCCTGTTCGGCCAGATAAACAAGCGCAGCCGAGATGATATAAATGTGTACAGTTGGCGGCATGATCGTCGCATGTTCGACGGTTTGGTTTTGCAGTGCGTATCGCCCGCTTCACACAGATTGGTTCTGCGAAATGCGTGCATAATATTGAACGCACATACGGCATGCTGGTCTGTAATAACAGCGATGTTTGAGTATAACCACTCATCTATAGCGCTTCGTAACGAAGCTACTACTATTTGCCCGCGGAAAACAACCGCGAAAGCGAAAGCAACGAATATAAAAACCTTACCTTACAATATTCAACGTGCTTATACAATACACTGTACAAAATAGCAATCGATCAACCGTTGTTGTCGATTACACACAGAAAACCGCGACTTATGAAATTAAAATCAGCATTAACGTTGATATTTAATAATTAAATAACAGTACAAAACAGGAATATCCACCCACGAGCAGTAAGAAAAAATCACATTGGCTGATGGAATACTTCGCCTTAACCAAGCTTCAACTTTTTACATGTTTAGCGTGCCGCTACAACGAGATGGAATGAATTTTGCCGTAACGTTGCGTTGTGGCTTGGTTCAGTTCAGCTGGCTGAGTGCCGCCGCGCATCAGCCCACTCTATCGGTCTTGACGTTGCGATGTTTACTACGATGGCGGTGTTACCATTCTTGTAATTTCAAAAACGTATTCGCTTTCAGTGAAATTCAAGAAATGGAGCATCGCAACTTCGAAAGCGGCAATTTCTTTTTTTCTAGCTCGTGTGCTGCGTCGCAAATTAATTGACGGATCGTCATTAATTTTCGCGTTCGCCGTTTTGTTGTTTGATTTTTTCTTTCTTTGAGAAAGATATTTTTCGGCTGCGTCGCGTAATCCATCGTATCGATGCGATGACGTTTCGGCTGCCGCGTCACTGATGATTTTATCGAGTACCGATAAATCATCTTTTTTATTTGTTGATTTTTTCAACTGATTCTTTATAGAATCTGTTGTTTTTTCAACAATTAATTTAGCATTTTGAGGGGACGTTTTTGTTCCTCTTTTGCTATTTCAGCCGCCACCTTTGTCGTTTTCGACCTGGTGACGATTCGTTCGTTCTTTAATCGTTGTTCGATTTCGTTCTTTAACGAATCTGCGGCTGATTTAATTGCAGATTCTCTCACCCGGAG
The DNA here is from genome assembly GCA_038380155.1 of Pseudococcus jackbeardsleyi. NCBI lineage: Eukaryota > Metazoa > Arthropoda > Insecta > Hemiptera > Pseudococcidae > Pseudococcus > Pseudococcus jackbeardsleyi. The sequence goes on from CM076242.1 coordinate 66,914,343, forward strand.
CGGTATTCGCTCTTCGGGAGTGATTTTCTGGTATTCTGAGTAATAGCTTCGAATTTTCTCTTCGATGCTTTGGTGATTGAGCATTGAGCGTAACGCTGTGCTCGACTTTATTTCTTCTTGCTGTTCAGCAGAGAGGAAAAGAGTCAGTTGGCGGGCGCTCATGATTTGACCAATCGAGTCGCCCATTTTTTCTACAATTTTGTAGCTATTTTATTCTGGCGAATGCGCCACGAAAAATGGTCCGCTACGTTTTGGGTACAGCTTTCGAGTTGTACCTTTATCGTAGCTTGACCGCTTGTGTTCAGTGACAAACACCATGTCCCCTACTTTGAACTGAGTAGGATCGTCATGGGTTTTGTTGTAATTGTATTCGTCTCGAATACGTTGTAGGCGTCTACGTTCGCGTATGTACGCCTCGACAGCTTGACGTTGCGTCATTTTGTCGATGTTCTGGTTGACGTACTCGCACGTATAAACTGCTTTTTGGCCAGTAAATCCGCACGAGCATTGTGTACATCGTAGGATCGAGCACGCATGGTACGGCTCGAAAACCTCGAATTTTTCAACCAAGGCAATGATTTCTTGGAATAAGTCTTTATGAAAGACCATTTTCCTTTTGGAATTCTTCCAATTGTTACATTGCCAATGGTGCCGATACTCGCGAAGGGCCGAGGCTGCGTACTTCGAGTCAGTGAAAAGTTTAACTTTTTTGACTTCGTTGTACAGCAGTATCTGCAGCGCCACTTTCACGGCAATCAGTTCGGCTAAATTATTTGACATGGGATACTTTTCAACTGATATTCTCTCGGAAACGTTTTTATCAGTTTTGAGCGAAAAGCATATCCCTATGCCGCCGACCGCGTCTTCGCGGCCGTTGTTCGAGCAGGCGCCATCCGCCGTAACTCGTACATAACCATCGTCTTCGATAGTTAGGTCCGACTCTTCCAACTTTAAAGTTGTAAGGAGTGGTTCTGAGGTTATTGACTTAACTTCATCGTTCTTCTGTTTTTCAAGCAGAACTTTAAGTTCGTGCTTGAAATTGAAGGGATGAAGTTTGGTAGGTATATCCTTGACGGTGACGTCAGGGATGCCCCAGGCCTCATTCGGCTTGATTCCAAGAGCATTGGGAGTGTTGTTGATTTCACTCTCAATTTTCTCAATGAAATCGTGCCAGCCAAAATGGGACTGGAAGGGGTCATGGAACTCGTTCATCTTCACCCGTAGCTTGTCCCCCAGGGTCCTCATGGTCCTTTCGACCAAGGAGGCCTGGGGATTATACGTAGTGGTGAAGGCCGCTTTGATACCATGAGCCCTGAGCATCTCTATCCAAGTACTACTTGCAAATTGTGTACCGTTATCGGTGATCACTTTGCCAATTTTGTACTGTGGCTGGATAGAGTTGATGACCGTTTCATGGCCTTCATAACTTCGGCCTGTGTGGCACCCTTTAAGGGCCTTAGCCACACTCTGGACGAAAATACACATTTGGCCACGAGTAGGTACGCAGGGTCCTTGTAGTCGTGTGCGACTGGACCGAATAAATCCACTGATAATACGTCAGCGATGCGGTACGCTTCGACTTGACCGTATTGCAGTGTTTTTCGTCGTACGTAATTTTTATTGACTTTGCAGATTATACACTGATTACAAATCTCCCGAATGCGGTAGCACGCGTTCGGGTGAAAGTACAATCGTTTGAAGATTTGTTCAGTTTTTGCCGCGCCCACATGTCCGTATTCGTCATGTAGGTAGTCAATTACATCACGTAGCAGAGCAGTAGGTAGGTACGGTACGCTCCTACCATCACTGTGTACTCGTAGTAGAATTGGGCGATCGTTACGATCATTTTCTACTTTGTATACTTTGCGACAGTTTTCAATGCGTTTTCGCATTTTGGCGTCTATTTTCGTATCGGTGTTCAAGGTCTTTAAGATCTTTTTGCACGTCTCGTCAGCTTGCTGATAATGATGTATCTCTCTTAGAGCCTTCATCAAATCAGGCACAAAAGTTTCTGAGAAGTCCACCGGATACGGTTCAAGACTGGTTTCCATTACATCGTGTTCGATGTCGAATTGATACACCGTGATCTCCGGAGCAGCTACAGTCTGTAGGTGCTTCGTCGATTTCTTGATGTCGTAATGTAGTCTGAAACAGTTGAGTTCGGTGATCCAACTCGCCGCCTTGCGGTGAGTTGAGATCATCGACACAAACTTGTCTACGATTGGTGCTAAGTTGGCACGAACGTGTACGTTCATGTCAAACACCCACAGTTTGAGTTTACGTATCGTCGTCACGAGACCTATCATCTCGCGATCGATGAGCGTAAACTTTTTCTGGTGCGGCTTTAGAGCATACGAGGTGTACATTAAGATTTGGTCTTCGCCGTCGATGTTCTGATATACAACGGAATTCGTTGCGTCATCAGAAAGCCACGTATCTATATAGATATCGTGATCCTTATCAACTTGGCGCAAGCGAAAGTCTTTTTTGTACTCCCGCTCTAGCTCTTCGAAAGCTTTAAGCTGTTCGTCTGACCAAGTAAACGGTACGTCTTTCTCGGTTAGTTTGTAGAGGGGGGCAGTGATCTGCTGATAATTAGGTATGAACCGCTTATATAGACCTGTAAGACCGATTAAAGCGAGAACTTCCTTCTTATCTTTGAGCACTACTTTGCCCCTCTTGGTATGCTTGCTCTTGAAATCGTCAAATTTCTTGATCTTGTCGCTTTGTTTAGCGATTTGATCTTGAGCAAGCCGATACCCGAGGTGGTTCGTTTCCTGTTTAAACAGTGATGTTTTCTCAGGATTGAGCCGGAGGCCATGTTTGAGCAGCAGTTCGAGAACGAAGACAACTCTGTCTTCCATTTCGTCGAACGTGTCCGCAGTGACGAGCACGTCGTCTGCGAACGTCTGCACACCGGGTGTACCAATCGGTATCACCCGGTTCATGACCTCTACAAATTCGGCCGGAGCGATGCAGATGCCATACGGCATTACGTTAAACTCATACACCGCTCCCTCCACCTGGAACGCCGTAAATTGGCGAGATTTTGCTGAAAGCAAAATCTGCCAAAATGCGGCGACGAAATCGAGGGTGCTATACCATTTAGCATTCGTGCTATGGATGATATCCTCGATTTCGCGAGGTTCTGTAAGAAGCCTCTCCAGATGGCGGTTCAATTCGTCCGCATTTAAACACAAACGCAACTCTCCGTTCTTTTTGAGAACCGGAGCCGTCGTGTTTATATAGCGAGACTTTGACGGCCGAATTATCTTTAGCTTGAGCATCAACTCGACAGTATGTCGCAGTAGATGCTTTAGCTTGTTTGGTGGGCGGTATTTTTCGCCTCGCCATTTCTTGAGGTGTTCTTTTTCGGTGTTAAACTTAAAGTCTACAACCCCACCGTTAAATTCGCCGGGGTACCTACTGAACACCTCCTTGAGTTGGGAGATGCGGTCAAAGGATTGGTCAGCTCGTTCTTGAGAGACCCTTCCCTTGCTGACGGCCTCTTGGAGGTCATCTCTGAGCTTCTTGAGGAACCGTTCAGGCCCGTCATCTCGCTCCTCTTCGGTCAGCGGTAAGCGTTGATCGATGTTGGAGTAGCTCGACGTCAGGAGTATTGTTTCTCGTTCGTACTCTTTAAGAGGCTCGAACTTGAAAACCTCCGCGTCTTGGTACGTACCCTGTTCGAGGAACTTCAATACTGAACGTTCCCCTCCTGGTTGCCGGCAGAAAGCGATTCCTTTCTGCTGGTCCAGGTCAATTTTCAGTATCTTCATCGATAAGCGACCGATAATGAAAATTTTGCCTGGTACGTCCATGACGAAGAAAGGCATGGTCATGGTGATCTTGTTGAATTTGAAGGTCACTTGTACTAGATGCGTCATCGTTCTAGCAAGTGCCCCATTCGCCATCTTTAAGATGACGGGTCGTTTCAACAAGATGTACCTTATATTGTTGTCACACCTGCGTGTCAGCATGTTGACCATCGGCTTGGAAATTACGTTCGGCAGTGCCCCGTATCGAGTTGCGCTGCCAATTTCGTATCCGGGTAGTCAAGCTGTATTGCACACGTCGGGTCGACGGTTTCTGCAGTCACAATCTGTCGGCGTACACTGCGGCTCACATCTTTTAGAGTCAAGCTCGCATTTTCGACATTGTCCACAGTTTGAACCGGCGGTACGCTGGTTTCTGTGTCAGTGTCTGTTTCCACCGACGTGTATGGGTCGCGTGTGGGTGGTTCATCGTCTTCATCGGATTCGATGTCTGAACCCCAGTCATCGTAGTCGGAATCGTAGTCCGAAGTCGGTGACTCGATGCCCACATTCGCTACCATTGCGAAAGTAACTTTTTGTGGTTTTGGAGCGCGGCGTTTTCGCAGCTTAACTCCTTTCAATCTGACTTTATCAGCTGATTCGTTTCCACTGTCGTCATCTGACGGTGGTGTTGGCGGTGCAGGTGCCGGTTGCTCTGTCAGTGGCGGTTCCGCCACTTTCTCAGGCTCTGCTACCGGCTCTGCTACCGTGTCGGGTTCCTTTTTCCGAGTCAGAATTGCCGTCGGACCTTTCGGGGGCTGGGCACCGTCCTTGTGTACTGATTTGACCCCTGACGTGGTCGTCATGATCCAATCAGACTCTTGGTACGGTACTTTCAGCGGTCCCGTATTCCTAGAAGGCTGTGTCGTTGCGACATGGTTTGCTAGCTCTTTAAAGAGACTAGTCAGCACTTCTGGGTACATCTTATTGGCAATAAAATATCCTGCCTCTTTCGAGAGGTAGAATTTTCTGTACTCAGGTAGGAGCTGGTACTTGTCGTTGACCGAGGGCGATCGTATCGTTCACCACTCTCATTGGTCACCGACTCAGTTTTCAGAAATCTCAGGCTCGTTTGAGACCAGACTTTAATTCTGGTATCGCCTTCTAATTTCTTGTACATTGACCTGAAATTTCGTATTCGAGTCAGGTCTACGTGTATCTTGTCTTCCTGTCTAGGTAGAACAAGTGGAAATAGGAGCACGATGCTCTTGAACCCTTTTTCGAACAGTACTTCAAGTACCTGTCGAAGTTCTTGTTCAATGACGTTGTAAGGCTTGTGTGAATAATTAAATTCAAACAGTCCAGCACTTACAATCGCCGCATCTTTTCCTTGAAAATCGTGTTTCTTGATCTCGGTGGCGAGTTGTTCAAGAGAAATACGACTGCTGAGATAGGACGGTAATACCATCGAGGTATTGTTTATCCTTTTGCGAGCGACAAATTGGGCTAAGCCATCGCCGATGAGCACCCTCCCTTTAAGGGTCGGAGCTACGACAATTTTGGGACTAGGTGGCCGCCCTGCGCTTCCTAGTCTTGGCCGTTTCCCTGGGCCTCATCTTGGGGGTCCAGTTCTACGGCTTGTAAATCCTTGACCTCGTCATCGTGATCAAAGTATACATCGTTGTCAGCCGTGGTTTCCTCCAGGTACCACACTTGGTGGAGCTGAGGGGGGGCTGTGGTCGTCGGGGGTACCGGCGTCGGTTTTGCCCCTGTCGCAGCCGGCGTCGGCGCCGGTGCGATGACCTTTCGTCCATCAGACCACTGCTTCAGTACAAACCGGTTGGGCCCCCCAGCGGTCGGGTTCGATTGCTGATATTGAGGGGTCTAGCCGGTTGTGCACTCTGCGGCGGTTTATTTGTGTATCCAACTAGCGTTCGTCGAGTTTGCGCTTGTGGATTTGGTGTTTGATTAACCGGTTGCTTGCGTGGCGCAACCACCGGTATTTTGTATTGAGGTAGCGGGTCGCGCTGATCCTCGAGTCTTTTTAGAGCTCGCTGATAGCGAGTTAGACTCCAAGTGTCCTCCTCATCGATGCGTGTTCGCAGTTCGGTGGGGAGTTTTTGCATCGTCATGTCGATGGCGTCCTGGACAGAAATGGTGTCCATTTTGGTCAGAGTGCGGAGCCACTTCCGGATGTATTGAATGAGCTCCCTCGTCGTCGAGGTCCGCTTTATCTCCTCCGGGAAGTGAGCCCGGGCCGCAGCCTGGTCCCTCCTGGTCCAAAATTCCCTGAGGAACTCTGTCCGAAGGACGGACCACTTGGTAATAGTACGGTGATTCTTGGCCCACTCTCGGTTTATGTCGATAAGGCCACAGAACACTACGCACATTTGGGCCCCCACGACATTAGTCTGGGCCATATAAGCTTCAAAGCTTTCCAGAAATTCGAGGGGGTGAAATCTATCTTCTTCAGTGAAGACGATTCCGTTTGCGCGCAAGGATTCCACGGTTCCGGGGAGCCCCTTGCGTATGCCAGTACGCGGCCGCTCGTGGAATTCCGGGTCGTGATCGAATCGGGAACCACCAGCGGGGTCCGGATCGCCGCCATATCCGTAACGGTCACTTGAGCGGCGTCCGCCGCTGCCCCCTAGTCCCCCTTCACGGTCGTATCGGTCGTGGTCACTTTGATAACGGTCATCGTGATCATAGCGGGGGGCACTGGAGCGGTTTCGGCCTTCGAGCTGTCGTCGTAACGACTCATTTTCCGCTCGTTCTAGGCGTAAGGACTCAGCGAGGTCGCTGAGTTGTTGCTGAGTCGGCGTAAATTGCTCGGATCTGTGAGATCTGGCCGCCAACCCTTGTATCGCGTCCGCTGTGTGGTACAGGGATTGCTGCTGTTGACGCAGCGCCTCATCCACAGTATTGCAACGGGCGTGAATATTGCTGTTCTCCCTCTCCATCCATGCGCGCATCGACTGCATAGCTTGAGAAATCTCAAGCAGCGCTTGTTCGCCGGGTGGGAGGGAGTAGGTGTCAGGTGAGCAACCCGCGACGCTCGGCGTCGGGCCTCTGAAAGAGGACCCTCCACCGGGGGCTTGCCCCTCATGCGTCGCGTGGAAGCCACTGTTCACAGTCTGACTAGTAGCCGGCGGTACGTACACGTACTTGCTACTACTGGTCGCCGGATGGATCCAATCCTACTCGTCGTCGAGTAGGTAATGGCTGCCGTGGTAACCGCATGCGGCACCGTGCGGCTCGCCGTAAACGACGCGCCGGTAGGTACCGACGTTACTGGCGATTGGAAACCTATTTGCCGAACTGGCGTGCTCGCATACGGATTCGGTTTATAGGGTACCCTAGGTACAGTCGTACGCGACTGCCTATTTGGTGGGTTTTGTTGGCTGGTACCTATCTGGCGTAGATAGGTAGCAGCCGTCGTTGTTTGTGATTGGGTAGGTACACACCTACTTGAGGTTTCTGTCGGTTCGACTGTACCTACCCGATTTCCGTGAGTTAGGCGTGAAAGCGCCTCCAGTGAAAAATCTCCGGTCGACGGATACGTCTGGCCGGTAGGTATCACAACTCGATCTGCAATTAACGACTTCATCATGCGTCTCATATATGATTCGCCTGATGAAATATTATTTGCATGTACTTCAGCGGTCACGCTGAGTACGTTTCTTTGCGTCGTATTCGCCGCATTGAAATTCGAGTCGAACTGCGGTGCCGTAACGGCGCCGTGTTCATACGGGCCGATTCTGCTCAAGAAATCCATCGGGTTCGATTGAATTGCAGGTGGTGCATTGTAATTACTGTTAGCAATTACAGTCTGGTCGCCTTCATCGTCCGTTGTGTACTGTCATCAGTGCCGGACCCACCATCCTGAATCGTAACCGATTCCTGGCGTGGGCCGGTCACCTGCGGCATTGGTGTTGTTTGATGACCACCAAATTCTACTCCTCCGGTCTCGGTAGGAGGTTGCTGAGTTGAGTCGTGCTCAAATTCAGCCGAATTTGAGGGAATTGCGTCGTTATTCGACAACAATTTCCTTCTGGTCTGTTTTTGATAACAACCGGATTCGATTTTTTATCTCTTTTGACCGCAAGTCGCTGCGAAGTGCGTTTCGCAGCATCGCCGTATTTGTTTCTACCAGACATCGCTGGTAGGGTTCAAAACGTGCAAAAATTAATTTGGTATTGAATCTTGAAGATTTAGTCCCAATTAATTTTGATTAATTGCTCACAGTATATCTTATAGACGTACTTGAGAAATAATCGTTAGAAAAAATATACCTTTAAGGTATTTTTCAAAATAGAAATTAATTCGTGGTCGAATTTAATTCCTAGTTAATCAGCAGCGGTATGTCTTACAGACGTACTTGCTGGAAAATCAGATCAACGTAATGATATATCTAACAGATATATTCAGTTGATTGGTTTGTGAGAAATCAATTCGTGTATAAATCTTAAAGATTTAACCGAATTTGATTTGAAAAATTTATAATGTGCCCGTAAATCTTATAGATTTACTTGAAAAAATCGTACTAATTCAATACTATGTCTCAAAGATGTAGTAGAATTAGTTGGTTGGTAAAATACTTCGCGAATAAATCTCACAGATTTATTTGCTAGGTAATTTAATCCGTAGTATATCTATAAAGATGTACTTGAAATGTATCCGATTAATTCAACACAATATCTTAAAGATATGTTTGAATTAATTTGCATACCAATATTACTCCGCAGCTGAATCTACAAGATTTATTTGCCTAGTAATTTTTTAGCGTTACGCTATTTTATGTGTATATAATTAGACGTGATCGTTTATTTCATACACTGGTATGATTTCTTAAAGAAATCTATGCCGAGCTAATGGCAGTATTATCAAAATACGTTGAATAGGGACGCGCGAAATATAACGGCCAAATACACGACGTGCACGGTAGCTAGGAAAGAATTATAATGCGGAACGTGTTCGTTCGTTGCTTCCAGCCGGCTACCGTAGCCGAGTCCCCACTCTAGCCGCCATCTTGCCAACTATCGAACCGACAGTCGGCGGTCAGGGCGGGAGGGTAACGGGGAAACTAGCAGCTGCCGTTTCGACACGCGCTCCGGTCACGTAGGCGATTTTTAACTTAGAAAAATTTACACTACGCGAAAACGTATTTTAACTGTCTAAAAACTCCGCGAATTTTACACACGCACGAACACACTCACGAATAACAAGAGTAAAACAGCAATAACACTCAATTAAAAAAGTAAAGCCACGGAACTTACGTTAATAAAACTTATTAAATAATTAAATTCGCGTCAAGGCGAAAGTCTACTTACGAAAATAGTTAACAAAAGGATGACGACAGGACATCATCCCCGGACCTCCAGCGGCACAGGACTGGACGCCCTTTCGGGGGGTTTTTGATTTTCATTGTGGGTAGCTAATCCACGAAAATCCAGCACGTTTAGGCGCCAATGAGAGAAATGGACCATCTGGCCACGATGACCATTCTCTCGGTGGGAGGAATGCCTCCCGCAACCCCTCTGGTTTAACCTCAGCCGTCCAGTGGGATATCTGATATAACTCGAAAGAATTAACACAGTTGAAAACGTAAGAAGAATATATTCAAATGAATATGAAGACACGGAAAACTTACACGGTTCGGGATTTCTCCGGGTGTTTAGTACGCATGAGGCGGCTCAGCAACGGAACGTTGCTTCGCCACCTCGTACCAAGCACCACTGAAGAGCTGGCTCGTAGGTTCGTTCCATCGTATCGACGGAACGACCGAACTACTGGTGGCGGCACCTACCGTTTTACCACCGCACACGTACCGCGGCGGCGGGGAACGGACGGGCCAAGTCTCCCTGTGACAAACCACCAAATTTTTGAAATATTTCAGCAGCATTACCCTTGATTTACAATACTAGAATGAAAAATACTTGAAATTCACCATTGAGAACTGATTTTCGTGTTAAAAACATTGAAATTAATGGGAAAAAATCAATTCTTCTATATCTTTTTTCAACCACCATAAAATCAGTAAAAAAAAAAAAAAAATTCAAAACAGACTGGGTATATTTTAGAATGATGATCTAAAACGATTCTTTATCGAGTAATTTGAACACCTTTCCCTCCCCGGACCCACATAAGGGCGTAAGAACGTCTTTGCAAAGCAGCCCGTACGCTGAAAACTTCACCACCGCGGCCGCGTATCGTGGCGAAGTAACATCGAACGCGCTCGAACATCGCGTCCTCAAATTTGAGTGCTCGGTGGCACGTGTTAACCTCAACTCAAAGGAGTGAAATTTTGGGAATAATTTTTTTTCGTACCAATGAACACTTTTAGGGGGTGAGCGATTTCAAAATCGGGGGAAAAAATTGTACCCATGCTTTTCATTGTCACCCTAGTATGTACATTATATGTATGTACGTGTATACGTGTACCCTGTGCCTGTGCCTGACAAGTAGGGTACATCACATATATCAGCTCAGTTGCCTTTTCAAGTCGTTACCCTCGAGCAGAATGACATAGGTACCAGTAGGTGTAGGTATGTAGATGTACGCAGATCCGCATACATACCTATGTATGTATTACGTAGGTTAGGTACCAGGTACCTCTACCTATATATGTATGCTTATGTATGTACTATAAGTACTTGTACCTACTCGTACTCACTTGAACGAAATCACAAACACCATACAAGCGATCACGCTAACCGGTATCAAGCTGACTACGACCACTATAATTATCGCTTCTATTCCAACCGCGCCTGAAAGTAGAAAAACAATAAATTTCGCATCGCATCGCATCCAAGGAATATACCTACATAATCGGTACCTAAGTACTAAGTATAGCCAACCGTTCACCGTACTACCCTACTACCATACGGCGAATGGTGAACGATGGTAAGTACATAGAAAAAGTGAGCGGGTAGTGGGTACCTATACCTACTACCTACGTATATTCCAACTTGGGTACCTAGTACCAACGTAAGGTGCTGTGGGGTGGTTGCAAACCACTTTTCGAATACTTGGTGCCACTTTGTCAGCTCCACTGTAACGACCCTGCGGTACCAAACAATCTCAAATAGTCAAATTTCTGTCACGCCAATTTCAAGAGGTTCTCTGTTCGTGGGAAAAATTTCTTAGGTATCGTTTCATTCCCAAATTTGTGAGAAAACGAAATTTTAAAATTTTAAATTTTCGATTTTCGCGTTTACCCTGGTCGAGGTAAACGCAAAATTTTACATTATCTCGGAGGGGGGGGGGGTCAGTTTTTTTTCAGTTTTGATGGCCAAGTCGAAATCTACGTGGACTTCGCTACCTATCTGTTAACGTACCTATTCGAATATTCATAACCCTTTTTTGATTAAAAATTTGTCCGAGATATTCGTCGAAGTAAACATTTCTTAGGGAAGTGAAAAAATCTCGATTTTTAATCGATTAGGTATACTTAATCAATTTTTTTAAAAAGCTAAAAATTGAAAGTAAAAACCATCATTTTTATCACAAGTATGACTTAGGAATTTGATTGAAAAACACAAATTTCAACGGCATTATTGAACTACCTATTAGGTGAAGGTACCTACCTACATACATATCTAGATCTACCTACCTACCTACGTATATTTTGTTAACAACTTCCGAAAACTGCAAAATTTAATTAGCATTATGCGAATATAAGAAATCCGATACAAATTTTTATACTTGTGAAGGACTGGTATTTTTTTTCCTTATAGCGCTAGCGGGAGCAAAGTGCTATTTTGCTCCCTCTCGCGGAACGCTCGAGTGTTCAAATTCGCGCTTTTCTCCCGCTACAGTGTATAAGGAAAAATTTTTTCGTTCAGAATTCGAAGAAAAAACAATTTTTACTCCCTTGTTGTGAAACATACCAGTTACCGATTAAGTATCGACTTTTTTTTCGGTATCGACTCATTTTAAATTTGAAATTTTTTTTAAAAAATATGGGAGTAAGTATAAGAAAAAAACGATATAGGTAGGTAAATATTTTTGATGTTGCGATTGCCACAGCATTACATTTTTTGGGGTAAATGCAAAACCCCTGTTTTCCCGCTAACCTGATGATGTGATGAAAAATTTTCAAAAATAATGATCTTGCCTTACACTAGAATCTATTAGTAGATACATACGTATAATTAAGAAACCAAAAACAGTTTGAAAAACTTTTACTTGACAAGTTTCCGACCATTTCGAACAAAACGTTTTTTACTTTGCTTAGGAGCGATTTTGACGCGCTTTCATATACTTACATACTCACCACTTACCTTACAACAATTCCACAAAGCACACGTGTGCGCCGATTTCGTTTCGGCTGGGTCAGTAGGTATACCTACCAGGTAACTGATTATATGTACAAGTAAATATAGGTATCTAACCTACGTACCTGAAGTTTCGGCAGGATGATCGGCGAAATGTCTGCTAGCGTTCGTATTCTCGATAGTATGCGTAGAGCTGGAATTATAAGAAAACCAAATCGCCGCAGGGGTACCGGTCGTATAATTACCGCCAGAATCGCCACCCAAGGCGCCGCTGCCGCTGCTGCCGCCGCCACCACCGCCACCACCACCACCGACGACGACGACGCCGCCTCCGCCAGCGCCACTGCCGCCACCGTACGATGCGGATAATCGTTTATCCATAATTATATCGCTTTGATTAACACTGGACAGTATTGACGCCATTGCACCACACCGCGGTTGACTGATACGTAGGTAGGTAGGTAGGTAGGTAGGTAGGTAGGCAGATAGGCAGATAGGTACCTATGCACGTACGTATGTATGTATGTGTTTCGATAACGCTCGCTGCGCTAATGCTACAATCGTAAACGGTAATCGGTGCTGCTGCGACTGCGACTGAGATTGTGGCTGACTACAGCGACCAGGATGTTGAAGATGATGTCGATGGCGATAGCGATGACGATGACGACGACGATGATGATGACGATGATGATGATGACGGCGATATTCGTCCTTCATACTCGTCGTATTTCTGTTTAGCGACCCGCGACGTGGTCGTTACGATACGTTGCGTTGCGTTACATTACTCGTCATTCGCCATTCACCGTTCGATCGAAACGAATTCTGCAAAATCAGGTAGATACTACATAGATACTAGATACTATGGTACATAGATACATACGTCAGTATGTAGGTGCTGGGTAGAATAGAGTAAAGGTACAAGGTGGTAGGTGGGTAGCCGATACAAGTTTTACCTATCTACCTACCTATAGTTGGTATGTACCTACCTAGGTACATCTATTTGTCTAATACAAACCGACTAGTAAGCGGCCAACGTAAAACATCAACCGATCAACGACAAAGGCGTAAGCGTGCTCAATGCTCACGGTACCCGCCTGCCTACAAGTACCTACATGTACCTAGGTATCTACACTACAGTTAGGCTGCCAACCAAGTACCTCTATCCGACGTAAACCAACACGATATCACCTGCTTACCTGCTCGGAATTGCTTTGCTGTGATATTCAAGTGAGATGACCACGGTAGGTGGATGGTGGATGCGCCAACGTTTTGCGGTTAATGCTAACAATTTTAGGCTGGTTTTTTTTTTTCAACAAAACGAACGAACGAAACGAAAAATACGTACAATTTACTAGGTTGAGCACTTCGAGTCGCGTCGTTCAAATTTGTGTCCAGCAATAGCGACAACGACTGCAGATTCCAGTAGATACGTACGTAGGTACGTACATATGCGGCGCGGCGTGGCGTATCGATTTTTCCAAAATATGTAATACGCGACTACGTCACCGCAGCCGTGCCGCGCCGCGCCTCAACACCATTTCTTCGTTTCCACTTTCGGCTGGCTCGCTCGCAAGCCGTACCGCGCTGCCGCACCGCACCGCACCGTACCGTACCTTGAAAGCGATATGGGGGAAGAAGTGAGAAAACTTGCGACGACTCCAAAGGTCGACCGTGCGCGAAATCCGGCGAAAAGGAACGAAATTCATGTCGATAATAGGTACCCTATAGAGTACAGATATGTTAACTAAATTTTATTGCAGCCACGCAGTTTCGGTTTAGCCAGCGTTGGACTTGCGCGATGGACACTCGGCGTTTAATGTAGGTAATTCCATTATTTATTATTTTTTCTCAGCATTTAGCAATTCAGCATTCAGCGCAACGCAGCGTAGCGATACCGTACGGTGGTTTACCTTCTGTTCATTCATAATAGGTAAGTACATATGTAGCAGGAGCAGGTAGTAGATACCTACCTGCCTTCCTTCCTACCTACCTATCTATCTATCACAATTTTACAATTCGCATACGCATACGCTTGCAAGCGATGCGAGGATAGTCTCTAAACGCACGTCGACCCACACCAGCATCGGTCACCGATCATCACCGTTACCACACCTACCGTACCACAGCTCCTCGGGCAGGTATTACAGGTATTAGCCTATTAGGTAAACGCGCTTAGCCGCTTACCTAGTCCTACATTCGTCTTCATAACTACCATGTATGTATTGTATATGTAATGTACCGCCAACAGCACGAGAATTACATAGACAAATTTGTTTGGACATCGCGTACTTCAGTACGTCTACGTACGTAGATGTAGGAGTAGGTAGTAGGACGCGTGCGTGCGCGATGCGCTTTTGGGTCCATGTCGACGTTTCAATTTCAACTCCACGAACGGAAAACCTTAAAATTAATAGCGGCAGTGGTAGTCGAATGGTAAACGAAACGAGAATGCTCCAAGAAAGGATATGCGATAAGCGTCGTCGCGTCGTTGAAAACGCTCGGCATTGCAGACTCGACGCGTACAAATGAAAAATTCGTAATAATTCGTTTAATGGTAAGCATGTATACACGAATTCAAGAGAGAAAAAAGAAAACGTACAAATACTACCTTATAAAACTTGTAGAACGAGCGGTGATGGCGTTACCTAGTACGTGTTACCACGCACACTCGTCTCGTTTATTTCGCATCGCTGCGAAATAGGCACATTACATACTACATACGTATTTACAAAAGAGCAGGTCCTTCGACGGATTGCACTCCGCGCAATGAGTACGTCTGGATATGCGACAAAAACGCGTCTACTGCGTGCCGGTAGAAAGTAAAGCAACCAAGCCGCAGCCGCTTCCAATCGAAAAAATGTAATTACTGAAAAGCGTCGGTCAAGAAAATATCGATATAATTATTCGCGGCAACGTTTCGCTCGTCGTCTTCCTTCACTAAAGATCCGGCTTTCTTCACGCACCTATTCACCCGCTTCGATTCGGAAATTGCCGTCGCGTAATAGAATAGGTACATTAACATAATGTACACGTACTACATACGCAGTGCAAGGTAACAGCTTATCGAGAAAAAGTAGGTACACAGTTTCCCACGCGGATCGAATAACATCGCAGCGCGGAGATGCTCTTCCGTAGCGTCATTATATTTGTACGTATTTCTACGATCCGGCTATGAATGGCGAGTATTTCCGGCGTGTGTTATTCGATCGGGCAAAAATTCCGTCATCGTCACTTCGTGCTTGGACCGGAAACCTACGTTACATCGAGTCGTTGTCGTTGATTCGGTATCGTACCTGCATCGTTCGCTCGTTTCCACGTTTAGTTTCATGCCGCAGCGTCGCGACAGGTCTCGCATACGGAATGCCAACAATTTTAACGATACCAATACGCAATCACCAACAAACAGTAACTCGTAACCTACTAACGAAATTTCGAAGCGCCGCGACGTCGCGCTTCGCGATTGTTTACGAAAAGGATACGCTGTTGGAGTAAAACTTCTCAGCAAATAGAAACTAAAAAACATCATTATGGTTAGAAATAGGGCGTTGTTGTAGAAAATGGAAAAGGTGGTAGCTTCGTAATCGGCGACTTCATTTTTCTTCCACAATGCTCTGAAATGCAACAAAACTGAAACATTAGATATTGCAGATACCTACACGCGCACAATTACGAACACGATAAACAGTTTTGCGATTTCAAGTACTGCTCGACGAGTGTCCATTTCGTACGTGTGCAGGACCAACGCTGTGCGCACTCGCGAATTCGTAAATAAAAACTGTATACATAGCAAGTTGTTGATTGCGGGTACTAAGTAGGTAATAGGTATTTGTATTCTCTATTTACGCACATTGCACTACCGCAATAAACAACCATTTCTACCGATGCGAGGCAACTGATCGCGAATACGATTTTACATCCGATCCGTCCGAATGGCTTCTGTTTCACCAACAGCGCGTTCGGTACACGCTGCTTAAGTTTACAACCTATCGCGCATTTCACGTACGTACATCCCCACTCCAGTACGCCAATAATTACGCACCTTTCGTCTTTTTCTTTTTTGCTCATTTTTTTGTCGTCCGCCAATTTTCTATTCACTTCCCTAGCCACCGCTTCTTCTCTTTTAATTGCGATCTGAAACATTTCGAACAGATAACGTTGAAAATAACACTAGAATCTCTAACGACAAGACCGAACGATGACGCATCAATCAAGTTGAAAACCTATACTCGATTCGACCGGTTGAATTTTTATTTAGTCACGTACAGGAGTAGGTGTAGGTACTTGCCTTGTGTTTCAGGATAAATTTAGTATTTTTATAAGCGAACGCCACAAGGTAGGTGCTAATCCCGGTGCCAAGAATAAACCAAATAATGGTCGAATACACGTCCACCATATGGATTCTCCAATACAGCCCTGAAAAAATACCCACATAATTAGAATACTTTAGCGAGTACTGTAATACTATCATAGCGATGGGGAACAAAGCGGCATAAGACAGCTTCCACTGATACTAGACAAATTAACGATCAAACGCACCCTTCCATCCTACACCCTGCACACTCTGCTGGGCAGCGAATTCATTGAATTCAACATAAGAAAATATACAATATAGATACTTACACAAAGGTATTATAGACACGATGAAAGCGTTTCCGTAAAACAAAGCGGATGATTTTGTGGATACATTCCTGCTGAAATCTTCGAGCAGTATCTCTTCCTCTTTCGTGAAGCCGGCATCTTTCTCTTTTCTTTCGCGATTCTTTTGACCGCCCATGGTAATAATTGTTGTTAACGATTCGATTTCAAAATTCACCAAATCCTACAATACGGAAACGACGAATTTGATACAACTTACAACGAACTGCTCCCGAGTTATAGCTTGCAGTGAAACGTAGATAGAAACGAGTGAATACGTAGTGATCCTAGTGAAACGAAAACGATGACACGAATTCTGACATGCAGACGCAGATGCTTTCGACGTGTCATAAATTCAGGAAATTGATAAAATAAAATAAAAAAACTCACTTCACTGATAAAAATGGGAATGGGATTGAATTGAACTGGATTGAAGAACAAACTGAAACTTATCCTTATTTTCCAACGGCACTTTGGGTGCTCGGCTCGGTTCGGTCACTTTCGTGTGACTTGTGTTTTTTACGCGATTACGTGAGCCTGTTTTACGGATGATTTTTTTTTCAAAGTCCAGTTTTTTTCAACTTCAAAATTTTTCTTGACAAAGTCTGAAATCTGAATTTTTTTCAACTTTTAAATAATATTTCTTTTTCTTGACGAGGTCTAAATTTTTTACGATTTTTTTTTTCAACTTCAAAATCAAAATTTTTCTTGACGTGGTTGATTTTTTTTTCGACTTTGAAATTTTTCTTAACGAGGTCGAAATTTTTTTCAACTCAAATTTTTTGACTTGTTCTAAATACTTTTCCAAACTTCAATTGAAATGTAACTTTGTTTAAATTCTCTTTTCTCATAATATACAGTTTTTTAAGACTTATACCATTTGTATTTCTTCAGTTTCTTGACTTATATACAGAGATGTCGCGGTTCGAACCGCGTAAAGAGCCGCTAATAGAACCGCAGAGCCGCCGGTTCGAGCCGCGGCTCAAATCGCGGCTCTCTTATCAATAGAACCGCAAAACATCATTTTTGCGGCTCTCTCAAATCGCGGCTCTCATGCTTTTTACAGCTACTGTAATGCAGTGATAAAAGCATGAGAATTTCTGAAATAACACAATTTGTGTACCTGAAAAAGTAATATTTCTAATTTAAAACAAGACTTCCAAACTCAAAATAGGAATATTCAATCCTTTGTACATTTTTTCATTACTGAGAACCGCGAATGAGAACCGCGGTTCTTTTGTGGAAAGAACCGCAAAACATGCGACTCTTATGTGAAAAGTTGGAACCGCGAAATTTAGAGCCGCGGTTCGGATCAGGCGAGAGCCGCAACATCTCTGCTTATATACCCTTTGTACGAATTATGCTTCAGTTGAAAAAAAAATTCGTAAAAATTTTTACTTCGTCAAGAAATCTTATTTTTAGAAGTTGAAAAAATTCAGACCTCGTCAAGAAAAATTTTGAAGTTGAAAAAAAAATCAACCACGTCAACAAAAATTTTGATTTTTGAAGTTGAGAAAAAAATTCGTAAAAAATTTAGATTTGGACCTCGTCAAGAAAAATAAATATTATTTAAAAGTCGAAAAAAATTCAGACCTCGTCAAGAAAAATTTTGAAGTTGAAAAAAAACGTCGGAATGTGGACTTTGAAAAAAAAAATCATCCGTGAAATAGGCTCGACACGTAATCACACAAAAAACGCAAGTCCCACGAAAGTGACCGAGCCCAGCCGAGCACCCAAAGTGCCGTTGGAAAATAAGGATAAGTCAAACTGAAGATGCAAGGTATGACAGAAGATAGATGATTTTTGATTTGAGCTTGAAAATTCCCAAATTACTCAGAAAAATGAAACCTTTTTTAATGTAATTTACCAAAGTTTGAAATACTATACATTGGTTTTCTCATATTATGTGAACGATTTCTTCAAAAAATGAATCCAAAAATTTTTTAATTTCAAAATCGAATAATAATAAATTAATGAAAAAAATATTAAAAAATAAAGACCAAAAAAAAAAAAAATGAACAACGCATTGCGCTGCGCAGACCATGCGCAGACTTCGGCGGCACCTAACGACCTAACCTTATGTGTGCCGTCTTTAACTCGCCTGATAGATAACTGATAAGAAAAAAATAAATTAATTAATAGGTATAATAATATTGGAAAATCGAAAACATTTTAGCAAAATACGCAGAAATTTCACTATTTCTAGTATTCAGCATACGGCTTACGGCTGCCATGTTCAAAGGATAACGTTCTTTATTGTTTTTCGTTGAATTTGTGAACTGGCGAAATAATCGCATTCTTTTACTTTCCAAGATTCCTAAATATGGACATCGGCGAACTGCTAAATTATAAAGTAAGTGCTTCGTCGCTTCATTTTTTCGCATCGTTTTCTCAGGCAATGAAATTCTTTTATTCGATACATAATTATCCATCCTTGTTTTGCAGCCGGCCGTAACGCCGAAACGACCCCTGACAGGTGATCGTTCTATACCCGATGAGGAAGGCACTGATTACGAAAGTAAACGCAAACAAAGGAAAATTGAAAAAATAAGGGAAGCCGAAGAGGCGAGGTATAGAGAGCATAAACTGCGTGAAGAACGACAACAAGAGATCAAAATAAAGCAAGAAAGCGAAGAAGAAAAAACGAACGAAGTTATACAGCAAATATTAGAGGAAGAATCGACAAAAGTAAGGGGCCGACTTCGGTTTTTGAAGCAATTGTGCAGCTACAACGATCGGTGAAATGTATATATCAATAAATGTTTTGTTTCTTTTACTAGAGCGACGTCATTGACGAATTTACCCTTAAGAAAATGGTACTGCTGTTTGAAAAGCGTACTTTGAAAAATCAAGAAATGCGAATTAAATTTGTTGACACTCCTGAAAAGTAAGTTGTCCAAGCTTTTGTAAGAAAAATGCTATCCATAATTGCTTTGACGCCGGTTCTTAGATTCATGGAATCGGAAATTGAATTACACGAGGCTATTCAAGAACTTCACGCTTTAGCAACAGTGCCCGATTTATACCCGGTGCTGGTCCAGTTACAAGCGATACCTTCCCTTTTAGATTTATTATCGCACGAGAATACGGACATATCGGTAGCTGTTGTAGATTTACTTCAGGTACGTACATATTTTATCATTTTTTTGCGCGGTAACTATATGTTTTATATAATACTTGATATTTGGGTTGACTGATGGCTTGGAAATGAAGTAATGAAGTGGTAATGTGTCGTATGATGCAGGAATTGACCGATGTCGACATCATGCACGAGAGTACGGAAGGTGCGAATTGTTTAATCGATGCGCTGTTTAAAAGTGAAATCTGCGCGTTACTTGTTCAAAATTTAGAACGGCTCGACGAATCTGTCAAAGAGGAAAGCGACGGTGTTCATAAAAGTTTAGGTAACTGGTTCGAATTTTCGTAGCGTTTAGTTTGAAAATAATTTTTAAAGAATTGCCTTTTCGTTTTGTATTCTAGCGATATTCGAAAATTTAATAGAATTCATTCCCGAAAGAGTTGCTGAAATCGGAAAGCAAGGTTTATTGACGTGGTTGTTGAAACGTTTAAAAGCGAAAATTCCTTTCGATCAGAATAAATTGTATGCCAGCGAAATTCTTTCGATTTTGCTTCAGCAGTCGCAAGAAAATCGAGAATTGTTCGGAGAAGCGGAAGGCGTTGACATAATATTACAGCAGTTAGCGGTAAAGTGAAAAATTTACGTTTTATTCGCGATTAAATTCTAAAGAAAATGTTCGGTCGATAGCGTCTTGGCTTTGTCCGAATAATTGTTTCAATTTGACGTTGCAGTTTTTCAAAAGACACGATCCCAGTTCTAGCGAAGAAGAAGAAATGATGGAAAATTTGTTCAATAGTTTATGCGCCAGTCTGATAGAAAAGCAAAATCGTGATAAATTTCTAAAAGGAGAAGGATTGCAACTCATGAACTTGATGCTACGGTATTTCCTTGGAATTTTAAGAAATAATAACATTTCCACATTGTGGTTGCATTATCTACGTATTGTTACTTATTCGAAAAATATTCGTCTACAGGGAGAAAAAACTCAGTAGAAACGGATCTTTGAAAGTATTAAATCATTCCATGTCTGGGCAACATGGTGGCGATAATTGTACCAAGTTTGTCGACATTCTCGGACTTCGTACCATATTTCCGTTGTTTATGAAAACTCCGAAGAAAAATAAGAAACGCACCATCACCGTTGAAGAGCACGAAGGTACCTACTACCTAGATGATGGGTATTCTGTTTGAGTGTTTTCCAATTTTTGGTAATCGCTTGTTATTTATGTTTGACATCCATCTATATATTATTCTACCATGTGCAGAACACGTCGTGTCCATCATCACTAGTTTATTAAGACATTGCCGTGGTACACAGCGGCAAAGATTAATGAACAAGTTTACCGAAAATGATCACGAGAAAGTGGATCGTCTGTTGGAATTACATTTCAAGTATTTGGATCAAGTCGAAATAATAGATAAGGAAGTGGAACAAATGACAAGAGTGAGTATCGGATTGCGCGGCAAATTATTTCGCTCCGTAACGTCAGATTTTACGTCACATTGTGCTCTGATTACATTGCGATGCGTAGGATGAAGAAACGACTGAAGAAGAATTCGAAAACGAAGTATATTTCAGAAGATTGGATGGCGGCTTGTACACTTTACAGTTGATCGATTACATAATATTAGACGTATGCACCAGCGGCCCTTTCTCTATCAAACAGCGCGCCACGCAGATACTAAACTTGAAAGGAGGATCTTTAAAAACGATTAGACAGATAATGAGAGGTACACCAATCAACAATTGTAATACATACGTACATAATAGTTTCGTTATTGAGAAGCATAATTAATCAACTGTTTATAATCGTTTTATTCTACGTAGAGTACGCTGGAAATATAGGAGAGACGGGTAGCGCAGAATGGCAAATCGAAGAACGAGAACACGTATTACAATTGATCGATAAATTTTAATGTTTTCAACGTGACGGATCTTGACTCGTATTTCTGATTTGTTCAAGTTTATGACTACGAATCTCGTGAAAACGATGGGCTTTTGAACGTGTGTACCTATTTAAAAAATGCGTACAGTATAAGTTCCTGCCCGAAAACGACAGTAATTAAAACTGAAATGCAATATTAAGACCAAACTTTTCCTCTAATGCAAAAAGTGAAAATAAATAAAATATTTCAAATAATTCGCACATTCACCTATATTATTATCTAAGATTGTCGCAATACCGGATATTTCACCTGGCAAAATAGTTTGAAGCAAGATGTTCAAACAAGGTATTCTCGTAGATTCTTTCAATGGTCTTCGTGCAAGACTCTTGTGTTTATGTCAATTGTCAATTCAATCTGTCACCAAGAAAATCATGATTTGATTTTTGTAAGTCAACTACGGAAGCGCCGAATGTCCAAACAAGAATAATGCTACTAAATTGCGAAGTACCAAAACAAAATTTTTCTCAATACTTACTTATTAACCAGTTATAGGTATGTCAAATGATTATGTTGGTATTTAAAAACCAGATGTCCTCCGAATTAAAACAGAATTAAATTTGGATTCTATATACATAAAGACGGGCATCGGACTGAGCTAATTTTAAAAAAAAGGAAAACAAACTACGATAGATTTTATTGAAGATTATGAATTCATTCATTCATTCATTCATTCATTCATTCCTGGTTGTGAAAAATCAGCTATCTCTTCAAGTTTGAAACTGAAAATTGTAATAATTAAGAGAGATTAATTTTTTTAAGTTTGACTGAAGTAAGTAAGTAGCTAAGTACATAAAATGAATCAGATTACTATCTTACCCTCAATAATTATGAAGTTTTCGTTCCTCAATCCTCATCTGCGTGATGGTAGAGGCATAGAGCAATGAGCTATAGTTCATAGAGTTCGATGCATGGGGGGGGGGGAGGGAGGTAAATGATAATGAAAAAAATGACAAAAGTAATAGTAAACACAAACAATACAATATACAAACATGAACGGAAATTTTTTTTACCTATATAATCTTGATTTTGATAATCTTTTTAATTCGATGTTTTAGTTGAAATGCTTAATGTCTGACGATAATAATATTTTTTTCTTTGCGTGTGTAATCATCTTCTAGTGGATATTTCATTTTTTGTCGAATATCACATTTCTGATTACCGCGACGAAGCGAAATACGAAAATCAAAAGGTTACCTGAGTATCATTTTGTTACGTGTATACAGTGAAAAAATTATTGAAAACTGCAGAATCCGTGAGCATTGAGATTACCGATTTATAGTTTACCATTACGCAACGTAGTAAAAGATAGCTCAACATCTTTCATTATACTGCAATAGTTGTTTTACTCGTAATTAACGATGAAAAACACTCGAAATTTTTTCGCTGAAATTTGATATTTGGTGCTTGCGCTAAGTTTTTTGCGAACTAGCTATCAAATCTAGTTTCCTGCATAACCATGGAATGCGATAATACGATGAATTATTTTCATTCGTCGGAAGACAGCGAATCGTACAGCGTTATCGAACAGTATGCTGCCGATGTTCGTAGCTTCAGTTCGCAATATGGGAGCGAAATCAGCATTTCGTACACCGCTTACAACATCTGTGGTAAACCCAGCAAGTTTCCTGCGTACGGAGATTTTCCCCAAACCTTTGTAATGGTGAGTGAGTGAATCGCATTCGGTAATGCGGCCACGCTTCGCGTAAATTTTACAATTGTTGGTCATCATCCGTTGTATTTTGCCGTTTGTTGCGCAGAGAACTTATGGCAAATGGTGGGACGAAGCTCCGTCAAGAAGAATGCCGATTATGCCGCAAAATAATCGTAACATCCGCAGTCAAGATTATATCGGTAACTATTTGCACCTATATGATTGTAGCAGTAGTGTTCCAACGCCGTTGGTAAAGTATGACGTCGGACCATTAATTACGTACGTTTCGTTCGAATTCGTCGCAGATATTACGTTCGAACACAAGGTAATACCGTTAGGAGTTAACATTTACGAAACCTACCATCCGGGCTCCGTGGTGCGAATTTGGGCTAGCGACGGTACAAATAAATGGAGTCTGTTGTGGGAAGGAAGTCCCCAGATTCGCGACCATTCTCCCACAATTTTTTCTCCTGTGATTAATCGAATCAATTATTATACCAAGTAGGTACCGTGAATAACGAAGACAAATCGAAACTTTGTGGTGGTTTTTTTGCGCCGCGATTGCTTTCTAATAGCATTTGTGACGTTGCGCTTATTTCTAGCCTGTTACGTATCGAGTTCGACCATTCGCATCTTGATTATTACACTGAAATAGACGCCGTCAGCATGACCGGATTACGGAAGAATACGAAAACTTCGACGCTATCGCCTACGCCTTCGTCTTCGTTACTCGCCAACGACGAAGAAGACGGCCGTACTTCCGTCACAGTACAATGTGAACAAATTCAGGTGAGTCGCGAGTCGGTTTTTGGTATTTTTCCTTGTTCGCCAATCGCCACCCCAACCTATGTATGCTTATTTCGCAGAACGATTTTTGTGTTGGCGAAACGCGACCAGACTCGATTTACATACCGAAAGATTACAACGGAAATTTTTCTGTACTTCCGGTGAGCATTGTACCTGTCTGCGATCAACGACAAAGGATTACATACGAACTCTTTTTTCACGACCGAATATCGTTATTGTTTTCGTTGCAGGACGAATCCATCCTGAAGATATTCTCGTATTTAGACCTCGTATCTTTAAGCCGTTGCGCTAGAATTAATTCGCACTTCAATTCGTTGGCTACCGATTGTTTATTGTACACTTCTCTGAATTTGAAGGTACGTAAAATTCAGCGCGTGAAATTTATTCACGCATCGTATTTCATTTGTATATGTAACCCTGCCGTGAAGAAGGGACCTAGTGTAAAAAAAAATTGATATCTCATTTTTCACATTTTTGATCCAAATGACACCAAATATGGACCAAACACATGAAAATAAAAACATCGATTTTTTTACACAAGTTCCCTTCTTTACGACAGGGCGCGGTAGGGTCACATATAACGGTTCCTTTCCGAACGCGTACACTGCTAAAATTCAATGTTAACTCCGATGTTCATTAGTCTTATTACCTAAAAAGCTAACAAATTCGACTTTGATAAATACGTTACTCAACCAATGAAAATTGTAATCGAGAAATTCCCCTCCCACTCCTCCCAGGAATGATTTCCCAATACTTGCGTAAATGATCGTGTCCAAGTTCACAGAATTCGCCTGATGAAAAATGAATTCTTTATTATTTCGAATCGAATTTGATAAATACCTACAGAAATAGTCCATCCAACTGAGCGTAATCGCGTGTGTATTTTCGAAAGACAATTTCGCAGTTTGTCTCGGTCGCCTTTACGCAGGAGCCAACCAATAATTGTGCGTATTGTGTTTTACAGCCGTATTGGCACTTGGTTAACGCCACTTCTCTGAATACCCTCTCATCGCGGTGTAAATATCTGCAAAGGCTGGACCTGTCTTGGTGCGGCAGCTTCCCTACGGACATATCGCCGAAAATATTTTGCGAGTAAGTACAAAGCATCGAGTAGCCCTGCACCTGCGCGATTGTTACCGCATTATGTCGGAATCTCGCTGCGTGACCGGATCTAACTCGTATTTGCTGTACTTACATGGTTTCTCTGTGATTTTTAGTATAGAGCGTCACGTTAAAAATTAAATTTCATTTCATTATTATTATTATTTTGCTTCTAGATTCATCGAAACTTGCGGTAAATCGTTGACTCATATCAGGTTAGATTGCTGTCAATTTGTTTGTAACTGTTGCATAGAAATGATTTCTGAGATATGTAAAAATCTTACCGGTGAGTTTTCCCCTTCGATATTAAACTTACCTACTTAGTGTACCGTGTATATTTAAGGGATTTCAAATGTCGCAAACTCGTATCATAAAAAATACCTCGGTATTATTTTGAAGTAACAAGTACGTATGTATGTACTACTTACCCATACCCAAAATCGAAGTTGACGACATTTGCGCGTGTACACGCAAAATGGTGAACATTTTATCGACAGTATTTTTCTTTCTTTCTTTTTTCTGTTCTTTTCTCATTTATCATCATCATCAATTTTTTTTTTTTTTTTTTGAAATTCCTTCACTCGATCGTCGGTGAGCGAATAAATATAAACTTGGAACCGTAAAACTAGTGCCACCGTCGTTGCTGTGATTGGTGTATTAATGATGCCAATTCAGCAAATACGCTTGGTGTAAGCGACTTTCGTACTTAAGCGCGTGCTGCGTGCCGTTTCAGAACTAACCTTACAGAATTGTACCAGTGTAAACGATCGCGGTTTCAGCCATCTTTCATCACTAAGAACAATCGAAAGGTTGGATTTATATCGAACGTTAATTGAGGCGCCGTCTTTGAAAGAAATATTGAAAGCGTCCTCGCATCTGAAACATATCAACTTGGGTAATAACGACAATATTACGTTGTTGGCAACGCGATGCGATGCCTTCTGTTTTGACCGTGCACTCGTAGTCAGCTAGTCATCTAAACCTCGACTGTTTTCGTATTTTAGGTTCTTGTCGGCGTATATCTTGCATGGATGAAATTGCTCAGATTTTGGGAACGCACAATAAAGAATTGATATCGGTAGATTTTTGGAAGACCTACAGTTTAACACCCATCGGTATAAAATACCTGAGTCAGTGTAGTCTTTTGGAAGAAATCGACATCGGTTGGTGGTAAGTACCTAGCTAGTAGCTACCGGCAAAGCACGAAGTCTGTATACAGTGCAGTGCCGTGTGCTGTGCAGAATGGACTATTTATCTTACGATTTTAAAATCGAACCAGGTGCTTAAGACTAGAAATACCTATAGCGCATCATCTGTACGTACCTAGCTACCTAGACCTACTACCTATTAGGTTTTTTGAAATCGACTTGTACAAAACGTTCTATGCTCGGACTAACGCGGAGGTTATACTATGTAACAAGTACGATGTGAATACTTCTTCCTTTTTTTTTTTTTTTTGCGCAGCTTAGGCGTCAGCATTCCGGGAGATTGTTTTTTGTCCCTGGCCATGGGATGCTCGCGTTTACGAAAGTTATTCATGGGCACGTTACGGGGAATCAACGACAGAGACTTATACCCGTTCATTTATAATTGCCCCAATTTGGAACAAATCGATTTATTAGGAAACAGGGGAATTACGTCGGAAGTTTGCACGAAGTACGTTAAAGTAGACGTGACCGGTAGTCAGTAAACTATTTTAACATACTCGTACGTAGGTAATTAAGTAGGTATATGTACACGCATACCTAATATGATGTACAATGTACATACTT
Organism: Pseudococcus jackbeardsleyi; assembly: GCA_038380155.1. Classification (NCBI taxonomy): domain Eukaryota; kingdom Metazoa; phylum Arthropoda; class Insecta; order Hemiptera; family Pseudococcidae; genus Pseudococcus; species Pseudococcus jackbeardsleyi. The sequence continues at coordinate 66,941,366 of CM076242.1, forward strand.
TTGCGTATACGAAGTACTCGTATACCTAAATAGAGATAGAACTATCGATTGCGAGCGAATAGAGTAGATAGTACTACTACATACTTAATTGTAGCTACATGTATATTCATTTATTGGTACCGCTGCGCTTATCAGCCGTACGTTGCATTGTAGCGCGGCGTAACGTCGTACGTTGAAAATGATTTTTGCAGTATTTTGAAATCGTGCAAAAGGCTACGTTTCTTGGACGTCAGCTTCTGCGATCAAGTAAACGATGGTGAAGTACAAGAATGGAAAGAGCAATTTCCCAATGTTGATATCAAACGCAGCTTCCAAAGCGAACCCGAATGTACATGCGCCTTTGCCAATCACTACTAACCGCCTGGTTAATCGAGTATCGCCTATCTACCTGTACCTTACCTTACCTATTTACGTAGCTTCATTTTACTTCGAAATGATGTCACTGCCATTTTACCAAAGGTATCTGTACAAATACATACTTAATGCTCAGGACGGAAAATCTGCGTGCCCATTGTTGAAACTGCAATTACCTACACTTGACGCGAATGGGCGTGCGAGTATGCGATGAAACGTATATCGTTCGTCTTTTATTCGCGTTGGTCGCTCGCGGTATTTCTTTTGATTTTGACCTGCTCAACAGTCGACTTGTACGAAAAAGCTTTTCTCCTCCCCTCCCTTCGCCGTTTTATGCGAAATCTCCTGTTCCTATGAAGTTAGTTGGGTAACTTTGATATTTAGGTATCCAAGTTTGAAGGGCTATGTATTTCCTAAAACGATACAAATTCAAAACGCCCCGTTTCTCGGTCCAAGTGGTGAGAATGTTGGCCGAATGAAGTAAGTAGTAAGTACATCTACATGCATCGGTAAATGTATTGCCTGCTTACCGAACGGCGATTGAGTGATAATGACGATGCGTTGGTTCAGGTTCAGTGACAATCGGTAAATTAAATAGTACCTACCTAAATCATACGACGACAACGACGACGACGATTGTAGCAATTGAATTGAAAATAAATGTTTTTCGAAAAATTTATAACGGGTTTTATTTACTTAGGTACCCGCTGATATAAATATATACGTAATTCCGTACGTATATAGCTATGCGATTTTAGATTTCGTGAAAACGAGTCGAATTGGTATCTAGAGGAACAACTACAAATTTTTTCGACTAAATGACCTGTGTTTAGAGCAGTGAATTTGGTTGTGATGCGTTCTGTAGAAATGTACCTAAATCATGTGTTTTTTTTTTTTTTTTTTAATTTTTTTTTAGTGTCGATTTTGGTCGTTTTGGTACTACAAGATAGATAGTCTAGTACCGAAAAATCGACATAAAAAAAAAAAAAAAAAACATGATAGGTACATTTCTACAAAACGCATCACAGTTGTAGAAGAGGTGATAACGAACAATGATTGATTGTTCGATCATTTTGTTTTCAACGTCAAGTAGTCCCATGCAGTTTGAACTCATGAACTGTCCAACATGAACGTACCTACCTCCCTATGCCTACCTACACATGGGGGCTGATAAATTACAGTACAGGCTACAGGAACGATATACTAACGTTCCGAATGCATTTTGACGATTCTTGTAAGGCCGCAACACCTTTTTCTTTCATCTTCAGAAAAAGACATTCTTCCACAGTACTCGTAAATCATCCGAATAAGTATCTCTACTCTCCACCGAACGGTGAGAAAATGCCGTACGAAATTTTAATGAAAAGTGCGAGAATTTAAAAAAAAAAAAATATGAGTATATTCGCCCGGAAAAGTTGGAAAAACTCGATATAAAATTGCAAATATTGAACAAACGAATGGTCGAATCGAATATCCGACCCCAGATTCGTGTTGAGCGACCAAAAATCTACCTATAAAGTCAAACATACACAGGTAGGTAGAGGTACCTACCTATACGTAAATATGGGCAGAGAAGTATACAATAGGTATGTACCTATGTATTTAAAGGAAGATGATTCAACGTAGATTTACGAGATTCGTTTTTTGTAACTTTTTCTCCGTAAAATGATACGCATTTTTCAAAAATGAGAATAACACTCCACCTATAGCACCAAAACTTTGAGTTGATATCACTTGATAGGAGCTATACGAAAAATAAAACGGCTGAAAACGCGAAGAAATCTATGATTATTTTAACAATATAGTAACAAATAAGAACAGGTACTCGTCCTAATGTATGTTTCACTTAGGTACCCATGTGATGGTATTTTGTACGTACATTATATGCACTTTACGCGTAGATGCTACATCTACACATATATGTATAGGTAGATACGTTATTATTTAATCGTAGGTAGTTTTGCTTATGTATGCAATAGAGGAAAATATCTGTATATACATACGTAGGTATCTAAATAAATAAACATAAAAAAAAAACCTACTTGGGAATAGAATAACTAAATATGGATAGGCAATTAGGCATTTGTTACACTGGTAAATAAGTCCTGTAGATGTACACTCAAGTATTTGTAGGTAGATAAAAAGTACATAACATAGGTACCTCTATGTACATAGATACAAGAAACACGATACATAGGTAGGTATTTAATTATCAAACTATAGGTACACTGCGCATATGCATAGATACGTACATGAGAAACGCGCGCAAAAGTAGGTACGTAAATAGGTACTTATCGGCCGCAAATTCTACTTCCTATAAGTGTGGTATAGCAAACCTAAAAATGCTAAACCTCTGAATCCGATGATTAGCAGTACGAGCAAACCCATATCCGGTAATAAGTGCCACTGTACAGTTGAAAAAAACAAAAGATGCAAAGTATAATATTTAAGTAAGTTGGTAAATATAGCATTGTATTGCATTAGGTAAATATAGGCATTTAAGTACAGAACGATACGGTATGCATGTATACGTAATACTTACGTAGGTAGGTATTTATAAATACATTATGTGCAGGAAAATCTTGAAAAAACTCGCAAGTTGCAGCAATATGTAAGATAGTACACATGTAGGTGTACTATTTGAATCAGTCAAAAAAGTGAAAATTGAATAATTAAACAGCGAAAATTGTGCAACCGTTAATCAGTGAAAAATTACTGATTCAAATAGTGAATTTTTCATTTTTGAATCAATAATCTTTTCAACTACATACTGAAATGAATCAGTAAAAATTTCAATTTACCTACTAATTCAATCAGTGATTAATCCTACTGATTCAATCAGTAAATTAAAATGTTTACTGATTCATTTCAGTAGTTGAAAAAATTACCGATTCAAAAATGATAATTCGCTGATACATATTTATACTTGCACACTTTTGACATTTTAATCAGTCAATTTTAACTAATTCAAAATTTGAATTAGTTAAAAGCATTAAAACCAAATTTTTAAATCAAACCGCATGATTTTTTTGTTTCACCCCCTCCCCTTCTTCACAGAGTTGGTAAAAAAGGGTGCACTTGCATGTTTCAGACTCCTAGGGACACCCTCTTTCCATCGATACCGCACTTCACCCCTAACCCCCCAGTTCCCCCCTTTTATAATTTTCCACAGTTTTTCCCATTTTCTGAGAAATCACGAAAAAGGAGTTAGTGCGCTTTGATATAATGCTCCTCAAATGTAAGATAATTTACAAGGCGAGATGAATTTTTTTTTTAGAAATTCCGCACTTGAAAACATCCCTTTCCTCACTCAATCACAGTTCCGAACTTTCAAGCAATGCGAGGAAAAAATCACGCGCGTTGCCAGACAATGCACCGCTGGTATGAAAAGTACGCAGCCGGGGCCGGGGCGGAGTACAACCACGATTACCTCGGTTCCTATAATCAGTAGGCAAATTTCGCGATTTCAACTCACCTCTTCGAAATTGTACGCTTCCAAAACTACGTGGCCGTTTTTGTAGCAAGTAGTATTGCTACCCTCGCAAGTGATGTTGTAAATGTCGTTCCACTGATTAATATAGAGAGCCTCAGTTCCATATTTGAACCATGACAGGTAACTTAACCACTCGAAGTACGGAGGAATAGAACTGTAAAATAATCAAATGGATTGGTAAAAAAAAGAGTATGGTACAAATAACGTTGATTTGCTGCGAGAGTATAGAAGACAGAAGAGCGTGGTGCTGGTGTGAAAAGAAAAAACATGATGAATTTTGACGAAAATCAGCCAAGTACCTACCTACTCAGATTACTTTTGAGTGAAAGATTTTTCAAAAAAAAATTGAGCTCCCCTCATCCTAAGCCCAAAAAGGAATGGCAGTTGGCGCGGCGTCTCAAAGTCGAGTAATTTTCGAAAAAAACACGATTTTTGCCCGTCTTTTTCGAGTAGTGCCATCAGCTAGGAACTAGGAACTGCAGTCATGAATTGCGATTTGTGTTTCTATTTTTTACAATTACATACGTGAGAACGATTGGACCAGAAATTGAATGCAACTTTTACTTTCTATGGTGGGGGGGGGGGGGTGAGACGAAAGTAAAAATTTCAGAGCGCTAATTTGGTGATTTTTTGAAAAGTTGTTGACAGTTTTCTTAAAAATCGCGTTAATCAGAATGCGATTGACAGTAGGTAGTCAATAAAAATTTCTGAAAAATTCTCCTAAATGAGTATAGGTAAGTAACCAAAATTAAAAAAGAGGTTTCAATTTTGAAATATTTGAAGGAACGATTTGAATTATGATACTTACCTAAGAATCAAAAAATTTCTCAAATTTGCAATTTGCAACTTTTCAACCCCCCCCCCCTCTCCCCTTCACCGTTCGCCCTTAGTGAAAGGCGGAAAATGGTAAGTATTCAATTTTAAATTCAAACGCTCAGGAAGATGTGGACTTTTACATCGTAACTTTTCAAGCTGTAGAACCTAGAAGATGACCAAATATCTTAACAGACAGCACCATCCGAAAATGACAAAAAAAAACCGCTTCACTATGAATCATGAAGCCTTTTGAATATGTGAACATGCTATATGCAAAGGGTGGTAAGTATACCATTTAGTAGTTTCCGAGATGATCGCATTTGAAGTCTTGTAAACGGTACACTTTTGCCGGATGGGTTGCAAATATCTCATGAAAAAGAAGACAAAACTGCTGTCTTCATTTTCATGAGATATTTGCAACCCATCCGGCAAAAGTGTACCGTTTACAAGACTTCAAATGCGATCATCTCGGAAACTACTAAATGGTATACTTACCACCCTTTGCATATAGCATATTCATGTTTACCTATGAAGGAGAGGGCAGGGCGGAGATCAAAACTTATCTAATAGGTAATTAGGTAGGTAGCGTAAATATGATAGGTTAAAACTTTCGAATTCCTTATACATACCCGACATTCAGAAAGAATCCTCCGAAAAGCAGAAATGGGATGATCAAAGGCGGTCCGATTGACAAGGCTACCGTTACCGTCGGACTGGCGCAAGATACTAAATAACCTAAGTGAAAATAATCCAAGTATAAGTAGTTAAGTACACATACAGCCAGAATTAGGAAATCAGTGCACGTTGGGCGATTAAGGTCAAGTAGGGTAATTGTGAATTTTTCTAAAAATTGAACCTATTTTGTGACGCTCTTTTTCGTTTTACTCTGTAACTAAGTATAACCATAAAGTAAGATACTATATATAGAGTGCTATTTTAATGTTAAATTTTTACCGTTCCTTTTTCGTATCAAATGGGATGCCGACAACTCAGCAGGGCCGTATTTACGCACAAGCTACATAGGCACCAGCCTCGGGCGGCAAATTTTAGGGGGCGGCAGATTTTGAGGGGCAGGTTTTTTTAAAATTTTCCTTAATTGTGATTTGAAGAAAAAAAATGAAAAAATTTACTATACCCAATGAAAAAGAATCTTTTTTGAACAAAACTTTAATTTACATAGGGCATAGCATTAAAATATGAAAAAAATATCTTTTTTTAACATTAAATTTCCAATTTTTCAAAGCTTCGCCCTCGCTTCGCTCGGGCATAACTGAATCAAAATTCTATGATCTACTTGAAACATTGGTACGAAAGTAAATTCTCCTCTATTCTCCTCTTAAGGAACCTTCTGATATTCGAAGCCTCTATGCCCTACTCTGTACCTCACCGAAAAAATAATTGAGAAAATTGATTTTTAATTCGTTTTTCGTTAATTTTTCTTTCAATGTAATTATCCAAATAAAGCAGGAAGTTACAAATTTTTTGTGGGGGGGGGGGGGCCGGCAAATTTTATTCTGTCTCTGAGCGTCGTGAGGTTAAATCCGGCCCTGCAAGTCAGAACTTGTGCTATCTTAATGTTCCTCTCACCATTTCAAATTGATGGTATCCACATTTTGTACCTTTATTACCAGACTCTTTTTGACGGTCAGTTAACAATGCAAATTTTAGGAATGAATTCATTGCGTACTGTGTAAGTACATACACATCTGTTTTTCGATTTCGTTGGGGGGGGGGGAGTGTATCCACGGCCGGCGATCATTTACACTCATTTCTTGTATTTATTTATTTAGAAACGTCGATTCGCGAAATATAGAAAGTAAAGCAGGTATAGAATTGAAATTTCCGCTTATTTAAGGGGGTTTTGGAAGGGTTTTGTAATTCTGATATATTTAGAGAGCATTTCGTAATTTTTTTTTCTAAGCACGTTTCTTCCCTATTCATATTTTTTGACCATGTTCCACCTCCCCCTAGGAGGTTTGAAAAAATTTTCATCTCATACCAGTACTTATTACTTATACCTAAAGGTGTGATATTTTTTTAAATCCCAGCCATGGCTCTTCCCCAATTTTTTGTGAATTTTTTAAATTTACAACACCCCTCCCCCAACTCTCAAAGTTTGCGGAAAAAATGGAAAAAATCTCAAACACACACATATCCAATGAATATTTCTTATGAGAATTTCTAAATTTTTGGACCATTTCGTATGGCCAACATGCGCTTGAATTTCGTCTAGGGGTTGCTTGTTGGTTGTTGAACACGAATTCGGTATCGGTTTTTGCCCCGCGAGACTAGTTTTTCCGATATTCGCCTTGGAAAATTGGAAAAATGGGATGAAAAAATGCAATTTGGAAGTTTCGTTTTCGGGATATTCGCCCGGAACAGTCAAAAAATTTCTAAATTAAATTGCAAAATATGGCCCAAAAGGAATGGTCGAATCGAAAGATTGACGCCAGATTCGTGTTGAGCGACCCAAATTATAGGTACCTATAAATTCAATCAAAGCGTGTTTGGTGAATAAACATTTTTCTGCCTCAAAAATCACACATTGTCTAGAGAAAAAAAAAAAACAGGATAATTTTTATTAACCAAATGGACTTGAATTGAGTTCAATGGTAGATTTTCGGTCGCTGAACACAAGTCTGGCCTCGGATTTCGGTTTGGACGTCGCATTTTCGAGATATTCTCCCAGAAAAGTAAGGAAAACTCGATTTTTAATAATTGCAAAAAGGTATTACGGTCAAACGGAAGGCAAAATCGAAAATCAGACGCCAGATTCGTGTTCAGCGACCCAAAATTTATAAACCTCTGGTATGTAAGGAAGTGGAGTATTGTACCCTCTATTCATCAAATAAGCATACATTTTAAAAAAAGGTAGGTAGGTAGGTAGGTAGGTAGGTACGCAAGTATACGCAGGTACCACAGAATGATAGAAATAGCGTCGAACCAATTTCCGTACTTACCAAATGAGGTGGCCGCCGTACTCACGAGCACTACGATCAGTACGCAAGTGAAAAAATGAACGATAGAAGGATTCAGCCCAATTACGTAGTACACGATGCAAGTAAAAAGTACCGGTATCACCAAGAAAATTGGTATCTCAGCCAAAGTCTTGCAAAGGAAATACACATCTGTTCTATACATTCCGTTAAAGTGTTCCCTCAAAAATACCGGAAGTTCCGAACAAAATACCTGCAATCATCAACGAAAAACGCGTGATTTTTTACAGGTTCGTTTCTCGTTTGTATGCAGGCCTATTCGTAGGTATATAGGTACGTAGGTTAGGTATATACAGCGCCAGCGCAGGTATAGGTAGAGGTACAGTGGTAAAATAGGTACCTACTAGGTAATTACCTACATGATATGCACGAAATTCTCGCTCTCGCACGCTGGGTGCGCATTTCTTTCTGCAATTCGCTATCATTATACATGCCTAGGTACATTACATATTTAGGTGGCTATGCAATCGGTATGCATATACCTATACCGTTCTTCCGCACTGCGCTGCGTCTGCGTAGGTACGGTATCAAGTCCGCGTCGTTGGTAGATATGTAAGTAGATATAGCGCTAGCGCAAAGGTATCAACACGGAGGCATATTAGGCAGAAGTCAAGTGACGCTATCAAACAACGGTGCATGAGCATGAATCACCTTGTTGTCCATCATAATCATAATAAAATCCAGGTAGATCATTTGTAAGCGGTTTTAATCAGGTAGGTACTAGATAGCGTTACCGTTGGTCCGTTACCAATGGCAGAAAGTTGCAAATTTGTCACCTGACTTCTTGCCACCCCCTGTATTGAGGGTGCAGCACCCAGTGGCGCGCTAGTGTCGCTTGATTTGAAATAGGGGCTTTGTAAATTCCAAATTGTTTTTTTCAATAATTCAATTATATTACTTCATAATTAGGACAATATCGTCAATATCTGAGAGAATACCTGTTCTACATTGCAACTTTAACAACAGTTACGTAATTTTCAATCATATATTTTACGTTATCGTTATACAAAACCCCTATTTCAAATTCTTATCAGTGAAATCAGGCATTTTAGTTCCAGAGTTGCACTCTCAATAGATATGTATATACCTATAATTACCTAATCGCATCTAATATAGGTACTTATGTAGTAAGTAGTGTAAGTACCTATGTTATGTACCTACATATATGTATATGTAATATCTTAATATCAATTCTTATACTTTAGTTATCACACACTCCTCCCTCCCACCAGTAGGTATTTTTTGAAATCTGCTTCTATACTTACATTGATGACGGCTAACGCGTTTTGGAAAGTCATGTTCGTGACTAACAAAAATAGAGCTCCGTTAATGTTCATTACGCCGTCCTGGTCAATTTTTTGTCCGTAATATATAACGCTGATTATTATGGATACCATCTGCCGAGTGCCAATGAAATACAATATGTATTTATTTAGGTACACATGTACCTATGCTCAATTATACATACCTATATAATATAATTATCAAGTACAACATAAAATATGGTACCATTGGTGCCTACATCTACATAAGTACATATGTCGGAATTACCCAAGGGTGTTTTTTTTTTTTTTTTTTTTTGGAATTGGCGGAAGCGGATTGATCTCAAGGCCATTTGAACTCGTTATAAGTATAGGTACCTACCTATAAAGTAAACCTTCCAAGTTGTGCAGTTGGCCCAGTTGGATGTACAGAAAAATCGCATTTGATGCTCAAAAATTATGAGATTTGCCGTTCGGTCTCGCTCGAGGATTGGGACGGAAAATGATGTCGACTGTTTTACTAGACCATCGTGTTATACATATTTTTTCTTAAAAAAACTTTGTTTCAATTTTCGTTTCTAGTGGATATGATATGGATAGAATGCGGGGCGTGCGTAACTTGTTGGTACTCGTACCTGCTTGGTAGGTAGGTATGTCTATGTATGTATGTAGGTACATGTAGTAGTCTAGTTACCTATGTACATACTTGCGGAGTGGGTCTACGTCTACATAGATAGGTGTTGTATATGTACCTATATATGTATTCATATAGGTACCTGTATATATATTAGATAGGTACTTACGATCGTTTGCAAAAGTCGAACTCTAATCAAAAGAGGCTCTTTTTTCATGCTCAGCCAAGACCTCCACATGACGGCGTTGAACTGAGCCCACCACGACGCTTTATACGGCGACCGCTTGGCTACGTTATTCGTGTCTAGCCAACCATTCGTGTAGATAGATTTATACTGTAAAGCAAACAGAAACGTTAATTAGGTACTTACTTAGTTAAGTAGGTAACCATCACCGAACTACGAAAGCGCTCCGTGCAGTACCTACTACGCCTACGTACGAGTACACGGTACAAATATGTAAACGGTACCTACTACCTACTACCTACCTCCTAATACCTATAGGTAGGTACATCGCATGGTTAAAGAGGCACACACTTGCGGGTGTCAGCACACGCCGCGCCGCGCAGCACCAATCAGGGCACACTTATAAGTAAGTTAGCCGGTAGGTAAAAATATGTAGCTACTAGGTAGGTAGGTAATTAGGTATGTATGTGTGGATATTGAAAAGTGAAAACGTTGGCATTGCCAGGTAACCATGTGGCTTACTTTGTTCTCTCGTTGACGGCTGCATTCTTTGTATAACTTTTGAGCGTACTCCGAATTTTCGTACGAGTCGCATATTTTTTGTATTTTATTGCGGCATTCTTCTTCTTGGGAGGGTACTATGGCTAACAGCTGAATGAAAAAATCCGCTGGGTTGTGATTCGCCGGGCAAGGCGAACCTAATCTGTTTAAGAAAAAATATATAGGTAGTTAATATAGGAACCTACCTATATATATTAATTGCCCTTAACTCTACTATGTCAGCCACTTTTCAAATATACTGTGTATTCGAAAATTTCCAATTTTTTTCAAATCTGTCTTGTTTCTTTGCTAATTGATTAATCGAAATTCCAATTGCAGATTCATTCTTAGCGACACAAAATTGTAGCGGAAACCTCATCGGCGTGGCAGAGTCGAGCGAAATTTTCTGCTACTTTTGCGCACCGGGATACCTCGATCGAAGCCGTAGCCGCGGCGTCTATGGTATAGCGGGTGTAGCGAATGCTACACCCGGGAAAATGGGGGGGGGCGCCAATCGGGGGCGTAGCAATGTGAAAAAGGTCTGTTTTGGACATTAAAAAATCCTATTTTTTAAATACTTCGCCCTCGCGAATGAAATCATAATTAAGTATATAGGTAAACTAGGTATTTGACGCTCAAGTGCGAAAAAGACTCTTTTTACCCCTTCTTCCGCATCACCCCCAAAAAACTTTTTGGTTTTTTGTCTTTATACCAACTTTGCACACCCCCTCCCCCCCCTCCTCAAAAGGAAGCACCAAAAACCACTGGTTCTGACCCCCTCCTTTTCAGAGGTTTCTGGCTAAGACGCCATTGACGCCAATTTTCAAGTTTCAATTTTTCCATTTTCTATGACATAATTAGGAATTTGTAATTTTTTTTTTTCGTAACGCCCGGGAAAAATTTACTTCGCCGGCTCTGATCGAAGCTTGTTCGCAACGCGGCAAATGCGGATAAAATTGGCTCGAATATAATATCGAATACGAATACGATTACGATTACGAATGCGAATAATGCGAATGCGAATCCGGAGGAAACCAACACTTACGAAGTGAAGAATGAATTCGCTTCGGTGGGCGAACCAAGGAACGCTACTCTTCCTTCGGCCATCAGTAAAATTTTATCAAACATGGCATAAACTTCGGAGGACGGTTGATGAATGGTGCAAATGATGGTTCTACCTTTCATCGCCATCGACTTGAGCACAGTGACGACAGTTTGAGCCATAAAAGAATCCAAGCCCGAGGTCGGCTCGTCGCAAAACATTACCGGCGGATTGGTTAGCACCTGCCGTCGTACACATTACACAATCTTCAGCCAGTTGAAATGAGTAATGAGAGGTACCTCTACCTATTACCCGAGTTGTAATACATAGATAGAGGTACCTACCCTAGTACGAGTACATATATACCCGAGCCTAAGCGTATATTATATGTATTATATATGAGCGGAAGCGCAGTGCAGCAAACAGTGAACCTACCTCCGAGGCGAACGACAATCTTTTCATCTCTCCGCCGGATATACCTTTGACTTTTCCGGGTTTTCCGATTATGGTGTCTTGACAAGATGTCAATAGTAGCTGGAAACGGATAACATCGCGCGAGTTATCGCAATTGCTATTGCTATCGCTATATCATTATGGGTAGTTGGGTATGGGTACCTATATCGCCGACGGTACCTCTTATCTACTTATGTGTATAGGTATAGGTGTATGTAGTAGGTATACAAGGTACCTACGTATGTACTGTAGGTACCTACGGGTAGATAAAAGTCGGTTGGCGGGTTGGCGGGAAAACGCGGCGTCGCGTACCAGTTGATAGAGGTAGGTATTAAGTACCTAGGTTAGTAGGTACTTAGTACCTATACTACCTAATACCTACGCACGCGCGCGCGCTTGCAGTTGTATTCACTTTTAATACGCAGGTAGCAGGTACCTACTACCTAGTACCTACCTCTCTTACTCCTACCTCGGTAGCTCGGTACGTAAACGAAACGTAACATAGCGTACGTACTCGCGTACCGAAGTGGACAGTGTAGCGCATGCGGCATGCCGTATGCCACATGCGATTGCGGTCCCAGTAAAATTACACTTCTTTCGAATCGAAAATATGTAGGTACCTACTGGCTACTGCCTACATATGGTACTTAACTGACGACGTGGTAAAATTTTCAATCTTGTTGCGATGCGCAACGGCGTATACGTAGATGAACTGGGTAACATCAGCGTAAGAATCCCTATTTCCCCCTCCCCCTCCCTTTTTTCCCGTTTCATTGTTTCACATCGCTGAAAAAATATCCTGTAACGAAAACTAATAAAAATGAAAGAAACGACCGCCCATTAATGTCTCGATAAGGTTACAAGTTTGAGAAGTAAGGGATGAGTGATATATTTTACATTTTTACCAAACGTGTATGCAAAAGTGTGAAAAGTGTTTCGCACTGAGTTTGATTTGAATGTCCAACTCCAACTGATGACATTAAACGAGTCTTTTTTTTTCAACATCAGAATGCCATAATCTCGAGAGCCTAAAATTATCAATTTATTGTTAATAAAATTTTTCATCTTTTATTAACAATGAATTTATTAGGTACCTAGGTCTAGGTACTTGAAAAAAAAAATCAAGTTGATAAAAATTACGTTTTTTTTTAAACCTAAAAAAAAAAAGGAGTTTTTGGAATTTTTAAGGCGAAAAACAAAAAAATCTAGAACTTATTTTGGTCGGTGAGGGATTTTCACGCAGACGTTACCCGGTTTAGATATCTACCTACTTATTATGCAGACCCTGTATTATGTAGGCATTTGAGAAAATGGAATGGATGATTGGGGAAATGGTAAAAATAACACTGATCGCCAGACTCACCTCCGATATAACTTCTTCAACTCTGGTCATTCGTTGCTTGTACGGTATATCCCTATCCATTCGCACCAATGCCTGCAGATGAAAAAAAAAATAATAATAGGTAATAATGATAATGATAATAATAATAAATACCTAATGGTAAATGCGTACCTAGGTCGAGTGTAGATATAGGTAGAGGTACATCTACATACATGCATAAGTACATACATACATACACGCACACACACATTTTACATAGGTAAGTATGATAAGTATGTGAAAACGATCGAGTACGAGGTAAGAATACCGCATATGGTAGATGAGTACGGTATGTACGATAGCGGGCGGGTAACTGATACGAGGGATAGGCCATCAGTCTTGGGTACCTATCTCGTATGTACTGTACGCAGTAAGGGGGTAGTAGGTTGGTCTAGGTACCTAATGAAATAGATACTCGATGAAAAATTTTAGATCAAATCGTATCAAATCATATCTGATTTATATCAAAACAGATAAAATTTGATCTCGAAAATGTCCTTAAGTATCAAATTAAGTACAAATCTAATTACATCTGATTTTTTTTTAGATATGATTTGATCACATCATCATCATATCAAACTGGATCTGAACTTTCATAATTTTTTTCAGATATGAATTGACACAATGAGATATGATTTGATGTACCTACTACATACCTAATTTGATAAAATTAGATTGGGACATTTTTGAGATATGATTTACTTAGATCTGAAATTTTTTCATCGCGTACCTAAGTAAATTTGCTGCGAGGCAAACGCCTTGATCGGCGCAGCTACCCAGGTACCGACCGCCACTCCTATGCCTAGTTACCTACTTATCTACCTACCTATACTGTCGATTGATTGTCGTCATTCTGTCAAACATAAAACTGACTCGAATTTGTGAGAGAAGAGTGGGTAGGTATAGGTATGTAAGTAGGTAGGTAGATAGATAGGCTGGTTGGTAAGTAACGAATAACATTTATAACGTAACGTAACGTAACGTAACGTAAAGTAAGATGTACTCGCCTGAAATATGAGATGTTCGCGTACGGTTAAATTACCAAAGAACAGGTCGTCTTGCTGTACGTAGGCGGAAAGCGAAGACAGCGTCGTACTGTTGATGGGTATATCGTTTACCGTCCTCGATCCGCTTACCACCATGTTAGCCGACGAACGAAAGGTCAACGTATTTAGTAGGGTTGTTTTACCAGCTCCGCTGGAACCCATTATGGCCAGCAATTCGCCCGGATAAGCGACACCCGATACTGAAACGTCGATACATACGGTACAAGGTACTTTCGACTTACGTATAGGTAGATAGGTAGGTAGGTAGGTAGGTAGGTCTATAGATACTAGGTAATAAGTATTGCGCTGGCTAGGTGGGCGCAGGCGGTGGCGGTTGCGGTTACGGTTGCGGTAGCGATGCCGCATCACAGGCTACCCGGCGTGCAAGGAAAGCAGAAAATAAAGGCAGAAAAATTAGCAGAAAAGTGCAGGCATTCTCACTTTTTGCTCATTTCGACCCCTGCTGCGCGTTGAACGTACCTTTTTTGATATACCCCGTAGCGCGTCGCGCATTGTTTCTCTGGGCTAATTTCTCAGAAAAAGGCAGAATTGGACAGAAATTATCAGCAGACTCGAGCAGTAAAAGGAAGGATAAATTCTGCTCTTTTTTTTTTTGCACGCCAGGTAGAGGCTACTGGCTACTGGCTACAGCGGCAGCGGCAGCGCAGCGCGAACGCGATCATAGTAGGTATAGGTAGTAGGTAGTAGGTCTAGGTATGTATGAACAAGTACGAGTAAGTACATGGTAAGTATACATGGTATGGTACACGTTACCGTTTTGCAAGATGTGCTTGCGTTTAGAAATGTCGCTGGTATTTCGGCAGCAACTGATGGACGCGAATATCTGGAATACTTTGGACGACGTCGACCATCCTTTTCGCGTTTCCGTCGACTTCGAAGTG
Organism: Pseudococcus jackbeardsleyi; assembly: GCA_038380155.1. Classification (NCBI taxonomy): domain Eukaryota; kingdom Metazoa; phylum Arthropoda; class Insecta; order Hemiptera; family Pseudococcidae; genus Pseudococcus; species Pseudococcus jackbeardsleyi. The sequence continues at coordinate 66,956,469 of CM076242.1, forward strand.
AACACGTTCACGTCGCACCACATGTACGTGATATTCTTCTCCGGGAAAACGTTCACCTTGATTCGGCCGTTCTTATGCGTCGCGTTCTCGTCGCGTTCTCGACCGTCGCCGGCGTACTGTCTCGCTGACGCCGTCATCGCCACCGTTCCCGAATCGTATTCGTTCTGAAATCACGCACGTCAAATCGAATCAGTATCTACATATCATATACCTACACCTAGGTCGGTACCTGCACATATGCGTACGATACGAACCTGGTACATCTACATGTAAGTACCTACATAAATGTATGTAGGTACCGTATGGGCGCACGAATGACGATTGACCAGAACTACAATGGTGTAGTTATGTATGGGTAACTGTTTTTAGGTAGGTACCTAAACCTATATATTATATAGGTACTTTCATATAGGTAGGTACCTATGGACCAGTACTTGGACCCAGAGCTGGTGAAACATTACCTAGGTACGTCATTTCGTTCTGTTCAGCTTCAGACCAGGAACAAATGAGTACCGTTTTTCCAAACTGAGCTAACTTCAAAAACCGTGCATGAGGAAAGGGCCTTAGGTGCCATTTTTTTTCGGAAAGGGTCCTAGGTATAATTTTTTTCAGAAAAAAATTGCACCTTAAGCCCTTTCCAAAAAAATGGCACCTAAGGCCCTTTCCTCATGCACGGTTTTTGAAGTTAGCTCAGTTTGGAAAAACGGTACTCAAATCATTAAGTACCTACCTAAACGAATTGTTTTGTGCTGCTCTGTTTTGTTCAGCTTAGCTTTGCTCTGCTTTGCTTTGCTTTATTTCGTTCAGTTTCTCAAAGTGGAGAAATGTGATTGTGGTATGTCAGGTGCGAATTCATGAGAGAGGAAGGAACGGATAAATTTCAAAAATACTCGAAAATGGCTTAGAAAATGTTGAAAAATTACAGAAATACGGTATTGTTCTGTTCGAGAATAGAACAAAACGCATTTTATATATGTATCTAGTATACTTACGTTCTATGTTCTGTTCATTTTTTTCAGAGCATTATTTCGTTCTGGTATGTTTACCTATTGTTCTGAAAAAAAAATGAAATTTTAGTGTTTTTTATTCGTTTATTTTGTTCTGTTCTGTTCTGTTCCGTTCCGTTCCGTTCCGTTCCGTTCCGTTCCGTTCCACCAGTCCAAGCAAAAGTCTAAAATAAGTCAAGTACCTACCCGGGTTGGTAGCTATAGCTAGGTGTTAGGTACCTCTACCTACGAGTACGTTTACATCTATGCATCTATTACATCATGTAGGTCTAGGTATACATCTACAAAGCCAGCAAGCAACGACACGACAATGACTAACCGCGAAAAATACCTACCAAGATCCAAGACGAAAGAGAAAGAGCAAGTTGGCCGGAAGGGATGAGACAGGCGAAACCTTATAAATTACGCAATAGTTGAAGGTACACCGCACCGTACCGCACCGCACGTGTGCACAAACGCGCGGCTGACGAATAGCCCCTAGTCTGTATGACCAGGACCAGACTATTGACCGTCGACAGGTCGACATACGACGATCGAGTGTCGCGTCGCAACGCAATGTATCGTCTTCGTCTATCGGACGCGGCTCGGCCAGCCGTAGATCGATAGTAGGTAAGCTAGGTATCTAGATCTACATCTACCGTAGCGGCTCGGTAAACGATGGCAAATATCAGATAGTAGGCAGGTAAGCAGGACCTATAACCTACTCACCTCACCTACGGTATTTCATTTTTCGCACCAATGTATGTACTTACATGTAGGTAGTAGGTAGTAGGTAGTAGGTACCTGGTACTGCATACGGCACTGACTACCTACGTAATGTACCTACTTCTAAGTAAGTAGAAGTACGTAGACGTATCTACGTAAACGTAACGTAGGTCTAGGTAGTAGGTACCAGTCCCTTTGGCACGAGCTATTTAAATTTGCGTTACGCGTCAAGTGTTACGCCAAAGTACGTGGTACAATTTCGTAAACAACGCTCATCAGGCGACTAGAAAAGCCAAACGTGTTAGGTGTAGGACGCGACGCCGCGCCGCGCCGCGTCCACCGAGTTGGCGTTCGTTCGTGAATCGTTGCTCGCACCCTCGCACCCTCGCACCCTCACAATTTTCCCTTTCGCTTTCATCGTACCCTTACGACTGGACTGAAACGGCCATCCCTACGGTACAGGTTACGCCTTTTTGCAACTTGCTCCAGCGCTGGCATTCCGCTATATGTATTACTCTCACTCCGATTGGTCGGATATACGGCGCCGCGCCGCGACGTTTGGTCGTTGGGTGATGGGCGATGGTCTGATGGCGCACTGGCGCATGACGTACGACCCACAATTCATGGCGGTACGATGCGATATTTATGTATGTAGAGTTGTACTTACCACGAATGCGAAATAAACCAGTGAAAGAATATACGTGCATACCTACTACATATATGCTAAGGGTAGGCACCTATCTGAAAATGCGCCATTTAATTAAAGAAATCCCTCCCCCCCTCCCCTCCCTAAATTGAGATAAAAATATAACATTGGATTCAATTGTATCTTTCCAGATCTCTTCTCAACTTTTTGGATTCTATTGGATCTAATTTTATAGCTCTACCAAATTGTTGCTCGTCGTTGGTAACGGCCGTTTACCAACAGCGTAGATATAATAATATGTATATCAACTACATGGGTAGATAGTAGATACGGTACACTTTTTACGCTGTTTTTTCCTATACCTATGTGACTCGTCGTGAGAAACCGACCCTCATGGTGAAGGGAGCCGAAATTGAGATTTTGATGGTTTCTGATGGGAAAATGTACGAGAAATCGAATGGAGCCTACCGCAGTTCAATCCGAGAAAAACTCGCTAGGTTACGCCACGCCGCTTTGAAGTTGAGAAGTGCTGAAAACAACTTTTCGAGAAAAAAAGTTCTCGACGTTTTTCATCTTTTTCAATTTTCACAATTATAAAAAAAATATATATATATAGGTAGTAATATCCGGACGTGTCAGCCACTTTGTGGGTTAACACTACATACAAAGTCAGCCATCGTACATCTCAGCCATGGCTGACTTTTCATGGGTTAATTCTACATACAAAGTCAGCCACCTGTTTCCAAAAACTTCCACCAGAGTCGCATCCCTTAGAAATTGAGGCGCGAGGATGAACGCATGCCCAATTTCTAATTGGCGATGTGTAGAATGGAGAAAACTGGTCGGAATTTTTGTGTCTATACTAGTTTTGAGTATGCACAGTTTAAACTTTGACCCAAAATTTATTAGTTATTTCATTAATCAAACCAAAAGTTATTGGTATCAAAAATTTTTATTCGAGTGCAGCTATTTTTTTACTAGGCCACTTTTTCAAAATTTGTGATAAAAAAGAAAATTTTGCAATTTTTTTCAAAAATCTTTATGTAGGAACGCCATTTTTTTTTGTCAAGGTGAATTTTGTGTTGCTAAGAATGAATCTGCAATTGGAATTTCGATTAATCAATTAGCACAGGAATGAGACAAATTTGAAAAAGTGGGAAAAAAATTGGAAATTTTCGAATATAGGTATATGAAAAGTGGCTGACATAGTAGGGTCGCGTGCAATTATATATATATACGTATATAGGTATCTAGAAATGAAATTATAATGAAAAATAGACGGTCCTGCAGTAAAATTTCATGAGAAATTCAATAGAGCAAAAGCAAACTTCAGGCACCTATACCTACAGCTATCTAGTCACCCAATGCAGCCAACTCCGCGAAAGAGTTGAAAAAAACAATGAAATTTAACGATATTGATAATATAAACATAAACGCTTTACGAGGCAATAAAACGACCTTCAGACATCAGAAATACATTTCCAGCAAAACGTCATTTCTTCATAAAAATCAGTTTTTCAATCTATTTTGGCGGGTTTTTTTTTCGAAAACATGTTAGGTACTACGGGTCGGTTTCTCACGACGCGTCGCGTTACACATTTCCCCGTATTTTTGTTGTTGTTGTTGTTTTTTTTTTTAATCAAAAAATGGACGATTCTTTCCGTTTTGTTTCAATATTTGCCTCGTTCTGCTCCGCTCCGCTCCTTTCCGTTTTAGGTTAGGTAGGTAATTAGATACACACATCAGTAGGTACTATAGGTAGGTGTAGGTAGTTAGGTACATCATCGTCACAATCGCATACCGAATTACCTACACATAAACCTACACCCAACAACGCACGAAGTTACTTGTTATCTAATCTTATCTTATCCGAGCTAAACTGTAACAACGTACAGCAATGATTTGTACCATATACATATGTACTTAGTATATAAATAGGTATTCATGTCCCTACAGTTTGTTACAGTATACACTGCGCACGGTGCTCTGGGTAGAGGAGGTACGAGGAGGTAGTCGCGATTAACGATTACGACGTGATACCGTGATACCGTGTACAGTAAACAACCTAGAACGGGTACCTATAGGGCACTAGGTAGGTAGTAGGTACAGGTAGCTAGATGATACCCATGTTTTGTTCGTAAGAAGCAACTACCTAGATAGTGCTTGTGCGTATGCGTACCTATGCCTACCGGTTGGTATACCTTTATTTTTATCGTCCAGGTACTTTCTTTTTCGTAATTTGAATCCGTCAAAAATGCCTAAATTGAGTGATGAAATAGAGAAAATCAAGTCACTGATATCCAGTCGAATTCTACAAATTCCGCAGTTAAACAGCGTCATTTTACTGCCAATCAGTGAAAAATTACTGATTCAAATACAAGGTGAATTTTGATTGTTGAATCAGTAAAAATTAGTTGACTGATTGAAATCGGTAAAAAATTACCGATTCAAATCAGTGACTTGATTTTGTCGATGTGGCGCGGTGACAAGTAGGTACTAGGTGGTAGGTAAGGTACACATATGCTTGCGATAGCAATCAGCTAGTAGGTATATGTACCTATACTACGTAGATTGTAGAAATTCGTATATGGTAAAATACCAGTTGTGGATCAGGCTACCAATTACGGATCATTTTTTTGACGCGCTCTACGTAGGACTAGGATTGTCTACTCGAAATTTTACCAACATAATATTGTAGCCTGAAGTCTCAGCTTTCAGAAGATATGTAAACGAAGCATTTTTCGTGTCACCAAACCGCTTGTAGATTCATTTTAGTAAAGTGAGTCAAATTTTTAGTCAAAATTTCGTGTTTTTTTCAATGGTTAATGTTGAAAAGAGCAAGTAATGATATTTATATTCAGTTTTTGATGCGGTTGCTGGTGATTTCATGTTCAGGGAAGTACTATGGACATATTTTTCGCGTGATCAACCCGTTTTACGAATTTTGAGTGTCATTGGCCAAGCATCTAAGAAAACGTAAATTTGTACCAAAAAAAGTGGATTTCTTCACCAAAATCGTTTGTTCCGAGATTTTCGTCGTGTTTTTATGTATTGGGTGATTCACAGATGCCGAAGTGATTGTGATCCGTAATTGGTTTGATCCGTAATTGGTAGCAAAATTTTTGATCCATAATTGCGAATCAAAAATTTTGCTACCAATTATGGATCGATCCACAAGTGGTAGTTTTTCAACTTCGGTTTTTTAACAATTTGTTGATGAAAATCTTTGAAGGTCATCTTTATTATGTTAGAAATACAGCCAGAGTGGAGAAAAAATGCATCACTTCGATTTTATTTGATGATCCGTAATTGGTAGAATCCGCCAAAAAGGCGTATTTTTTCTGGGTCTTTCAAGCCTGCATAAAAAATACTTGAAATAGTTTTTTTCAAAATTCAATCGCGCTACTTTGTAGAGGAGAGTCCAACGTTCATTTTAAAAAAAGAATCACCAAAATTGGTTCATAAATAAAGTCAGGGCACGAATTCAAAGAAAAAGTGATCCATAACTGGTATGTTACCATAAACGGATTTCATATGTACCGACTTGCTTACAGCAGAGTAGGTACCTATACTTACAATGTGATGATATATATGTTTGCTCCACACACTTCTCTGTACCTATAGTACGTACCTACCGGACCCCCCCCCCCTTTTTAAAGAAAAAAATAAATAAGTAAATAATATATGTAGTAATAACAATAATGATAAAAACACGGATTAGAATAGAAAGAGCTTTTTTTTTTTTTCGAGATCATGTACTGTATATGTTCTTACGAATTGATTTCTACGCGTTCTTTTTAGGTGTACAGATACTTAGGTACCTATACTTACGTAGGTACATAAAAATCGAATAAAAAATTAGATAGGTAGGTACGTATCTATCAAACGTTGAATATCAAAAAACGGAAAACCAAAAGGGTAGATAGTAAATACCTACAGGTACGTAGATTCGCGTTGCAGCGCACATTATCGTTAACTCTCTTCCATGCCCCCACGCAATTACGCAGTACGCAGCTACGCACCGTGCCTCGCCTCGCCTCGCCTCGCCTCTCCTCGCCACGCCACGAATCGATGGGCTTTTTCTTGTAAAAGTAAGCCTACGTCGACTTTTGCGCGAACAGGATAACAGAATTTCGCAAGAGATACGCTATTGAAGTGGACGCCGCGCCGCGTCGCGACCACGGTCGGTGGCTGTAGGGTACCGCGCAGCGCTGCGCTTTCTTTACTTTTTACACGCGAGACGCCGCGCTTTTCGGCATTTTTCATAAAGGCAACCGCAAACCGCAACCAACACTCGGCTTTCGATTTTCAATAAATGGTGGTAGGTTAGATCTAGATATAATCGGTAACGGTGCAGTGGAGTGAGGGTGGTGTTAGCGTGAGCGCCATCATTTAGACTCCCTATGGTGAAGTGGGGTGGGGTGGGGGAAAGCGGTGAGGAAGTGTGAAGAGGTAGGAGGCGGTTCCAACTCCGGAGATGAACGATATTTGAAGCGAAATAAATCTGAGCCGCTGGGCCGCTAAGCGCAACGAAGTCAACTTTTTTAGATTCACAGGTACCTATCTACCTACCTACCTACCTACCTACCTACCTATATCGAAGATCGGAGCGTTTTGCCATTTGCCAAATTTTTTTTGCTAGCATACCAAAGTCTCGATACGGTGTAAGGGGGTGCGAGGGGGAACATTCGCTACGCCTCTGGGTATATCGAGATCTACCTACAGCCAGCCTATAGTACGGTCTACGGTACCTGCTACCTGGTAGCTGGGCGCTTGGGCAGGCAGCTGTCTAGCTCTGTCAAGTCATATGTAGCGTACGGCTCGATACGACGGACGGGAAAACACGGTGAGGCGAGCGCTTTACGTAGGACTATGAGAGGTAGGTATATATACCTATTTATGGTTCAGATCCCACCTACCTACCTACCTACCTACCAACCATATGTCGTAGAAATTGGAACGTCGCAAAATCGAAGCTTTAAGAATAGCTGTTAGTTAGGTACTTAACGACGCGCCGCGCCGCGCCGCGCCGCGCCGACCGCGACCGCGACCGGGTGAGGATGAGAGTGAGGTTATGCGGTTATGTCTATTGGTACTTACGTATTACGTATGGTACCGCGTACCGCGTACCGCGTACCTACGTTATATTCGCAGCAAGTGCGGTGCAGCTAAGTAGGTAGCTAGGTGTGTAGGTACCTACATAATATGTACATTTCAAGTACGTATGGTAAATAGTATACCGTAGTAAGTCTAAGTATACCTACGCACGTCTGTCTACATGTATAGTGTATAGTATACAATACATATGCAATGGCGAATCTTCAACCTGTGGCCAAGTTTCATTTGCCTGATGATATTCACAGCTTTTAGGGACGTTTCTGGGGTCGCGGTCGCGGTCGCGGTCGTGGTCGTGGTCGTGGTCGTCGCGCGCGCTAAAGCCACTCGAATAAATGGCAACGCCATCATCCCTTTTACGTAGGTAGGTAGATACGTATAGCGTAGTCGTAGTACGCGTACAGTACACCTACACCTACACCTACACCTACACCTATAGCCACGTTGCGTTGTCTGTTGCGTTGCATTTTACGCGATGCAACATCGGGTAAGTAATGGAAATACCTTGGTAGGTATGCACTTACTTACTGGATACACGTGTAACTGTAGCGAATACCTATGTAGGTATCGTAAGTAGATGTAGATGCGCAGGTACAGGTACCTAGTACCTACTACCTACACCTACATAATATAGGGGGATTACGCTGCTAAATTTAAAAACGCGTTCGGCGCGACAATATGGCGCGGCGATACGTCGAAACGCGCAGCTCAATGCTCAAATACCCAGCTACCTGTACCTACCTAGGTATGCTAATTCACGTCGCGTCATTGCAATTGGGCTTCGTCTTTGTTGGTATACTTGGTAGGCTACCAGGCTACCAGGCTACCAGGCTACGAGGCTAGCGGGCTACGTGATACCGGTGCGGTGGGCGGGCGACGGCGACGGCGACGGCGACGGCGACGTTTTTTCTCCGCATTTCGGTACCTCGGTAGTTGGCGGTGGGTCGACGCTTACGGTACGCTACCGTACATACCTACGTAGGTACCTACATAGGTACGTAAGAGTACCTACTACCTAGACGTGCGTGTCAACTGCCAAGCGCGGAACTGCGATGATGAAAAAAAAGAGAAAAAGAAAAAAAAGAGTAGCTCGCCCAAACAAAGATGAGATTACGGCAACAGTCGAAAGCGCCAACGTCTCAATAGGCATTAGATACTTTCCTCTAATAAAGTTGGGGAGGTGAGAGTGCGATTGCGATTGCGATTGCGAGTGTCGAGTGCGAAGGTGAATATGCACCTACCTAACACCGGTACCTACATCGCAGCATACCTATACATATGTACTTATGTAAGCATGTATAAGTTGCCGTCGCCGTCGCCGTCGATGGTCTAGGAAGTAGACGCGGCTAAGGTACCTACTATAATATATGTACAAAGTTGTAGGTAGGTCTAGGTATAGATGGATGGATGGATAGATACTTACGCTGAGCGTTTGGTAATTGAGCGCGACAGATGACGGCGACGAATCGTTTTCGCGCGACGCGCCATTGCTTTTGGAGCCTAATAAGGGCAGCGATTCGTTGGAATCGAGGCCGTCTTTTCCTTTGGTCATGGCGTCCGGCGCTACGGTGCTCCTCCGGCTATCGAGTTGGAAATCAGTCCGCCGTCCGTCCACCGGTTACGGTTAGGCACCAGTACCCGGTACGTACCTACCACTAGCTACCTAGCTAGCTCTAGCTAGTTAGTTTTTCGTTTCACTCGCGACACTTTATGTAACGTAGGTACCTATGCACTATGCACTATGCACTATGCAGTACTGTGAATTATATATGTACCTAGGTAGTTGGTAGGTACGCTACGTACGAATAGAATACGAGTAGGTAATATGTATGTATGTACATGTACATGTACACATATTCACGAACACGGAGCGCGGATAAGGTATGTCTATGTTTAGGCCAACACCAACACCAACAACACCACCGCGAGTTGATTCTACTCAAACTCTAATCTATAGGTAAATCGTAAATGTGAAAGTCTAAAACCTTAACCGAAGACCGAACGCTTGACGCAACGCGACGCAACTGCCTGCAACCTGCAACTCTCATCCAAACTCCAACTCGTTCGTCGTCTACTCGTTATCGTTCCGACCAAGTACATATACCTAACGCGTATGCGTACGCGTACGCGTACGCGTTATACGTTACGTACACGTCTACGTATGTAGTCTACAAGTACAGGTATACGGTATCGATAAGCCAAGTGTAACTAGATACCTAGACCTACGCATATACGTACAGTATGTATGTATGTGTGTATGTAGGTAGGTAGGTAGGTAGGTCTAGGTACCTGCAGTACTGTGTCGGTGTCTAGCATACCTACCTATGTATGCCTAATTGCCTGCCTACCTACCTACCTACCTACCTACCTACCTATGTAATACCCAACTGGAAACGGTTCGATTACGTATAAATTAAATACATATAAAATAGAGAAAATGATCGCCGCGCCGCGCCGTCGTAGAGTAGTTTTAGTAGTTACGGCGCGGAGTGGGGCGGTGCGGTGTCGAAATGGTATTGGTACGGTATATGCATGTGTGCACAAGTAAGTACCCAAGTTAAGTAGTACGTGCTACGTACCTATTAACGTAAGTATATTTAGGTACAAGGTACATATAACTACTCGTAGTTATCGGTTCTCGGCTCATCGAGCATCCACTGGTGGGCTGGTGGACTGGTTACTACCACTAATTATCTCGGTCGGTATCTCGGCTCGTTCTGGCTACCTGGCTGGGTATAGTGTATCCGCGCCCTCGCCCTCGCCCTCGCCCTGCATCACACCGCCGCGCCGTTGCGACAACCACTCGGATAATATCGACGACTAGGTAGGTAGTTTTAGGTATATCATATGTGACCTTCCAGGAGAAAACCGACCTTCGGTCCGAAAAAAAAAATTAAAAAAAAAAGTGTCCCAATCAATCCAAAACAAATGATAATCATGGTTTTGTACTGATTGGGAAACCTTTTTTTTTCAATTTTTTTTTTTCGGACCGAAGGTCGGTTTTCTCCTGGAAGGTCACATATACTGACACTGAAATATGTAGTCACTGAAAAGTTGAACTACTCGAGTACTTGCGCCGCGCCGATTATAAACGGTTCCGTAAGAAAACACACGTGCAGATTTAATTTTTTCAGCGCCGCGCCAGTATACCTACCTGAATTAGCTCTTAACTACCACAGCGACCGCCAAAGCACTGCGTCGCGCCATGCACGTAACGTAGATAGAGGTACCTGCTACCTGGTAGTGATACATCCATTTCCATACACCCACACCCACACCCACACCGATAACGGATAAGGATAGGTAACCTTACTGATAACGGAATCGAAATCACATTTACATATGTGCATATGCATACTTATTACTTAGGTACTACGTATGGGTATAGGCTATATATGTAGGTGATACTCGTATGTACATACTACATACATAGTACATAGTACATAGTACATAGTACATAGGCATACACAGGTAGATGTATTATACTCGTAGGTAGGTAGCTAGGTACCTAAGATACCATACCATATGCACTATGCACTTGCGTATGCGAACACGAATATGTCATTGTAGGTAATGTAATCTAACGGTACTCGCTTGCCCGTACCGTACCTAAATACGTAGGTATACTACCTACATTCTAACAACCTGTAGGTATTTTCGATTTTAACGCCCGCGCGGCCCGGTCCGGCCCGGCCCGGCGCAACATTGGCCGACAATTTCCAACGTAACGTAACGTGATGTCGCGTCCGCGAAAATATTGACTGCCGCACCGCACCGCACCGCACCGCCTTTCGCCTTAAGTATTCGCAACCGCTCTGCAACTACATCGCGACGGCACGGCGCGGCGCGGCGCTTTGTTGCGGCTGCCGATGCATCGCCTCGCGAATGCGACAGGTACCTATCTAGACCTACATATTATAGATTATGGATCGCGGATGATGGATGATGTACCGCGAGGTCTAATGTGTAGACAGATAGGTATACTTGTACGTATTTACGTACCTACCTAAGATAGCTTCCATTTCCAACGCCTTATACGACTTGGCTGGCTAACCGACGAAAACTTGATGTATCTATAGGTAAATATGTAAATAAATATGCAATTGCAGTTAAATATATGTAGGTAAATGAGTAGAAACATTTAGCGTGCTTAGATAGCAATTATCAATTAGTTTATTATTTTACATACATACATTTGTTCAATAGCTTATTGACCCCTCAGTATACGCAAATGCGTGAGCGAGGGGGTAGGTAGGTAGTTAGGTAGGTACAGATTATTTTTTTGGTTTTTATTTTGCTCCGCATCTAGCGACCAGCGGTCAGCGGTCAGCGGTCAGCGGTCCAACATTTGAAGCCTGCAGCCTTAGCCTCAGCCCCAGTCCCCTAGTCCACGCAGTACAGAAACACGACCACGAAGCTACATGTCGACCTTGGACCTTGACAAAAACGCGTTCGCGGCAGCGATTACGCGATGCAGACTTGACACTGACGATCTAGGGTTAGGGATGCATCAAGCATCATGCTATTGCTCTGCTGGATCCTGGATCGACTAACTATATATAAGTAGATGCTACTACACATATGTAAGTATGTACTTATAGGTCTACGTATGTAGATGATGTACTACGTACCACGTATTAACAACTCGACTCGAGACTCGATTAACCGGTTCGTGCGTCCAAGTCCAATGTAAAACTATCGTCACGAACTGTCCTATGCTCCTATGTCGTCCCTCGTCGTCGCATACCGCGTTCCCTTCCGTTCCGCTGTCCGTTCATCTCTTCTCCACCACTCCACCAGGTACACGACGAGTCGCATCTCTTCAGTTTGTTTTTCAGTTTGCTCTGCGTTTCAATTCTTCATTAATTTGGAAACCGCTTTCAACTACCTACCTTTGTACTAAATATCGTAGGTAAGTCCTAGCGTAGCTACCTGTACCTACGTACCTCGAAACGATGATTTTATCTCGCATTACCAGTATGTTTTCATGGTAGATATGTAGGTAGCTACTAGCTAGGTACCTACCTAAACCTACACTATCAAGTATTCATCAGTCTGATTCGTATAGGTAGCTAGGTAACAGGGATGTACTGATAGGGGGGATGGGGGAGCTTCCCCCCTCCTCCCTTCCCCCCTCCCCCCGAGAAAATTTTTTACTTGTGAGTTGGGAAAATTGAGCAATTCAACACATCAGTTGGGAAAATTGGGCAGTTGGGAATTAGTAGTTGGAAATCAATAAAATTTCCACTTGTTAGTTTAAAAAATTTTCGAACAAAATCGTAATCCAACAAACTATTTCAAGTAACAACAGTGTTGAAGAAGGCTCCTTTTGTTCATTCCCCTGAAAATACTTTTGATCTGATACTCTGTGTTTTTATTCTCAATTTTTACGCTCCCAAAAAAGCTTTCAACACCATTGATTGTGAATATCTAATGGCTACATTCTTACCCTCCTCCCTCTCAAATTACATCAAATAAGAATTTTGAAAGCCATAGAATAAGAAAAAATGGCTTTTTTAGGCATTAAAAATATAATTTTTTCACAGCTTCACCCTCGCTTCGCTCGGGTATAAATTAAATTCTTATTCATGTGCACTGTTTGAGGTGATAGCGTCAAAAAAGGTTCCCTTTCACTCATTCCTCATAAAATTTCCCTGGTATTCTAAATTGTATCAATTTTGAGTTGGGAATTTCATGAGACCCCCCCCCCCCCCTGGAAAATGCCTTCGGTACGTCACTGCTAGGTAAGTAGGTAAGTATAGATAGTTAGGTACATACATACATACGTTCAAACGAGCAGAAAAGCTCGACGCCTTGCTGAGTATTTTTTCAACAAATCGGTCCGTGTTGATGATATTTTAATTTCTTTTAGGCGTCCAGTGTCTGCATGCCAATTGCCATTCTACGTGCTTCTGCTTACCTACCTATTACCTACCTACCATCAGATGCCGAAAAAAAAATTAAAATTACTTACTTACTTACTTACTTACTTACGCGGAAATAATAAACAATTGTTGTTGTTGTTGTTGTTGTTACTTACTTACGAAATCAAATATTTAGGTGTTCTCCTCGACTCTAAATTAACCTGGGAACCCCAATCTTCATATTTGCAAGCAAAATTAAGAAAATTAAACTACTTGTTATACCATTTATCTACCTTCTTCAATACCTATCACATGAAAAGAATTTATAAAACTTTATACGAATCAGTGTTGAGGTACGGCCTCTTATGTTGGGGGGCATCTACAGAGCATCAACTCGAGCCTATAAAAATCTTACAAAAAAATGCTATACGTAGTGTGAGAGGTTTAAAAAGAGGATTCAGTACTGAGGGTGCTTTTGAGGAGCTGGGTATTTTACCTTTCCAAAAACTTTATCTGCTTACAGCAGCTTGCCATGTCCATCTTAACAAAGAAACTTATATAAGTATAGACAGGAGACCTGGACTCAGGGAGAGGGGAGCTGTTGGTTCTGGACCTAAGTGGTTCAAAGATAGATCTCGAAGACAGGCGGCATGCAGCCTACCTAATGTATATAATTCGCTACCAAGGGAGATCACCGAAGCTGTCGGTATAAAATTCCAATAATGTAACTAGGCTTTTAAAGTCTCGGTCAACACTCCACCTAATCGTGTCTCGTTTGCCCGCTCTGCTACTCGCGCTCCTTTGCCTGACCAAAATAAATTTTTATAAGTTTTAGGTAGGTGTTCGTTTATGTGTTTGTTTGTTTGTAGTAAGTCGCTCGCCTCGTTTTCTCGTTCGTGCCATGCACACTGAGACGTGGTCCAATTAGATATTCATTATATCACTTTATATTTGTATATTATTGCCTACCTTCTTATGTTCTGATATTCTTGCAATAAATTACTCTCTTACTCTTACTCTTACTTACTTACTTACTTACTTACTTACTTACTTACTTACGTACTTACATAAATATGTAGTTTCTGTTGCCGTTCAATTTTCGAGCAAATACGCAAAGTATGCGTTTAGGTTTTCGGCAAGCAGACCTCTCAGCCTATTCGGAAGCGAAAATAAAAGAAACCGCGCTAGCTACTCGCCAATTTGCTTTTGCATCGTGGATCGTGGATCGTGGTCTATTGTAACGCAACTGGCAACGTGCCCAACGCGGCGTCCGCAACTTTTTTCCAGCGATAACAAAACCGTAAGTAATTGTAACGTTTTATGAGTTTTCCAAATTCGAAAACGTTCGCGAATCGCGATATCGTCTAATATCATTTCCGCCACGAAAATTCGCAATGTCCGCTAATAAGTTGGACGGTCCCTTTCATTAGGGCGCGGCGCGGCGTTGATGACTTAATGAAAGAAATTGCATGCTTAATCGCTCAAGTATTAGATACATGTTTGCCGTGAGTATATTCATTATGGAAATGTGCACTTACCTGATACAATGCGATATGTGTCGCGTCGGAGTAGTAGGTAGAAAATAAATCGGTATTAGATAATGTGCTATAGGTATACATATGTATTACATACATACATACATACATATAGGTTTAGGTACTACATAATTATGTATTTACGGCAAACTGCGTATGCAATTTTATTAACGCCAACGCTAATAAAAGGAAAAGAATCACCTAACGTGTACCTAAATGTAAGTGAGTAAGAGAGTAAGTGAGGGTTTAAAAATTTCAGTCATACCGTCCGTTTTTGAGAAAGAGAGGATCATTCGTTACCTATCCTAATTAAATTTTTTCTCATTCAGGGGTGAATTCTTTCGGCTTGTCTTTTTATCTATATCCACTGAATGTTTTTTGTGAGAATTTCTAAATTTTCGGACCAATTTTTATGGCCAACATGCTCTTGGACTTGGATTTCGCATAAGGGTTGGTTTTTGGTTGTTGTACGCGAATTCGGCAGGGATGGAATAACGGTAACGGAACGTAACGGACAAAATTGTTGTTTTTGGAACGGAACGGAACGGAACGGAACGGAACGGATCAATTTTGTTAGCGTTCCGTTATTTTTCATTTTTCTGATTTTTCTACTTGATGCTGGCAAAATTGCTTCTATTTTACAAGAAAAATGGATGAAGGGACAAGTAAGTACATACCTACCTATTTTTTGATTTATTTGTTGGTAAAAAAAGCCGCTGAATTTGAACCAAAAAAAGGTAAGTAGTAAAGAATGGAACGGAAAGGAACGTAACGTAACGAAACAATCCAAGGAAAAACGGAACGGATCACGATCCGTTATTCCATCCCTGGAATTCGGTGTGGGTTTTTGCCCAGCGAGACTAGTTTTTCCGATATTCGCCCGGAACAGTCAAAAAAATTTCTAAATTAAATTGCAAAGTATGGTCAAAGGAATTGTCGAATCGAAAGTCCGACGCCAAATTCCTGTTCAGCGACCCAAAATCAACCTATTAACTCAATCAAATGGCGTTTTATTAGTAAAAGTTTTCCTGTCCCAAAAATCACCCATTTTCGTGAAAAAAAAACAAACTGGAAAACGCGCATTGATTGGGTTTATAGGTAGATTTTGGGTGACTGAACTTCGATTTGACCATTCCTTTGGCCATATCTCGCAATTTAATTCAGAAATTTTCCGAATTTTCCGGGCGAATATCTCGAAAACGAAAATTTATTACACAATGACAACCGACGCTGGATTTTGGCTCAGCGACCCAACTCATATTCAAACGCAGTGGCGTCGGAAGCTTTTCTTTGGGAGGGTACAAAATGAGTACCAAGACTTCAAATACCGGAAGGATTTCCAGGGGAAGGGGCAAAAAGAAGCATTTTTGGGTTCTGTTATCTTAATAATTCATACAATTGTAATTTTGTGTGTACGTGCCCGAGCGAAGCGAGGGCAAAGCTTTGAAAAAATTGAGGTTTTTATTGCCCAAGAAATCATTCTTTCCCACATTTTAAGGCTTTGATAAGTTCATATCATACGATTTGGGGAGATACAAAATGATACTTTGTACCCCCGTCTGGATTGGGCGGTGGGTACAATGTACAATGTACCCCTTGTACCCCACTTTCCAACGCCACTGTTCAAAACGCGTTTAGTGAATATGCAAAAAAAAAAAAACTGAAAAATGTTTATTAGCCGAACACACTTGGATTGAGTTTACAGGTAGACTAGATACTAGATTGCTGAACATGAATGAGGCGTGCGTTCTCGGTTTCGAAGTCGCGTTTTCGAGATATTCGCCCAGAAAAGTCGGAAATTTTTGACAAGACAGCGGCATGGAAAATTTTCATTCACCAAATGTGCCTGGATTGAGTTTACATGTAGATTCTGAGTTGCTGAACACGAATCTGAGGGCGGATTTTCGATTCGGCCATTCATTTGACCACTATTTGCAATTTTATATCGAGTTTTTCCGACTCGTGTTCAGTGACCAAAAATTCCCGGGTTAATTCTGCATACAAAGTCAGCCACCTGTTTCCAAAAACTTCCACCAAAGTTCGCATCCCTTGAAAATCAAGGCGCGAGGATGAACGCAGGCCCAATTTTTAATTGGCGATGACGTGTAGAATAGAGGAAACAGGTCGAAATTTTTGCGCCTATACCAGTTTTGAGTGTGCACGGTTTCAACTTTAACCTATGAATTTGTTAGCCGCTTTGTCAATTAAACCAAAAGTTTTCGGCGTCAATCAAAGGCGTAATAACCAAGTATAGAAGTACCAGTACGTAGACAGTACTTACGTTAGATACGGTACCTACCCAAGTAAACAGGCAATGCAAGTTGTAAGTAGGTAAATCAATATAGGTAGTAAACGTAGACAGGTCTCACATAGGTACGTATGTATTATGCAGGTATGCATTTGTAACAGCTAAGAAATCGAAAATGGAAAATCCGAAAATACCGAATACAAAAATTAATAAAATAGGCGGATAGGTAAGTTAGATAATGTATACCTCAATATCATTTACCCCAACCAGCTTGACCCCAACCCAAACTTCAATCTAACTCGACCCAAATTCAACAAATTACAATGAAATAATTGAAATTATACAAACTCGATTTGACGAACATACTTCCGTAGATAGTACCTAAGGTACACATGTAATTATGGTATAAGTAGGTAGTGCATGTTTTACCACATACATAATTATACAAAGTAAGTATGGTACCTACTTATTTGGGTGTAATACATACGAGTACCTATACGCGTCAACCTTACGTAACGTACATATGTATGAATACAGATACAGGTATAGGTATAGGTATAGGTATAGGTATAGGTATAGGTATAGGTATGGGTATGTAGTACATATAGGCACATTGTAACGTGTACTCTTTCATTTATAAATCAGTGAAAATTATCGAATATCACTGAAAAACAGTCAGAATTGCAGCACAGGAGAAAATCACTGAAAAATCAGTAAAAATCTTTGAAAAATTAGTGAAAACTTTGAAGAAATCAGTGAATTTTGCTGATTTTTCCTGTGCTGCAATTTCGACTGTTCATCAGTGACTTTTCACTGATTCAGAATGAGAGAGTAGGGTGCGGTGCGGCCTGCGTCCTGCGACGCCGTACTCGCACCCAAACCCTAGCCATGTTGTAATAGGTACGTGGTTCTGCGTAGCAACTCTAGTGATAACAGCTGTAGCTCGAGCGGCGACTGGCGAGTACGAGTAGGCAGGCCATCGACCGCCGCTCATCATTTTTTACCGTAGGCTGCGATCAATTTTTCAACCAAAGCTATGTACGCTTCTTTGGCGGAGTCCGTCGAGGTGCCTTTCTTACCGTTCCACGCGTCCCATTTGGCTTTTCCTTTCAAATCGAATACACCCGGTCGCTCTGAAAACAACCAATACGTATAGGTATCGAGAAAAACAAACTAAATACCTAGTAGATACCTATGAAACAGGTAAGGTAAGGTAAGGTAAGGTAAGTGGACCACTGGGCCCAGAGGCTTGACGACCGGGGGTGGGGGGGTCACACCCCCAGACCATCTCAAAGTTGCAAAAAGTTGGGAAAATTGGAAAGAGTTCCCAAGTTTTCCCAACTTTGGATTTGGAAAGTTGGAAAAATTTTGAAAATCTCAGAATATACCTATCAAAAAAATTTTCGACCTCGCTTCGCTCGGGCTCAGTAAATCGTTTTACACAATTCATTTTCAAAATTATAGGTACCTACGTAGGTAGTATAAATCCCCATCCCTGTAGCCCAAACAAATCACTATTTTCAAATGAAAAAAAAGGCCCTTTTCATTTACTTATCAGGGAGCTTCATGACAATCACAATCGTAAATGGAATTTTCAAACATTTTTTGGTTTTTCTGTAATCAGGGGGGGGGGGGGTAAGTAGAGAGAAAAAAGCACGAATTTTAATGAAGAAATTTCAGGTTTTGAAAGCTACGTTTTCTTCAAAAATTTTCCCACATTCATTTCGAATGGATTTTTCGAAAATTGTTCGATTTTTTTTTAGAAGAGTGTTGTCATTAATGTATTTTAGATGACAAAAAAGTAGGTAGCTCAAAAAAGCAAGAATAATCTTTGTTCAGAAAATTTCCATTTTTCGAAAATGAGTCAGCGAATTTCTCCTTTTTTTAATATGTATTGGAATAAAGGTGGTGCATTGCACACTCTCTCCAAATTACATCCAAGAAGAATAATTTTTAAATCATTAAAACAGTAAAAAAAAAAATGTCTCTTTTGGGTATTTCAAATCCAAGTTTTTCAAAGCTTCACCCTCGCTTCGCTCGGGCATGGATAAAATCACAATTAGGTATATAAACTATGCAAGGTAAAAGGACTAAAAAAGGCTCCTCTTCCCCCCCCCTCCAATCTTCTTGGTTTTTCAAGTTTTTTTTTTATTCATTTTGCGTCAATTCCAAAAAATCTTCCGACGCTGCTGCTGATTTTGGTTTTGAATTGGTTCTAATATAGGTAGGTAAAACTTCTTAAACAGTTCCTTCTATTTGTTTTTGATAATTTCATTTTTCGTACTTATCGATTCTGATCTTGAAAAATGGTTCTGTGTTTTTTCTTGGAAAATAATAAATTTAAAATTGGAAAATTTTGACACACTGAACCATTTCCGAGAAGTTGAAAATTTTTATTATTTTTTTGGTGGGGGGGGGGGGTGTAGGAAAAATAGTTGGGAATTTTCCGGGAAATTAGTTGGGAAAATTTTAGGTACACCCTCCCCCAAGGCACATCACTTCGTCACGCTACTGACTGGGCCACGGACCACGGTTCACTCAACGACTCACCTACACGCGAAGGTGTTGCGTTCTAGGTTCTACCTACTTTCGATCAGACGCGCGTCTATGATCTGCCTACTCAGACAGATAGAGGTAGGTAGTACCCACATACCTACACACACAACCACACACCTATGTACAGGGGGTTCAACATGCCACGTGGAATCGCGATCTTTTTTTGGTGGTGACGAGGAGGTTATGTATATAGCTATATACCTACTGTATACACATTTTTGATCCCAGGGTTAAAAATTTTTTCGCCAGATCGTGCGTTCGTGCCAACGACTTATTCATTCGAACAGGCGACTTCAAAAACGTTGAAATACTACAACGGCTTTGCTGGAGACTGGAGATGGCTATGACTCAAATGTTAAAACATTCCTTGAAAATTAAGGCAACCTTAAAAGTTCCTCATCACATTTTCAACCGATCAGAACCCACGAAAATATTCCTTAAAACTCTTAAGGTCGCCTTAATTTTTTAGGTATGATTTAACATTCGAGCCTATGACACTTAGAAACAGCCAGACGCATTTTTAAACGTGGTGACGAAAAGGTTATGTCATTGTTTCTCACACTCGCCGTCACTGCCTAAGTGCCTATTTCTCGTATGTAAATTGTCAATTATTCGTACCTGTATTCACGTCACCTACGGTCACTTGTTTAAATAACGCGTACAGCTCCAGCAATTCTTCGTTAGTGGGAGTTTGTTTGAGAGTTTTCACATCTTCGACGCAAGCTTGGAACTTCTGAAAACGCACGAAATTACGCCGTAGCTTTTTAACTTACAAACTATAGTTTAGTTCCTTCGCCTATCTACCTAAATACCTACCTATCTAGTACCTATTTATATGATTACGGAGTAAATGTAATCTCGTCGCGCAGCGCGTACCTACCTAACCTACGCGATACTAATGATACTGATACCATGACCGATCGACCTACATAGGTAGGTACTAGGTAATTAGGTATGTACATGTAGCTGTAGCATCTAATACCGACACGTACATAGAGGCTACGGATGTAGGTACGGAAATACGTATGGGTTATGCGTTATGGATAACGAATGGCTCGCTTACATTCGGCACTACTGCCAAAGTGCCAATAAATGCTGGTCTGCTGCTAGCGTACGTATACCGTAAATATTACCTAGACCGCGGAACGTAGATACATTTATACGTAGGTACTACGTAACGTAATCAGCATCAGCTACTCACCTCGTCGCACATTTTCAATGGGTACTTGACTGAACCGACTGGTTGACACGCGTACGTGGTGACCCTGAAAATAAAATAAAGCAACGTGTTTTTCAGTGACTAGGTAACGCATTTTTTCTTATGGTGCGGTGTACAGGGAATCCTTCACATCAAAACGCTTTCAATGAGGTAGGTAGTAGGTAGGTACCTAGCTACCTACTTATCAAGTACCTAATTATTGTACCTATTCGCAAAGTTACACCACAATACATAGATAGCATAGGTAGGTATACCGACATTTATGTAAAATGTACCCTGCTACGCCAGCGTTTATATCTTCTAGTCTTTTTCAATTTTTCTATCATTATTTCACGTCGGTAAAAGGAAAATATCCAAGCGAAATATGTAAGTAAGTAAGTAAGTAAGTAAGTAAGTAGGTAGGTAGGTAGGTAGGTACCTAATACCTATCCTTTGTCAATCTCGATATACCAAGCTGTGGTGGGTCGATACGTGGACGTACCTATACCTTCCTAATCGGTAGTATGAAACGATAACAAACCAAATACACACGCGCGCATCCTCACACACATACACATACACATACACAGAGTGCATACCTAGTGCCCACAGAAGAGGAAAACAGAAAACAGAACAAAAATTACCTACCCGATGAAAATACCAAATAGACGGATACACGACGCGACGGACAGTAAAAATTTATGTAGTAGGTACTCACCTGAAGCAAGTGTAGGTAATAAAAATAAAAGAGACACTAAATTTCAAGTTTGGACCGCGTACGCGAAGCGAGAAACAAAATTGAAAATTGATCGAAATGGAGCTGCGACGACTGTGACGTTCAGTAACGAGTCGACTGTAACGAGAAAGTGGTACAAATACAAACACGTACTGTGTGGCTGCTGTAGATGAAGCTGTATAGCTCGCTGTAACGGTAAACGGTTGTAAAATTGAAAATGTAGATGTAGCTTTGTGCAGTGTAACACTGAACGTATACTTAATATAAGATGGTAGGTACTAGGTAGCTACTAGCTAGGTACGACGGAAATTAAATAAATAAATACGGACACTACGTACTCACTGAACAACGGATAACGCTGACTTGAAAGCGGCTAGCGCTGTTGCTCGCTTGCTAGTTCGATTGAACTCGACTCGACTCGGCTCGGCTTGAAAAATACATACGATTGATGCGATGGTATGATGAGGTATAGGTATAGTATATGGTATGATAACCGCGGCGCGGCGCGCCGTGTCACTCCACGGCCCACGCCGCCAAAAATAGATAGGTGTTTGTGTAGCCCTATATTGCATAGGTATAGGTAAATGAATTATATATAGGTAATTATACTCAATTACTTACAGCCGCACAGCGGCAGCAGATGCTGCCTACGTTCTATGGTATACATTATTATTGTATGTAGGTAGTAGGTACTGTACTTGAGGAGCTGAACATCGAAATGAGACGAAAGTACGGAAGGGCTTATTTGCAGTACCTACCTTTGTTTGTCTCATTTTTTCATTGTGATACCAAGCCTTACACTAATGGTGCTGTAAAACAATGTTTTAAACCAAGTAATAAATTTGCATAAAAATCAGTCACCTTTACCTACTTACTTTGAAAGTATAGGTATTGAAAGGAAAATACGATTGGACCGAGCGTATAGCGAGACCAAAGCGTTTGAAAAATTTGATTTTGAAACTTAGAAAATGAGTTTTAAAAGGAAACAATTCAAATAATAAAATTGACTGAATAATGTCGAGGAAAAATATGAAAAAAATCACTGCTGTAGCATTTGACTTATTTTAAAATCATGAATGGAAAAACTGAATAAAGCCGAGCGCGCGTAGCGAGGTCGAAGTTTTTGAAAAATTCTGATTTAGGGATAAGTAAACCCATTACTAACTACCAAAATATGTACTTACCTAATTTTGATAAAATTTCCAAGATTTCAGTGATTTCACCAGATTTCCGAAATATTTCTAGAATCGGCTACTGGAAATTGGTTGGGGGAATTACCCCCCCCCCCCCCCCCCATGTATAGGTATAATAATGTGATTATACATATGACCCAAGTGAAGCGGGGGCGAATTTTTCGAGAATTTATTATAAAAACAACAAAAAAGAAACGCATTTTCAAATTATCTCACCTTCCCGGTAAACATTTTTAGCGTCTAAGACGCTAGCGTTTTTTAAGCGTTTTTTCACCTCGAAACGCTGCCAAAACGCTCAGCCTTAATGACTTTTTTATGGCTCTTTGCATTTTGAAACGCTGGTGACGCTGGTGAAACACTAAAACACGTTTGATGCGAATAGTTTACCTAGGTAAAACCAGGGGCTTCTTTACAACATCCTTTAAAAAATAAAAAAATTACACAGTGTATTGAAAGACGGAATAAATCAACAAGAAAACGGTTTCCATGCTTGCACCGTACCTTCTTCCAATTCCACCACCCACAAGGCTGAGTCCAGGGTTCATAAGAGGCCGCCATCACTACTGATAGAATACATAGTGCTGGTATTCATATTCATGTCGGTATTCTTTGGCAAGAGGCAGGCAATCGAATCCCGGTTGGGGCAGAAAATTTTTTTAAGTTTTTTTTGGCTCACCTTTGGAAGGAAAAGGTTTTATCAAGAATATAGTTATTTTTTTTCACTTTTAACATGAAAAAAATCAAAAATTTTCAAAAGATGAGTTAAAAAATCGATTACCTTCCTCTAATAAACCTACCTACATATGTATTACACTAAAAGACATGGTTGACAAAAAATTGACAAATTTTTGAGAAATTTCCTCTCATTTCTTCTCCACAGGAAAATTTAGATGAAGATAACGATGAATTTATAAATACCAGGTATTACTTCATGGCTTAAAAAAAATAAAAATTCATGAAATTAACTTAGCTTGGAAGAAAAAAAAATATTTGAAAAGTTTTCGACCGGAAAAAATTCCAAGCAATCGAAACAAATGAAAACATGTTCAGGAAATTTGAATAAAAAAATTATACTTACCTACAGTTGGGGAAAAAATTAATACTTAGATATCCATTAAAAATTTTTGGAATTTAGAATTTTCCAGATGTTTTTAAAATTTCATTCAACTCGAAAAGGACAGAATTTTGAAAAACTTTTCAACTCCTTGGTTTTTCAAAATTTCTTGTTAGGTACCTCGAAATAAAATTCAAAAAGTATGAAATATAAGTAAGCACCTACCTACAAGAAACGCGAACCAATTCGAATTTTATATGCCCTTATTTTTCATCTTTTTTTTTGATAAATTCGTATCCATCTCCATCATATTCATAAATTGTAAATATTTCAAAAAATATCTAATTTTTTATTCTTTGAACTTTCCGAGTTCCTTAGAGTTTCCCTTTCAAAATCGCCATTGATTCATCTTGAAAATGGTAAAAAAAAAAAAAAATTCAAAAATTATCAATAAATATCGTACCTATTTATATTCAAAAAAGGTGTTGAGTAAAAGTGGCATTTTACAGATTAAATAGAGAAATGAGTGATTTTTCAGGCGATACTGAGTGAAAAGAGTAATTTTTCAGGCGATATGTAGAGAAAGTGATATTTTAGCATTTTTGGAATGAGGGAGATAAAGTGATTCTCGACGAATTTTGAGGTTTATTGCCCGAGCGAAGCGAGGGAAATAATTCAAAATCGTCGAAAATCATTCATCACCAGAGTTGCATACGATATTTTTTGTTGTGGTGTGAGTAAAAGGCGAGTTTGAGCACTCGAGCGATTCGCGAGTGCGAGTAAAAGTGCACTTTTACTCACACTACAATGAAAATGATATTACAGTATTAGCGGACATGGCAATGCCCGGATCGGAAATCTAACGCAAGATTCGGATTCGACGATCCCCTGGTCGAAATCCAAGCGCAATCTCAGAACCAATATAAAGAAAAATCATTTTCGACGTCAATTATCACGTTTAAAACGCGCGATTTTTCGACGGGAAAAGTTTTATTCGTATACTTTCGTAGATCACGCTTGGAATCCGGCTAAAATGTTCTACGAACGATCTAGGAAAAAAAAAATGAAAATGAAAAGCTGACTGGGTACGATGGTACGAATAAATCATAACTCATCACTTTTGGCGCGAACCGCGTACGTAGATAATACGTATAGATCTCGTAATTGCCGATTTTAAT
Source organism: Pseudococcus jackbeardsleyi (assembly GCA_038380155.1). Classification (NCBI taxonomy): domain Eukaryota; kingdom Metazoa; phylum Arthropoda; class Insecta; order Hemiptera; family Pseudococcidae; genus Pseudococcus; species Pseudococcus jackbeardsleyi. The sequence goes on from CM076242.1 coordinate 66,981,504, forward strand.
GCGCCCAAATTAGTCAAGTCGAGTAAACGCAGCGAGGGAAAAACGAAAACGAAAATGAGTACATTTATTCGACTATTAAAGTAGGTATGTAGTACAATTTTCAAAATATAAATAGGTAAATTCGTAATACAAAAATAAAAACGGATAAATGACCAAGTAATTCTAAAATGATGAAAAAACTTGATGGTAGAATTAAACGCACAGACGTATGTAGGTAGAGGTACCTGTTGACCTGATAGTATACCGGTAGATACCGTAGGTACTTGTACGTAGTAACTCGCTGAGCGATGCACGAACCTATAGATTAGGTAACCATACCCATTACCCATGCAGGTAGGTAAACACTACTTATAAAAAGCGAAAAGCGCTTGGAAGTCGACAAACGGGTAGATTTGAAGCGGTTTATATGGAGATGGCTAGATACGCGGTACCGACCGGGTAGGTTATTCATTAGCCATATACGTAGGTAGGTAGGTAGGTAGGTAAGTAGGTAATTAGGTATAAGGTAGGTATGTCAGCGGCGTAGCCAGAAATTTCTCATGGGGGGGGGGGTCCACACTTCCAAATTTTTTCGAGAAATTTTTAGTTCACTTTTCACCATTCCCCTCACCCCCTCCCCCCCCAAAAATGGCTTATGGGAACAGTAAATTCATAATTTGAAACACTTTCATTCATAAATGTATCAATAAATCACGATTTGCATAAAATATTTAGAGAAAAAACTTCGATAAAGGTGTAATTTTGGAATAAGCAACTTTCAAAGTGATCATTTTGACTTTAAAAAAGGAAAATAATAACCAGAAACTTCAAGCAATAGTGTCAGAAGCTTTCTTTGGGGAGGTAGAAAGTGGATATGGAGACTTAAAAGTTAAAACTCTAAGATGGAGCCTTTTTTCGCATAATCATTGCAAATAATTCAAATAATTGAGGTTTTTTTTATGCCCGAGCGAAGCGAGGGCGAAGCTTTGAGAAAAATTTATTTTTAATGCCTTAAAAAGGCGCTTTTTTACGTGAATTTTTGACCTCATGGGGGGGGGTCCGACCCCTGCCCCCTCCTCCCCCCTTGGCTACGCCACTGAGGTATGTCCATGTATGCATGTATGTATGTATGTATGTGCAGGCGATTCGATTGTACTTGCTGCACGCACCGCACCGTAGGTATAAGAAGAGACATTGAACGTACTAGTAACCTAGGTACATAAACAAGTATCTACCTGCTACGCAAGTAATGGCACTAAGTACAGTATGTAGGTACCTACTACCTACCATGTACCTAGATCAAACAATTAGCACTGCAATGCGACAGGTAATCATCTAGGTACCTACCTACAGGTACGACTTGGTACGCCGTGACGCGACGTATATACTTACCTACATATGTAGGTTAGGGTGTTTCATTTTTACATGGGGAAATTTTTTTTCTCGATATTTTTGACGTGCCTCCCTCTTAAAATGTTCATTAGACCTAGAAAAGAGGAAATATCAAAAATCAGCCCAAAAAAATGGCATTAAGTGGTGGCGCAAGAAAGGTGGAGTTACGAATGTGATTTGCCCGTAGTGACCAACCGTGCGAATTTGGTGATCACCCGCGCAATGTTCAGTAACTCTTTTTAATGATATAAAATGAATTTCGCGTTATTCTTTTGAAAACATATGTATTTTATGTTATTTTTTGTTAACCAGTTTTTTAAATTATACTTTCAATTTTAACGTGAGAAATTGACTCACCGAATAAAATGTCGAATTTTAGACCTCTTTTTTACATTGTGTTATATGGCACATTTTCAGCTTCTTGGCGCCACCACTTGAAATAATTTTTTTGCGGTAAAATTTTTATGGGAGTCTTATTTCATCAGAAGGAACAAAATGAGAGGGCGACACGACCAAATTTCGAAAAAAATGTTACTTGAAATTGAAACACCCTAATGTAGGTCCCTAGTATAAATATGTACCTACTAAATAGTATACCATATATACCAACGCAAAACCGGTAATCCATTTAGAAATTACCGATATTCGATCGTTCGGTGGTAGGGTACCTAAACAAAAAGACTAAATTAAATAAGTACAGGTACCTACGTCTCTATATGTAAGTAGGTACACATATTTCGACTTTCGTAAATATACGCCGATTTCCATCGGCAGGTAAAAGTATTGATAAATTGGAAGGGGGATGAAAGAAAACGAAAGAAAGAAAAACTAGAAACAAAAAACAAATGGCAATAAAGAGTATTTTAAAATTAAAATAAGTAGGTAGACATTTTATCACAGTATTGAAAACTTAAAAAACTTGGAAAAAAAAAACACTCGAGCAAAGGAAGAGCGATAGCTAATCGATAAAATATAATAAATAGGTACCTACGCAGGTAATTACGAAACAGATACTTCTACTCGTAGGAGCGTATGGAAGTACATAGGTATTTCCTAACAAATGAAATATCGTACCTACACAAGAATACTAGATGACGCAAAAGCACGCCAGATGAAGCGAAAGCCACCCACCCACCCATCCATCCGCGAAATTTCTGGTTTCTACCTATATCGACGGAACCGCAGGTAGTCCAGAAGGTAAGTATCTGTCTACGTAGTACGTACACTACATACGACGCGAACGCGACGAGTATGCGATGGGCGATGGGTCATTTTTGTTGTTGACTTTGTAAATAATCCGCCGACAACGTCAGCAATCGATGGCGTAATTTCAAATTTTTGGCGCGTGTATGTTGCGAGGCGATTTCGATGGTGTAATTGCCCGGAAACCATCCGACAACTCCATCTCTAATCCTTTCACCGTGGTACCAACCTGAAATAATTCAAAATTCAGTAACTCCCAACTCGTATAATCGTAAGAATTAGGTAGTGGTGCGATAGCGAACGAAAAATGAAAGCCGCCGAAACTCGCGCAAGGTAACCCGTACTTGTAAGTACATAAATACGATGTAAAATGTGTTAGGTATAGGTATGGTTATAGGTACATCTACATACTACATACCTATACGAAGATTTCAAAAATTTTTAATACCCAAAAAAGACATTTTTTATTGTTTTAATGCTTTGAAAATCCTTCTTAGATGTGATTTTTTTTGAAGGGGTAGGGGGGCGGGTGGTTGTGGTGGTCGTGCAATGCACCATTTGTACCCCAATTTCCGACACCGTTCATTGTCTGGGTAGGAAGAGGGAAGGTTAAACTAAAAATTGCGAACAAATGGACACTTGAAAAAACAAAAAACGAGTCATTCTCAAGTGCTGTAGTAAGCGAAAAATTACAGACAATTTTGATAATTTTTAAGGGAGAAAAACTGAAGAATTACTATACCAGTAAAAAAAATTAAAAAGCACCATCCTGCCACTCCTGCGTTCAAATTATTTTCAAAAGTTGGCAGATATCTTCAGAAATCTGCATGAAATTTTTAAATAAAAAATTGTGATGATTTGGGTATTAACATAGACCACTGAATCTGAAAAATTTGACTCTGAAATTTAATAGTTTTCTCACTGTTTTGAACAGAAATGTACAGCTTGCAAAAAATCTTGAAACATTGAGTTTCCTTTTACGTCCCTAAAATTACTCCATTTTTGAAGAAAAAAAAAACTGCACCCCTCCTAGTAGATAATGCATAGCAGGTGTTCATGGTGTACGGGAAAATAAAAAAAAACACGCCAATCCCCGGGTAGCAATGTAAAAAATGTCTGTTTTGCACATTAAAAAATTCTATTTTTTCAAGACTTCGCCCTCGCGAACAAGGAATATAGATATACTACGTATAATAGGTACACCGAATCAGCGGTGTGTGTGCTAGTGTGAGTGAATTACGACGTCATTGGTAGTTTGCCATTTAATTTTGCCGAAGTATGCGCGGACATCGCTGCGACACCACCGTTGTGTGTGCTTGTAGTTGTTACGTTGTTACACACTACCAATGACGTCAGCACCCTGCACTCCTCACTCACGCGAGTGTGTATAACACGGTGTACCTATTATACGTAGTATATCTATATTCCTTGCTCGCGAATGAAAACACCGGGGCTGCGATCACATTGGGTTTGAAATAAGGTAGGATTTTTTCGTTTCCGAAAGATTTGTTCAGACCACAATTTTTTCTTTACACCATAATTAATTGGCCACTGCAGGATTATGCTGCTTGAAAATTTTGTTTAATTCATTCTAGTATTTCTAGTTGGGTAAAGTTGAGAAAAATTGCAATCCCCAGCCAGTAATTATTAAATTATCAAAACTGAAAAGAATGAATTTGCCCTTATGAAAGTTTGTTTATACCTTAAAGATAAGGTAATACCTTATTTCAAACCCAAAGTGAACGCACCCCAGTACTCACCAGAATCGAGACAAGATTAAAAGTATAGAAATAGAATGCAAAGCAAGGCCATTTTCACTTCTTTTTTTTTTGCGTTTTTGGCATTTTACGATGAGGTGCAGAGCGGTGCGATAGTATGCAGATGTACCTCTACCTACTACGTTTAGGTACCTTACGTCCACGCGATCAGCGTAGCGCAGTATTACAATCGGTGATTGAGTGCCTAGAAGCCTATAAGCGCCTGCCTTGATAGGTTTTTTTTTTCAAGTAGTAGGTGACAAGGTAATCTAAAGGGTAACGATTACTACGGACGGAGTCCGCCGCGCCGCGCGCGGTTCACCAGTAGTAGGTTGTAGGTACAGTAGGCACAGTAGGTACTAGGTAGCTACTAGCTAGGTACGCTAGTACACACGAGTCGAGCGTAGCGTACGGTACGTTCAACAATTAAAAAAGGGAAAAAATTGATCGGAAAATAGGTACCAACCGTCGGTGGTTTTTTTCAGTACTTTGACGACGTCTCCGTTCTGCAATGAAAGTTCGTCCGGTTGATTACCTAGGTAAACGTGAACAGCCAACACCTGCGGACAGTCCCATTCTTCGTACAATTTTTCTTCCGGATTGTCGGTGGCGAGCCGACAACAACAAGCTTCCAACCATCGTTGACGAGTCGAATCCGAATCGCAGCTCAAAACCTTGACCATTACATATCGAAATCGTCGTCGTTATTAGGTATATGTGTAGGTGAGGTACGCACGTACCGAACGCAAAAATGCGAAAGCCGAAACAGGGTGTCTACCAATTTTGGAAAATGGAAATTCGCGACTTTTCGCGACCTTTTCTCGCGACTTTTTCCAAATTTGCCCAAAAGACCCCCCCCCCTTCCCCTCCTGCGTATACTGGTTTTAAAGGTAATTTCAAGCACGCTTTAGTCCCTCTCTCGCAAATGAGAAAATTTTAGAAGACGTCGAATTCAAAATACGATAAAAAAATGTTTTAAATTAATATAAGTTTGTATGCTACATAAATACCTAATCATTGATCACTTTTACTTTAAAATTATTTTTAAAAAAATACAATTGGGCCGAGCGCAGCGTGGCCAAAGCGTTTAAAAAATTTGTTTTTGAAATTTCGAAAATCAGTTTTAAAAAGAAAAAAGTCAAGTACTTAGTAAAATTGGATGAATAGTTTTGAGAAAAATCACTTTTGTAGCATTTGGTTTATTTAAAATTATGAAAGAAAAATTTAATAAGGTCGAGCGTTGCGAGGTAAAAATTTTTGAAAAATTCTGATTTCGGGAGTAAGATGACGTAAATGAACCCATTAAAAATTCCCAAAAGACCTAATTTGATAAAATTTCCAAGATGTCGCCAGATTTTCGAAATTTTAATGGAATTGCAGACTGCAAATCGGCTGAGGGCATTAATTCTCCCCCCCCCCACCACCACCATTGCCTCGCCCTAGTAGAATATAGATATACCTAGTAATTATGCGATTTTCTGGCCCGAGCGAAGCGATGGCGATTTTTTTTTTGAAAATTTATTATAAAAACGACTAAAAGTAACGCATTGATTTCTCCTTCTAAACTGTTAAAAAATCCTAATGAAATCACAAAAAAGGCTCTTGTGTAGTAAGGGGATCATTTGGCCTCTGGTCTAACTTTGGAAAAATGCTTACGCCATTTGATTTGCCATGGTAGGAGATGATTTTAGAGCGCATGAGCGAATTTTTATCCCACCCTTGGGGAGCTGGGGGGTCAAAATACGCGATTTTCAAGCCAAAAACTCATAAGAATTTTATCTCCTCGAGTTTTCAACCGATTTTCACCAAACTAGGCACAAAGGTAGTGATACTAGGGGGGATGCCTTGAAATTTTTTCAGATTTTTTTGACCACTTTAATGACCTTTAATTCGACTTTGAAAATTTCAAATCACCCTGGGGGGCAGGGTTTGGGGCTTAAATTTGAATTTATCGATGTAGGTATTTCACATTTCTGAGAATTTTTTCAGATTTTTTCAGGAGGTGGAAAGTGGTCAAATGTTCAAAAAACCGCTGTAATTCATCATTTTTATAGCTTAAAATCATTGTTTTTCTTCAATTTTTCATTTTTCGTGATTTCCAGCTAAAAATATGGTTATCCCCTCCTCCGTTCCTCATTGCGACCTTTAATTACTTATTTCTTATGACTACGTCGCCCAAATTCAACTACATACAAACACCTTGCCGCCGAAATTTTACAACCCTTCAAATTTAAAAAAGGAATAGAAAAAAATACGTACGTACGTGACTAGAATTTTTTCCTATTGTTCAAAATTCCAAGGAATTGTTCAAACAACTTGCCGCCAAAATTATATAGGTAACCCTCAAAATTTTAAAAAAGGAATAGAAAAAAATTAAAGAGCAGTACGTGACTAGAATTCTAAAAATATAAAAACTAGACCCCCCTCCCCGATGTGATGTCGTAAATTTTATTGCCCTAGATCCAAGTGGACACAAATGGATACAATCGTGTAATGGAAATGAATCGAAATTGATCCAATTAAAGACATTTTTTTCTCTAATTTGTATCTTCTTGGATCCAATCGGATAATAAATTTGGCAGAGTTATAAAATTGGATTCAATAGGATCCAATTAGATCCAGTTGGATCCAAAAAGATCTGAAAAGATTCAATTGAATCGAATTTTTTCTCAATTTAAGTGGGAGAATGTCTTAAATTGGATCAATTTAGATTTGTGTGGATCCGATTGGATCGCGCCATTTTTCAGATCCAATTGGATCTAATTTTTTTCCCCAGGTTACGTAGGTAAGCAGTTAAGCACACACAGAGGTATACGCGAGTGTAGATATTTGTGGGTAGGCACTAGCACTAGGCACTAGGCGCAGGTGAATTAAAACTCGATTACTAACCATTTCTACCGTTTTGCCTTCGTGATTTTCCAAAATTGTCGCCAATATGAGATAGCGATGCGGCAAATACAGATTCGCCAAGAATGGCGACGACGGCGACGAGCTCGTGTCTTCCAGACTGCTGATTTGCAACACGTTTCTTAAACAGTAGTCCACAACCGCGTAACTCTCTTCGCTAAAAATATGAGATTTTCAATGAAAAATCAATGTTTCGGTAATCGTAAATGTAGACGTAAACGTAAACAAGGGTACGGTAACGCTTACTACACGCGCCTACAACAGTACCAGTTGCCTAAACAGGCTACAGTTGAATAATTACAATGAATATTATTCGCCAGTATTATGGTACATACGTCTACTTAGGTACATCTTTTAGGGTATGATTTCAAGTTACGGCAAAAAAAGAGTGCCATCACGACCAGCGTAGGAACGTTTAACAATGAGAAAAGATACTTATACCACGACTGCATAATGAATTCACATTTTTCGAACGACGACATAATTCTTTGCACAACGAATTAAAGAAATCACGACATTGTATTACATTGAACGACTATAAAATACAATTCACGACGTCACTTTTTAGCTCCAAAAATGCTGTTCAAACAACAACAACAACAACAACAACAAAATGAATAAAGTTTCTTCTGAAAGGAAATGATGGTACCTAACATGAGTCAGCTTTTGACTTTCTGATATCAGTGATATCAAGTTAGGTACTTCAAAAAATAGAAAATTCAATTTCGAAAGTATAAAAATTTATTATGTATGTATAAGATTTTGAATTTTTGACATAGCGGTGCACAGTGGGAGATTTCAGGATTTGAGGCTGCAAAAATAGAATTTGTGAAGTTTGAAATAAATAAATTGGAAAATGGGGGTTTCTTGGGACCCAGAATTCGAATTTCAACTTATTTTCACCCCTTCTGCTAACCCATCTCCTATACGAGGAAATGAAAACTCAAATTCTTCAGAAATATCATGTTGGGTGTCGAAATAATTATGACCTTCCAGGAAGAAACCGACCTTCGGTCCGAAAAAAAAAAATTTAAAAAAGTTTCCCAATCAATCCAAAACAAAATGATAATCCGATAATCCTGGTTTTGGACTGATTGGGAAACTTTTTTTTTTTTAAATTTTGTTTCGAACCGAAGGTAGGTTTTTTCCTGGAAGGTCACATATTACGTTTTTTGGGATCTTGAATCCGATTTTCAACTCATTTTCATCCTTTTAGAAAGGATGAAAACATGTTCGAAATCTAATTCGGCACCCCAAAAGCCAAAACCTTCTATTTTGACACCCAACATAACATCATCAAAATTTTCAATTTTCACCCCCCCCCCCCCCCCCCATTGAACCGATAATTTTTCGTTGTGTAAAATATTATTTGAAATATTATTTCGGCGTGTTGACCACTTACCGCTTATCTCGTAATGCACATCTCCACACCGTTCCTATACACTTTATTGTCAAGCTATGCTGTAATCTGGCATGAAACTGTGTGATTGCTCGTCGTGCCTACACCTCATTTGGACGTGTAAATTGCCTTGTCGTGATGACGCCCTATTCTGGCGTGCAAAAAAATATCTCCCCATCGTTTATAGGTTCCTATCAGTATTTTGTAGGTATTACGTAAATACTAACCAAGCACCCACCTTTTTTTCTTAGCGATCACTAGTATGTCGTTGAAGAGAAAGAAATAGAGTTTGATCGCGTTCTTAGTCAACTTTCGCGTGATGGTCAATTTGGCATCCGGCGGATTCAAATACATTAAAGGACCCGAACGAACGAGCCACCGAGAACTGGAGGCTACCGAAAACATTTTCACGTGTTTGCGTGAAAATTCCAATTGCCGACTGACCAACAGCATCTCTTCGTAGCGTTCGAATTTTCTGGCGTTTTCGTTACAATCTTTCACTATCTGCACAACGCAACGGTACCATTGATTTTATCAATGAACGGTACCATATATAGGTATAGAGGTGGGTACTTACGGGCAAAAACTGATAGCATACGGCGTCATGTAGGCGTAGACGTAGCATGAACAGCTAGGCGTAAAGCAATAGGTACCTACCTACCTACATACCTACCTACCTACCTACCTACCAACCAACCAACCAATCAATCAACCAACGAACCAATCTACCTACGCAGTTATATGAAGCCTCCGTCTAAAAAACAACCATAGTCCATAAATGAAATTTTACCAGAGAGCGAAATAATATGCTCATGACGTTTCTACACTAAAAATTAGGTTCGGTGAATGTTATTTCATTTCGAAATGTGGATTAAGGGACTATAGTGCAAGTTTGACCGTTCATATTTTCCTGTAGTTCTCAAAAATGGAAATTGAAAATTTCCCCATGCAATTTCAATCACAAGAAGTCTTCGAAGTTTTCGAGCTTTTTATGTACCGGGTGCTCGATTAATTCTGGACTCCCCTTGTACTCTTTGTGGTAGAAATCGTGAGTTGGCAATACTTTGTATTTGTTCATTAAACAAAGTATTACCAATTTACGATTTTTAACAACAAAACGTGCTGGGGGAGTCCAGAATTAATCGAGCACCCGGTACAGTCCACCAGCTTGATTCTGATTTCTGATTGGTTATTTATAACCAATCAGCGTCAACCTGATGGACTATGGTTGTTTTTTAAACAAAAAGCGCGAAAACTGTTAATTTAGAAACACAAGAAAAGGGTTAATGTCTTTTTTAAAATTCGAAATAAATAACACTATCGATTTTCTCGTGAAATTTTATTTCAGAAATTGTAATAAAAAAATTTTTGTGAAAATGAACTTGGAAAAAACTCTCCCACCTTAATCGCTCAGAAGAAATAATCATCACACGCCTCGGAATTGGTCACACAAAACTTACCCATAGCCATTTATATCTTCGAACCCCCAAACCACTCTGCCAATTCTGCAACTCCGAACCTATAACCACCCAGCATCTTTTATTTCTCTGCCCGAACCTAAAACAAGAAAGACAAAACCTCAATATCCTTGAAAACACCAGAACCATTCCAGACTCAAAAATAGAAATCGAAAAAATTTTACAACTAATCAAAAATCTCAAACTTCAACACCAAATTTAACCCTCTCTGACACTGGACGTAAAAATCTTGGCAATTATACACGCCTAGTATAAAAAAAAACTTTTTAAAAAAAACAAAAAAAACACACACTATAGTTGTTTTTTAGACGGATACTCCAGGTAGTACTGTACCGTACAGGAAGTAGGTAAGTATCTACGTAGAAAAAAGGCGAATAAAGTATAGGCATAGGCGCAGGCGCATGCACATTAGTTCTTATGATGCCTAATTGCCTACCTAAAGTACGAGTAAGCACTCCATAATATGGATGTATATATACTATATACATATATATAGTCATCTATGGTCAAAGTGGCATCATTTTTTATAACCCCTGCAAATTCTTCAAATGCAACATTAATAACATTGTGATATTGTACAGAATCTATAACTTCGTAGGTTTTTTTAAAAACGAATTTTAAAAATGATGCCACTTTACCTGTAAACTTCACAAAAAGATGCCATCTCGACCGTAGGCACGAAAAAAATTTTTTTGCTTCAAGGTGTAGAATATAAATGGTAAAGTGGCATCAAGTTTCTGATAGGTTTTCTGGCATCTATAGCACTTATCTTAGCCAAATAACAGCAAACGGAAACTGGCATCCGAAAAATGATGCCAGTTTCCAAAAAAGATGCCAGTTTACCTGTAGACGAAAAAAAAAGATGCCACTTTGACCATAGACAAATGTATATATATATATGTAGGTAGCTAGGTAGATAGGTAGATAGGTATATGGATACATGGGTAAGTGGGTAAATGGGTACAGACCTACGCTATACGCCATACGCATACGCATACGTACACTTACTTTGGTACTACCATATGTAGGTAGCTATACTATAAGTACCTATTGTTACTACACACGCCAGCTATAGGTGGAGCACAACGCGGCGCGCGGCGCGGCGAGGTACGCCGGTTTCCGCGTCGCGCCACACAGTACGAATACGAACCTTATTCAATTTAGCTAAAGTGACTTTGAAAGTTCTGTAGTCAGAGTGGTCGGCGATTGGATCCAATTTAGAAAGAATGGCGTCCACTAGCAACGGCATCCTGGTGATTCGCTGCATCGGAAGCATTAGAAACGAATGCAGACTCAGCGATTGGCAAACGGGATCCGCTTCCAATTTGCTGATCAAATCTGCAAAGTTGGCGCTTTCCTCCCTGAAAATGAAATACATAGGTACGTTCGTAAGTAGCCAAGCATCGAGTACAAAGATCAGGGGCGGCGCGATGGGAGGGGGGGAGGTATGGGGGAAGGTAACACCCCCCCCCCCCGACAAATTTTCAGTCGGCAAAATCGGCAAAATTTTGGAAATATAAGGTGAGTCGGCAAAATCTTAGAAATGTCAGCAAATTGAAAAAGTTTTAGAAATTTTGCAGCATAATCAATAAAAAAATTGAGCCTTTCTAAATTTCAAGTTTGTAGTCCTCTTTCATAAAACACAATCCAACTTCAAAATTATTTACTTTCCAAACCGATATTTTCGAAAAATTTCGGCCTCGCTACGCTCGGCCTCATTGGGTTTTTCTTTCATACTTTTAAAACAATCAAAATTCAACAACAATGATATTTTCCCCCTACATTATTTCAACTTGTTTTATCAAATTTTTTCTCATCAAAACTCATTTTTGAAGTCAAGAAATTAAATTTTTCAAAAGCTTTGGCCTTGCTACGCTCGACCTTGTTGTTTTTCTTTTTGAACATTTTTTAAGTACAAGTGGTCGGTTTTTTTTACTCGCGTTAGATAATCAATTTATATTATAACATTGTTTTATTGGTCTTGAAATTAAAGAAAGTATTCCGCTTAAAATTTTCTCCCTCGCTTCGCTCGGGACAAATTTATTTGCCTTCTCTTCTCCTTAAAACTACATATAATCTTCGAAACGAATCTGTTGAAACGAAAAATTCTCGTACCTTATTGTGAAATTTCAGAATTCTTACTCGGCAATTTTGAATTTTTTAGTCGGCATTTTTGAACATCATTACCCCCCCTAAAAGTTTAGGCTCGAACCGCCTCTGACAAAGATACAACAGTAGTCAACAGGTATCTACCCGTACTAAATATAACGAGTAAGTACCTACCTATCAAAGCATGACTTATACCGTTATACCTATGACTACGACGCGACTGCGTCTGCGTCTGTCTAGTCTATCTACCTGAGTTTTTTCAACGTGCGATCTATGTAGATTTGATTGGAACAATATTTGACGAAAATTTTGAAATTGGTCGACGCGTGCTGGAATACAACGTTGCTCAAACCAGCCAGCATGATGTCTTCTTGCCAACAATTTTCCAAATCCGATAACAACGTTTGCGAACATTTTCTGACTGCGTTGCGTTACGTTGCGCCGCGTCACAAAACCCCGAAAAACGAACAATTGAAAATATAGGTATAGTTATTATAACTATGGTATACTTAGTAACCCAGGAGAAATGTAGTTTGAAAAAAAAAATAATAAAATACTACCTAACCTACATATACTTTGGTCGAAATCTTATAGCAGAAAAAGTTTCTATAGGTATGATGTCCAAACTCCGGAGTCTGAACGCCATGTATGTAGAAGCTTTTTCAGCTCTAAAATTTCGACCAAAATATTTTTCTTCTTAAAGCGATTTTTCGATGCTATTTCTTCTGGGTTAGGTAGGTAGGTAGGTAGGTAGGTACGGTAGGTACGGTAGTAGGTAGTAAGTAATGTACATCCAGGTACGTGGTACGTACATTATTATTCATACCTTGAGCTACGGAGCTAGATTAGGTACCAGTACCAGTACCAGTACCAGTACCGGTACATCAGACCACGTACTAGGTAGTAGGTACGTGCTGCGTACGTTTACGTGCTATTACGCGCTACGGCGCAAACTTACCCGCCGCCACATTTCCGAACAAAATTTTCCAATCGTTTTTACAAACCAAGTTTTCGTCACGTAACCGCGCATCGCTGACGAATATTTTGTCCAGCACCGATAACGATTTGTAATACGAAGCTTCCGACGTTATGACTTCGAATTTCGCCTCTTGAAGCTTCTGCCGACCGATACTCAACTTTTCTGCGACAAAACAAAAGCATAATATAGGTTACCTAGCTACCATATTGCTGGTCTGGTTTCATTGGTAAAGGTACATTTTACAATGTCCACACTACACTACACTACACTACACCACCTCCCCAACGTATGTAGGTAGGTACCTACCTACTTGATAAGCATATGTAATGTAGTGTTCATATGTACTTGGCTTGGTATGCAGATGTACTTCTTACCACCTACCTAAAAATTCGCTATTTTTCACTTCGTCCACTTCGCACCACAACGAACGACATTGTCCGTGACCGTTCGGAGACGGCGTAATCAACTCCATAGCCGAAGGTCTACTCGTTAGCGAACCGATCTCTTCGTAACCGTCCGAATCGTTGGAGGAAAGTTCCATCATGGATGCGTTGGTAGTCCGCTAAATTGTACACATCATACGACCGCGTCGTAAGTAGAAATATGTATATCGGTACGTATACCTACCTACCTACGTACTTGAATAGGATAATATACCTATTACCTACTATCTTTTACCTATAAAGTGCTTATAATATAGGTAGGTACCAGAGCCGGCGGAATAAATTTTTCCCGTGTGTAGCAAAACTAACTTGACCCCCTCCCCCCGGGGGTGAAAATCAAAAAAGATCAAAATACAACATGGGTATCAAAATGTAGCGTTTTTCTGCCCCCTCCTCCTCCTCCTAATTTGTATTTGTTCTGAATTGTTTTTGTTTCATGGTAATTGATGATGAAAAGATGAAATAGGTGAAATAATTTATTATCATCAACCAAACATATGTAGGTACTTTAGGGTGGATCGCTAAAAAAAACATACCTCGGATTTCGACCAAACTCGGTAGGGTTGTTGGGTCATCATCGGAGACTACCCAAAAATTTTTTAGCCTTCCCGGTGGAGGAAGAGGGGAGCTAAAAACAGCACCTCCTTTCGAAAAAAACGCGGTTTTTGTGATTTTTAGCTAGTAAAAATGGAGTGGGATTCATGAAACAGCATTAGAAAGGTGCTATTTGAGTTTCCACACCTCCCTGAACCGTTGCCGTCCTTCTCGGATCAAAACTCAGACGGCTACCAGGGGGTCGAAAAGTTGCGGATTACGATATTTAAATAAAATCTCGAGCAAAAAATGGTGAATTTTCAGGGGGAAAATGGCCGAATGAAAAAAAAAAAAAACATCTTATATTCGTGTTCAGCGGACCAAAATAGCCCGATAAACACCCTTTTCGCGATAATTTTACTTGAATTCTCAAAATTCAATTTTTCATGATAGAATTCACATTATTTTACTGATTTTTCATTACGACAAATGAATTTTGAGAATTCAAGTAAAATTATCGCGAAAAGGGTGTTTATCGGGGTATTTTGGTCCGCTGAACACGAATATAGGATTAGTTTATTTCATTCGGCCATTTTCCACCTGAAAATTCATCTTTTTTTGCTCGAGATTTTATTAAAATAACGTAATCTGCAACTTTTCGACCCCCTGGTAGCCGTCTGAGTTTTGATCCGAGAAGGACGGCAACGGTTCAGGGAGGTGTGGAAACTCAAATCGCACCTTTTTAGTGCTGTTCCATGAATCCCACTCCATTTTTACTAGCTAAAAACCACAAAAAACCGAAATTTTTTCGAAAGGAGGTGCCGTTTTGAGACCCCTAGCCTCCCCCCTCCACCGGGAGGGCTAAAAAAATTTTGGGTAGTCTCCGATGATGACCCAACAACCCTACCGAGTTTGGTCGAAATCCGAGGTATGTTTTTATGTTTTTTTTTAGCGATCCACCCTAATGTACTTACTTACATCTAAAAACATTGGAATGTATATTTTACCTGAATTTTTTTTATTTCATGGTAATCAACTGTTCATAAAATACGAGAAAAAATGTATTACTATCAACTAAAAATACTTACATCAAAAAATTGCCTTTTTTTTTTCATTTTATGTTTACCCAGTGAAATTTGACGTGTTTTTTCAGTTTTTTCTCCCATTTTCCCGGGTGTAGCGTTGCTACATAGGGATTCTCCCGTGTGTAGCATTTGCTACATATGCTACACTATTTCCGCCGGCTATGGTAGGTACGTTTACGAGTAATGTAGGCAAGTATTGCACGTCAGCGTCGATACCGTGCGTAAGTGAAAAAATTACAGAAATAACTGAAGCGAGTAGCTCAGCACCTCGCTCACCGACTACCCATACCCACTCAACCTGTTCGAATCTCCTTGCATAGATAGCTAGGTACATGTAGTAGGTAGTAGGTACCGAATACCGCAATACCTATTTGATTACATGACCGTACCGTTGAGGTACCTATTCATCCATCGCATCGCATCGCATCACACCGCCATTCAAGTTTCAACACTTGGCCGACACCCGTATCACCCGATCTCGTACTTATACGTACCTAGCCTACCTACCCGATAATATAACCGTTGCATTTGGTAGCTATACGCACGTACGTCTACGTATACTATACAGACCCGTGCTGTGCTGTGCTGTGCTGTGCTACAGTACCCCAATCCGTGAACAGGTAAAGGTAGATCTAGATAGTACGTGCGCGCTGCGCATAAGTCTACCCACATGACCACATTGGTATAGTAGGTACCTAGTACCTACGATATAAGTATACGACCCTACAGGACGAAACCGAGTTTATGTGCGAAAACACGTTATCGAGATAAGAGCTTTTAAATTTCACAGTACGATTCTGATAGGAAAAAAAAAGAATTTCTTCACCCGCGTACGGTATTTCAACTAGGTACCTACATTGATACGTATATTCCTCAACTAAAATGGGCTACAAGACTTACAAGAGTAATCTCAAGCGTAGTTTCTACTTTCTAGGTAGCATTGTGCGCATTTAGTTCATTTACGATAATTTTCAGGCGTTTTTTCAATGTTTTTTGCATGCATTAGCACTTCAGGTTAATTTCTACCTGCTTCTTTCTACTCAATTTCCAAGCTTCGGAGAGTAAAACTTCGCAAAAAAAAAAAAAAAAAAAAAAAGGCGAAAATTGAAATTTTGACACAAGGTCGGTTTTGCCTTGGATGGTCACATAATAATGTAGAATGTACCTACATTATACACTCAGTAGAGTACCGAATACCCTCATATAAATACATAAAGTACGCCTAAACCGACCAATTCGAGCTCCAACTATCAATCCTGTAGTTAGGTATTAGGTACGTAATTGGTATATTATGTAAGCAGTAGGTACCGAAGAACGCGAGTTATTCTCTTACCTGAGCGACAGACTCGGCGTAAAACTGGTAGAGCGGCTCGTCGGCGAATCGTAATCGCAAATCGGAACACGAACTTAGATCTGTATCGGCAAAATAAAACAACAACCAGTAAGTGAGAAAATTTACACAAACGTCCCCAACTTAGTAAAAATGACAAAAAACAAGTCAAGGCTGGTAGGCTAACCACCGAAGCCGATGCCCATCTCATACGTTACGGCGCGGCGCATGAATCTGGTACCTTTTTTACGTACCTAGCTACCTACTCCCGCGCAAAACACGTAGGTAGGTCGACGCGACGGTACTACATATAGCTGATATAGCCGTATCCTCCACCTCCCCTTCTCCCCATCACCAGAACCAGAACAAGAACGCAAGAAACCAGCAGCCAATAGCCTGCGTGTCTGACCGTCGAATCGAGAATCCACAGCATTGAAGAAATGACTCTGTACTACATGTATGTACATACATACATACATACATACATACCTATCGCCAGTACCGCGATTACGACTACCTGGTATACCATACCTTCTTACATATGTGCGGCTATTTTTGGAAATGAGAATTCACTTTGGCCGATTGACTGACTGCCGTATGAAATCGAGTAGGTATATTATATACCCACCAACTCGAACGCAACACACAACATACATATGTAGGCCGTTTCCCTTACACTCAGTACTCGCGTCAGTTCGTATAAGTGACAAGTGATGAAGCGTGACGGTGAAATGGACGGAGGGATGAAAAATGAATACACACGAGCAATACAAACAACAAAAATTGCGTGGTCTGCGGTGTTACGAGTTACGCAACTCACGACAACCGAGCCAACCTTACGTTAGCTATAGGTACCTAGACCTACGCATGCGCCATAGCTAGCGATAACCTACGCGCACGCGCGCGCTAGACTCACAAAGCACAAACCCACTAACGAGTGTAGGTATGTGATGTATGTAGAGATGTACTATGTATCCATTTCCATTACATACGTATCTATCTGAAGAATTTCTCGAATTTTGTGAAACACTCGCTATACTTATCGTAAACCATAATTATAATCATTTTCATCTCACACCTACATTTTCGAAAATTACTCGTTCGTTTATTAGGTACGAGTAGGTATTTTTACGTACATTTATGATTTACTAGCCAATACCTTCTCGTGGTCATAACTACGCTCTGCATTTATCATTTTGCATAGGTACCTAGCTACCTACCTGCAGTATTTTTACGCAATCATCACTTAACTAGTCCAAGTGAAGTGCCTACTTTTGTTAGCCTCCCCTTCTCCCACCAATCTTTATAAGCCAATAGGCGAAAAGGTGTAGAGGAGCTGGTATTGTTACGGGACAGATTTCAATCAACAATAACTTAGTAAACAAAACAAAACAAAAAAAAAAGTGGTAGCTCTACGCAATATGCGTACAAATAGGTAGGTACCTACCTAGTACCTACCTACATGAGTATACAGGCGCGCAGACGTTAAACTTACTCAAATCCGAATTGGATGAGCTCGATGGTGAATGAAAAGCGTACGACGCAACAGCGCAAACGTCGTTCTGGTCCCGATCCAAGCACTTGATCGGATTCGGGTTCGGGTTTCGACTCTGGTTCTCGCCATCTTGGTTTTTATTCTCGTCTAAAACAAAACAAAAAAAAACCAACTTAGACGATCAATTTGAAATTACAGTCGCACCAGGCGTCCGTCTCCAGGCCGCATGCAGGTCTAGGTATAATTATACAGTTCGTTTCAATCAACAAGAGCACGGCACGTGATTTCATATATGTACAAAACAAAATTCACCCGTGTGAAGCCTTACAAAACTTGGGCGGACACGGCCGTCATTTTACTCAAACAACAAGTCGGTTGATGGTTGACCGAACCAACGCGCATGGTTGATTGATTGGTTGGTTGGTAGGTAGGAAGGAAGGTAATTTGGCAAGAAACCGAAAGCATACGCGAGAATAGTGAGCCCCAATGTCCCGCCTAGTCTTTATTTTCACTTGCTACCTTTTAAACTGTAGTATTGAGGTGAGATGCGGCCTAACCGCAGCCACGTGCAGGTGAAACTACTTGGAAAATTTTGTACTTGAATCGATAAAATAATGTACGTTTTATAAGGGGAGAGGGGGAGAGAAAAAAAAGGCAGGTATGTAGGTATATGTACTGCACAAATTGAAACGAACCTGCGCACTCGAGTTTGTCTTTGTCGATACCAGAACCGGGCGGAGGAGGCGGAGGAGAGGACGGTCTAGGTCTGGTCAAATTTAAATCCAAGCAAGTGGTTCTTCTGCGTCTAATCATTGATTTGTCTTGAACGACTTGAGCGTCGACGCGACCGTCTCTAAATTAATAGGTAACAAAACAAACGCAAAAATTTCAAAAATAAACGTACATAGGTACTTATGAAGTAGGGAGTTTACGTCAATTTCACGCGGGAACAAATTTCTCGCGGTTTAATTTCGTGTGGCGACAATCACTAGCGTCGAAAACTGATCGTGGCGAGAATTTCCCGTGGTCAAATTTGAAAAGTGCCAGCTAGCGGTGTAAAACAATTCTCATGGAACTAACACAAACAAACAGGGCGTAACCAATAAAAGTAGAGGTGAGGGTAGCTCTCACTCCTCCTTTGATTTTTCAGCATTTTGTTGAAAAAATTTTCCATTTTGACCTTTAAATTGGAGAAATTCACCTTTTGCACCTGCTCATATTTTTCCAACTTGAGAAAATTCGAGTACAAATACAAAATGATGAATTTTCCAAACTTGATGAAATATGAATAAAAAGTAACAGGTTGTTCAAACTTGGAAAAATTCACGAAAATATTTCAACTTGGAAAAATATATTACCTAGTATAGGTACCTACCAAGATAGATAGTTAATTTTCCCAAGTTGGGACAACCTGCTATTTTAATTCATATTTCATCAAGTTTGGAAAATTCATCATTTCGTATTTGTACTCAAAGGCTCTGGTGTGGTAAGGGGGTCAATTAGCCCTTGGTCGAACTTTGACCAAATTCTTATGCCATTCGATTTGGCATGGTAGAAGATGATTTTAGAGCGCATGAGCGAATTTTTACCTCACCCCTGGGGGGCTGGGGGGCCAAAATACACGGTTTTCAAGCCGAAAACTCTTAAAAATTCTATCTCCTCGAGTTTTCAACCGATTTTTTCCAAACTTGGCACAAAGGTAGTGGTACTAGAGGGGAATACCCTGAAATTTTTTCAGATTTTTTCGACCACTCCAATGACCTTGAATTCGACTTTGAAAATTTCAAATCGCCCTGGGAGCACCGTTTTGCCGCGGGGTATAAAGAAAAAATTTTTTTCATGTTTCCCACTCCATTTTACACCACTCAGAATTTTTTCAGATTTTTCGAGTGGTGGTTTACATGTGGCGTCCGAAAAACTGATAAATCGGTTGTTTTATTACTTTAAAATTATGCCTTTCCCATCAATTTCGTATTTTTCATTTTTTTTCTCACTAAAAATACATTCATGCTCGCTTTTTATTAAATTTTGATCAATATTCACCCATTTCCCATGACTACGACATTTTGAACAAAGGGTATCCCCGGATATGACAGGCGAATCGGCCCAAGAGCTACTTTTTGAAACTAACCAGCAGACATTATTAAGGACCCCAAAAAATGATTTTAGAAAATTTTGTCCACTCCTAACTCACCCTACCCCTTACCCTCACCCTCAAAATAGCGAATTTTCGTCAAAAAATCGTATCTCGGAACCTAATGGACCAAAAATTCCGAAATTTATGTGGTGTAAGTATATAGGGAGTGGTGAGGTGACCAATTTTTGAGAATTTTTTCAAATTATTTTTGCGATGCATTCTATTCTAAAAACCACCTTAAAAACTTTGAATTGCTCAGAGGGTCTGGCCGGATAAGGGGTGATTTTGGCCATGGGTTGGATTTTCGCTTTAACCTTCCCAAAGGGTACCCTCTGATATACAAAAATCTGACAAAATTTTCAACCCCCCTTCTATTTCTGAGTTATGGCCATTTTATTGCTAGATTTTCAACAATTTTTAATTTCAACTGTTGTGAAGGAAATTTTCTGTTCTTTGGCACTAAGTCACGCCTCGTAAAGACGTATTTATGATATTTTTTTCAAAAATGTTGGTACATTACATATCTTCATGCTTTTTCGGCTATATGAAGTTTTCAATCATTGCAAAAAAACCACCATATAAGCATATATAAGTGAAGAATAACCAATTTGTGAATAGTATCTCACAAATGTGTATTTCAACGTAGATTCACGTCACGTATTCAGTTTTGGCGATTTCGAAGCCGCAAGGGTCAAGAATCGCAAAATACCTACTACATATATAAAAATGTTTTTAGCTGATTCTTTCACATTTTTCAGCATTTCGTGCAGAAAGAAATGATCACAACGTCGAATTTGTGTTTAGCTGTCCAAAATACCTAGATAAACTCCATTTTCGCGATCGTTTCACTTGAAATCTCGAAATTCGCTATTTCTGTCATAAAAAGTCAGTGAAAATGGATTTCTGAGAATTTTTCAGTTTTTCTTTGCGATGCATTCTGTCCCAAAACCCACCCTAAAACATTGAAATTGATCCAATTCCAAAACTAAAAGATATTAATTCTTTCTTTTTGATACAACCCCACCTTGATAGGTACAATAATTTGAATTTTTTTTTCAATTTCAAATTGAGGCGTATAGAATCAAAAGTGGCTTTCTCCATGCGACACTCTCTGTAGAAAGGGATCTTGGTGGAATTTTTTTCCTTCTAGTTTTGGAAGTTTTTGAACTTGGAAATACCAAAATCGCGAAAACTAGAAAAAAAATTACCACGTACTGTCCCTTTCTACAGCGCCTGTCGCATGCACAAAGCCACTTTTGATTCTACACGCCTCAATTTTAATTTCCCACCCCATGACAAAAAATGAACTGTAGTACAAGAGCAAAATATTAAGATGAAATGAAAAAAAAAAACTTTCTTTCATTTGTAGATACGAGACATAGGTAACTTTGTGCCAAAGAACAGAAAATTTCCTTCACAACAGTTGAAATTAAAAATTGTTGAAAATCTAGCAATAAAATGGCCATAACTCAGAAATAGAAGGGGGGGGGGGGGTTGAAAATTTTTTCAGATTTTTGTATATCAGAGGGTACCCTTTGGGAAGGTTAAAGCGAAAATCCAACCCATGGCCAAAATCACCCCTTATCCGGCCAGACCCTCTGAGCAATTCAAAGTTTTTAAGGTGGTTTTTTAGAATAGAATGCATCGCAAAAATAATTTGAAAAATTCTCAAAATTGGTCACCTCACCACTCCCTATATACTTACACCACATAAATTTCGGAATTTTTGGTCCATTAGGTTCCGAGATACGATTTTTTGACGAAAATTCGCTATTTTGAGGGTGAGGGTAAGGGGGTAGGGTGAGTTAGGGAGTGGAAAAAATTTTCTAAAATCATTTTTTGGGGTCCTTAATAATGTCTGCTGGTTAGTTTCAAAAAGTAGCTCTTGGGCCGATTCGCCTGTCATATCCGGGGATACCCTTTGTTCAAAATGTCGTAGTCATGGGAAATGGGTGAATATTGATCAAAATTTAATAAAAAGCGAGCATGAATGTATTTTTAGTGAGAAAAAAAATGAAAAATACGAAATTGATGGGAAAGGCATAATTTTAAAGTAATAAAACAACCGATTTATCAGTTTTTCGGACGCCACATGTAAACCACCACTCGAAAAAATCTGAAAAAATTCTGAGTGGTGTAAAATGGAGTGGGAAACATGAAAAAAATTTTTTCTTTATACCCCGCGGCAAAACGGTGCTCCCAGGGCGATTTGAAATTTTCAAAGTCGAATTCAAGGTCATTGGAGTGGTCGAAAAAATCTGAAAAAATTTCAGGGTATTCCCCTCTAGTACCACTACCTTTGTGCCAAGTTTGGAAAAAATCGGTTGAAAACTCGAGGAGATAGAATTTTTAAGAGTTTTCGGCTTGAAAACCGTGTATTTTGGCCCCCCAGCCCCCCAGGGGTGAGGTAAAAATTCGCTCATGCGCTCTAAAATCATCTTCTACCATGCCAAATCGAATGGCATAAGAATTTGGTCAAAGTTCGACCAAGGGCTAATTGACCCCCTTACCACACCAGAGCCTTTTTCTCAAGTTGGAAAAATACATACGAGTACGAAAGGTAAATTTCTCCAACTTGAAAGTCAAAATGGCTAACAAAATGCTGAAAAATCAAAGGGGGGAGAGAGAGCTACCCCCACCTCTACTTTTATTGGCACGCCCCGTTTGTATGTGGTACATAATTCCATGAGTATTTTTTTCAGCGTGGGCAATTTTTTTTAATTTTAATTTTTACCGCGAGAAATTGTCCCCGCGGGAAATTCACGTGATTCCATGAAGTAGGTCGGCGCGCCGCGCCGCGGTGGCGTCTACAACTAGGTAGGTATTTTGAAAATATTTCTTCGGCTCGCAAATTAGGTCACGCAATCAAGTTGACCTTGACGGTTGGCGACGGCTTTCGACGTCCGGCACCGCTTGCCAGCAGCAGCTTTGCCTTAAGAACTACGACGACGCGACAGGCATCGCGATTCAACTTACCGGCGCGTTTCATTCGTCGCAGCCACATCCATATCGAAACGAAGATCTTCCGGATTCAAATAGAAAATGGACGATGAATTGGCGGCGCTAACCGTGCTATACTTGGGACGAAGTTTACTTTTGAACGACGTCCAACGCACTGATCCGCTGGCGGGCGCGGCGGCGGCGGCGACGACGACACAACCATCGATACCAAATTTTGCACCAGCCTCGTTTGCAGACCACTGCGGCCCTCCTGCTATAAATCATAACAACCAATACCGAACAATTAACAATCGGCATGACGTATTGACGTGCCTACCTACGTATAATAGGTCTAGGTACTCGGGTATCCGCTAGTGCTAGTGCTAGTGCTAGTGCTAGTGCTTTACATACGTAGCGTAGGCGTAGGTACTACAGCTACAAGGTATATCCACATATGTACTTACTTATACCATAGGTACCTATACCTATTACTAGTACTTAGGTATACTACATTATTATGGCACCGACCAGACTCACCGGCAGCGTTCTCTTTTTTAGGAAAACCGGCGCCGGCGGCCATGCTGTTCACGTTCACGCCGCTATTTTTTCGCATTTGCTGATTGAAAGAGCTCCAACTTTTTCTCACCGTTTTCCTGGCTTTCTTCATGAATTCGTAAATATTTTGCGACTGAACGCTGGGTAAAAAGTTCTTTTCCTTTTGCAGATGAAAACAAAACAAAACAAAACATGAAAAATTACACGATTCGATTTGATCTCCCTCTCGCGCGCTCGTGCGTAGCTGCGTATACGAATACGTACACACACACACACACACGGCACTACATATCTGCAATAAAGGAGCTCGGGTCGGAGTGTAGATTTGGGATGAGAAGAGTTCTCGACTTTGGTTAGAAAATACGAACCAATAAACCCCGTTTCCACGTTTCGCCCTTTCCTTAGGTACCCCTATCTAGGTATTTGATTCGAAAAATTATGCGGTGCGGTGCGGTGCGGTACGATGCGATGACCAGATGACCGACCAACTTACCGAATAACGCGGGCGAGCAGTGCGGCTGGCGCTCGATGAACAATGTGATTTGCGCGTCGAGCAATCATTCTCGTCGGAAGATGTATCGTCGAAGTCGTCGCAAAGTTCTTCGGGAAAATTGTCGCCGTCGCTGCCGACACTTGGTTCTTCGAAACGAGATTTCGACTCGATCGAATCTAGAATAGGTAACAGAAAAAATGCGACAGTAGGCATCAATTCTAACTACAAATTATGGTTAGGTGTTAAAACCCCTAACCCGATGCCAAGTGTATGTATTCGCAATAATAATTATAAGACGTCAAGTTTTAAAAACCTAATCTTAGGTACGTATAATTATTTGTATACACTTTTTCCAAAAATAAAATGTACCACCCTCGTATGAGGGACGGGGGGGGGGGGAGAGGTAGTATGGTACCTACTACCTACTACCTACGCGAAAATGAGTTGGCCGTCCTGAGTAGGTAATCTATTTACTATGCAATGCATGCAGAAATCTGCCTGCGCGCTGCGTACATAAGAGAGTACTGTTTAGCTAGGTCTAGGTAAGGTACTGAATATATACTAGCTGTAGCTACATCACATATACCTATCTCTGTAGCACATGTACGTAGGTCTAGGTATAGCATATATAGATCGTACTATCATTGCGAGACCCGCTTTGCAAAAGGAAATGATACAGGCACTGTCAGGCCCGAATTTTCAAAAATGGGCATAAATGAAGGGTCAGGTATTAAGGCCGATGTGTGTAGCGGAAAAAATAGCCGAAAACGAGACGAATTTCGCTGCGCAAGCGCCATGCCGCTAGCTCAATTCGTATTCGAATGGCGCATGGTCGAAGTTTTCATGTGTTGCTGTGTGCAGAGAGGTGAAGTAAATTGTATATATAAAGATATGCAAATCACACTACGAGGCCCGAAAAAAAAATTCGCCCACAGCCTCCTGAGTATGCATACATCATGAAAAACCATTTTACACGGCATGACGCGCAGTGTAAAATCGGGCCTCGCAGTGATAGCGCCGTTTCCAAAACGGGCCTCGCAGTGCTTTGCTATGCCTGTATACTTATTAGTACCCTTAGTCATAGACCTACATACGTATCACTCAATTTAATATAAATATCTACCTAATACTTAGCACTTACATTACCTAACACATATCCAAATCCAAGTACTTAGACCTACCTAATACCTATATGGCATGGCATGGCATGGCATGGTATGGTATAGCGTATAGGAAATCAGTTAATCACTTAATCAGTTACTCACTTCCTTACCTATGTAGGTATATCTACTCGACTTGTTGAGCGTAAAATGAATAAGTAATAAAAAATGAAATCGTACCTATATACGTACGTTATGATCGTACCTACGTAATGGCATATCTTTTTTCCTCGTTTTCTTTAGGTACAGGGTACAGGGTACAGGGTACAGATGAAAAGGGCGTACCTAATTTCGAAAATTATTTTCAAAGAAACCTAGGCAATGTCGGGTCTAGGTATCGTACCTACGACTACAAGTAGGCACTATCCCTCCCTCTCTACACACTACGAGTTTCCATCACCACGAAACCAACCCTCGAGCTATCTACTAGCTAGCACCATCCCTCCGTTCAGTGGATCGACGGATCAACCAGAACGATTTAAATGGCTCGCTAACAGTTACCGTAGGTATTAAGGTAAGTATACCATAACGTATTGTTGCATTTGATGCATTTGCAGGGATTATGAAAAATAACGTACTTATTTTTGATCACAGACGACTTGAGAAGTTAACATAGGAGGATTTAGAAAAATGGATCGGGGGTGGGGGGGGCTAAGCCCCAGGTCAATGGCATTAGACGATTTTTTGGAAGGGTGCAAACTGCAAAATAGATACAAAGACTAAAAATACCAGAAAAATCTTACGAAGAAGTAGGAGGGGACCTTCTTTGACACTGCCAGTTTGAACAATTTAAATTATTTGTGATTTTATTTATACCCGAGCGAAGCGAGGGTGAAGCTTAGAAAAATTGAATTTTTAATGGCCACAAAAGTGATTTCGATTTTGACCGCAAAAAGCATCGGGGGGGGGGCAAAATTAATCGAGCACCCGGTACATAGTAGTAGTTCTGATCTGCAGGTAGCCGTTGGAGACCTTACCAATATGGAGTGAAAAACTGAAATAGGTACAGCTTACCTACTCGCAAAATTTGAACCCGCGTAAAGTACCTACCTACCTACCTACCTACCTACATGACGTAGGTAGGTAGGTATGTATGTATGTATGTATACCTATACGACGATTTAAGCGAAGAAATTTATTATCGCGATAGGTAATTTAAAAAACGTAATAATGGTTACTTTTTTTTCTTCTTCTTCTTTTTTTTTTTTTTACAATTAACGACATTTCTGCGCCACCGATTACCGATCATGTAGTGCGCACTGTTCAGCAACTGAGCGCGATGCTCGGCATCGGCATCGGCATCGATATCGGGGTAGGGTGTACCGGCGTAGGTGTAGTAGGTTTGTCGTTGATGGTCGACTATATAGGCAGGTAAGCGTAAGGTAGGGTAGGTAGTTGATTGTATTGTATAACTTGTAAAGCTTATCTAACCAACGAAACTAACCGTCGGCGTTGGAGGAAGATAGGTCGTCCAAGCGGTCCGAATCTAAAAAGAACGTGCTAATCTCTTGAGCTTCGTACTTTGGTAACAAATACAATACTGATCGCAATACGGTAACGTTTCCGGAGCTTTTGTCGTCGCCACTACCTGATCCATCAGCGCTGTTTACGAGCTGCTTCGAACACGAATCATACAGATTTTCACGTCGTTCGTCTTGATTTTCGTCCGCGATATAAATGGCGCTGGCCGATCCGACGCGTATCGAAACTGTAGAATTTAGGCGTACATATGTAGGTAGATAGGTGGGTGGGTGGGTAGGAAGGTAGATAGATACATGTACACGTAACGTATGATAAAACGATTTGCTCAAGCACATTGCAAAGAATGAAAGAAAGTAAAAAGGAAAGGCGGACGGGTAGATAGGTAGATATAGGTAAAGTATAAATGAAAAATCTAGGTACCCGAAACGATTCATTCAAAAGTAGGTAGGTAGGTAGGTACGTACGTACCAATTGACAGAAGAAAGGAATCATTACGCTATACATTTACACATACATCAGGTAGAACATTTAGGAAGAGGTAAGTACCTACATATTTCCTACACGACTCGTACGGCAACGGCAGGGCAGGTCTAGGTATACACTTATACAGGCATACTAAAGCATCGCGAGACCCGATTTCGGGTCTCGCAGCGTCATTTTTCATGATGTATGATTTACCTCGCCTCTCTGCACGCAGCAGGCAGCACATTATGGAAACTGCAACCATGCGTCAGAGTCATTCGAATACGAATTTAAGCTAGTGGCATGGCATGGCGTGGCGTGGCGCTTGCGTAGCGAGATGCGCTTTATTTTTATTAATTTTTCCCGCTACACATATCGGCGCTACCACCTGACCCTTCATTTATGCCGATATTTAAAAATTTAACGTAGTACCTACTACCTAGGTACCTAATTACAAATGGACGGCCGTTTTACTCAAGATATAGATAGGTACCTGTACCTATACCTACGCAATTGTATTCGCCCCTCATCCACTCGTAAGCTAGATCTACACATTACATACGTACGCGTACGACGCGATACGATGTTGAAAAATTTCGAAAGGACGGATCAAAATCAAAATACGCGTAAAATGATAGCTTTTTAGTTTACCACACGAGCTACAAGTTTTTGATAAACAAGCTGGGTACCTAGGTAGGTATACCTATAATTGCATGGTTGCCTGCTCAACATACAACAACCGACCAGCCAACCAACCAACCTAACAATCAACCAACCTACTTACTCACTTATTTACCTACCTACCTACCTACCTACCTACCTACCTACCTACCTACCTACCTACGTACCTACTAAACTACAGACTTACTACTTAAGCATATACCACTTGGCCGCGTGTTGCCGCCACTGCTGCTGCTGCTGCTACTGCGTAGAAAAGAAAGGAATGAAAAATGGGAAACGGGAGGGGGAGTGGGAATGGGAGTGGGAGTGAGAGATTACGTTCGAGGATGAGGAAAAATTGGTTGAAAAAATGAAATTGAAAGTAGGGGAAAAGGGCGAACGTAAAAAGGTAAAAACGTAACATTGTGGTATCAGCTGGTCGCGAGACTGCGCGTTTCAGGGTTCACGCGACTCTTCTGTTCTGTTGGCGTAGAGCGTAGGCGTGTAGGCAAGTATTCCGCCGTCTCGTCTGTAGTCTGTAGCCGCGTTACAGCTACTCGATAATAAGACCAACAGCAACAGCAACAGCAACAGTAGTAGTAGTAGTAGTACAAATCGCAGTAGCGGTAGCAATTGGCGTGAGCGCGGGCAACGGCTGAGGCAAAGGTGTAGGCGTAATGAAATTCGCGATATTGACTATGGTACTTAATGAAGGTGCAATACAAACGAGCGGAAACCTTGTCGAGCGCCGGCTCCACGACTAACTTCGCTTCTCGTACGATGCGTCAGCTCTGCGGCGTCTGCGTTGATTGCGTCATCGGCGCCGGCGCTGCTGGCGGCGGCGGTAATGGCCCGGTTCATCGACGACTTTCGGTACGGCGGCTGCGGCTGCGGCTGCCAATGTTTTCGTCCTTGCGCCTGCAGCTGCACGCTTCGCTGCATGCGCAAGGGTTCGGCTGCGTTGCAGTACGTCCACGCGGTCATTTCATCGCGAATTTACCAATTTCAGTACCGATTAGGTAGGTACTCGAAAAGCGATACGGAAGCGCGGCGGCACGCGGTACAGTCGGCAATGGTCCAATCAGCCAGTACGAAAGTAGGAACTAGCAGCCAGGAACCATGGAAACCAGGAACCGGGTGAATGCGGTTCAACGTCAACACCTACATGTAGTTGACAACATACGGCGTGGCGTGGCGTGGCGCGGCGCGGCGCGGCGCAACGCGATACCTATAACAGTGTTGAGATGTTGGGATGTTGAAAGTTGAATACGCGGGCGGGCTAGCGGCTACGGCAACCAATATGAATACACATATCGTCAGTACCTATTACCTATAGTACGAGTGCACCGAAACCGTGAATACCTGTATCTTTCGTTATGTTGTGCGCGCATCGTTCTCGGATTTGTATTTATAAGTAAAACTGTTCACTGTATCACTATTCACTGTTCACTGTTCACTGTTTATTGATCGCTGTTGACCGTCGGCGCCCAGCGGTCCAGCGGTCCAGCGTACGCGTCGGTATAGGTCTGTGTCGGTAGGTCGTGTAGGTAAAATACGGTACACAACGTAGATACTCGTACCCACTACCCACTACCCAGTACCCACCATGTAAACCTGTTATCGTCACTCGCGCACATTCACATACCTAAATAAGAAACAACACAGACGCACAATTCGGTACATTTATCGCGTCGCGTCGCGTCGGGCGGGCGCAGTCCGCTTCACGAGTGGTGGCCGCGCTCACTACCACCACCACTACCTACCAACTGTTATTAAAATATTACGGCAGGAATATAATCAAGAGGAGACCCACGTCATCTCGTTGGTCTGATCGCGTCGCAGCGCGGCGATAACGATGTCGATGTCGACGTTCGATGTGGTAACAACTTTCACTGGCGTTGGCGATCGCGCGCGAAAACACCATATGCAGGTACGAGTGCGGGAAACGACGACGCGGTATACCGTATACGGTGCGGTGAAAAGCGGTGCACCGAAAAGCTTGGCCACCAGTAGGTACGATATGCGTAGATACGGTAGGTAGGTAGGTACCGATTTTGTTGAAGCATCGAATTTTTTCTTCGCTTGAATTCGGATTGCGAGTGCGATTGCGATCACGTTTATGCCGAAGCCGAATCATACAATGCTGCGAAGAAGGTTGGCGTGAACGCGAACGCGAAAACGTACACAAACGAACACATGTACGAGAGTACGAGTACGAACCGGAACCGTATAATATACATTATGTAAATTATGGGAATGAAGTGAGATCGGGCAAGGCGCGAGGCAAGGGCAAGACGTGGCGAGGCGAGGTCAACGTAAGATGCAAATGCGAATGAGAATGCGAATGCGAAAGCGAAAGCGAAAGCGAAGAACGCGTAACGCGAACGCAAAGCAAACCACAACCGCGTTACCTCAATTCCAGATGCAGATACCTAACCTACCAGCCACCCACCCACCTACCTTTCGTCAATTTCTACGTTGACAGCGAGTAGGTGAACGGGCTAGATCGATGCTCGTTTCGATACCTATTCAAGGGATCTGCACCTGCGATAAATGCCGTACTTTGTAAGTATAAGTACCTGCCTGCCTGCCTGCCTGCCTACCTATATGGTTCGAAAATAATACGAATACCTACACGGTACGTAGTACGTAGTACGTACTACGTGCATAAGTAGGTACCTACCTATATTTACCAAAAGTAAAAAATATCGCCGTAGTGGTACATCAACTGTAGCTACATAGATACCGATACCGATACCGATATATTTTTCGTTATGTATGTATTACGTAGTCGTAGCTGAGGTTGTAGCAGTAGCGCTGCAAGCCAAGTACCTATACAAGCGCCGCGCCGCGCCGCGCCGCAGCCGTAATTTGCATTCGGATCCGGCCATCCGCTGATCCGCATCCGTCAACTTGGAATTACGCATCGTGGCGCTGGCGAGTACAACACTACCACGTAACGCGACGCAACGCGACGGGTTTCCCGGTTTTCCGCGGAGCGTTTTCCAACCGACTAGGACCTCGGACTCGAGCAAGTTTCGCGGACGGGTGCGCATCTTCACCAGTCGCCGGTCTCCCAAGTCCAATTCAATTCGAAATTTCAAACGGACCGAGTTGCAGTTTGCCTCGATGGTCGCACATACACTATGTATACGTTACGCGGCGGCAAGTATAAGTAGGTATACGAAGGCGAAGACGACTGCTTCAGTCACCGTCGCTTCTTTCGATGCTCCCGTCCCGTCCCGTCCCGTCCCGTCCCGTCCCGCTCGGTCATTACCAAGGTTGCGTAGCGTCGCACCGCGCCGCGCTTCGTCAGCGTCAGCGTCACGTCGTAATCGTTACTACTACTACCGCCACCAACTAGCGTCAGGTACAATAGCGCGATATTAACCTGCCAACGCGTTATAACTACATGTACATATCAGCTGCCAACTGATAGTAATAACTGATCACTGATCGTGATCGGCGGTTGGCGATCGTCCTCATCGATCGTTCGTACCTCGCTTCTCGTCACTTTAACCGTTTGCCCCACCTCCCGCCGCGCTCGTTTCGCGTAGGTATTCCATATTGGTCGGGTACGGGTACATCGGTTCCATTGGTTTCTTCTTTGACGCCAAAAATTTTGGGCAACGTACGGTCATGCGTTTTGGGTCTCGGTCTTGGTCTTGGTCATGGTCTCGGTACAACAACCAGAACACAAGGAAGCGGATGAAAACGACTTTACGCAGCACACAGTACACACCGTACAATGCACGTCACGTGCACACGGCAAATTAACGACCAACGTAGACGACAGACGTAGACTAGAAGAGCCGACGCGACGTCGAGTCATCCAGTTTCATGTGCTATGGCGCGGCGCTTTGCGCTTTCCCTTCTCGCGTACCGCAATCGCCGCTATTCAACTACCTAACACTGCCGCCACCACCACCCCCGCCCACTACGACAATAACAAAAATTACCGTAACAATCTGCTATTTCGTTTCACTTTTTACTCCGCTCCGCTCCGCTCTGCATTTCACTCCAGAGAACTGAGAACTGAGCAGGTACCTATATCGCGTATCGAATATGCCCACGAGCACGAGTACCGTCTACGAATAGTAGGTACATATTTATGTACATACGTACCTACGTAATACGTATATGTATGTATTCAAATATTAATTATTTGTTTCGCAGTTTTGTAATTTTTTCGTCGTCACGTAGGTAAGTAGGTACATATTTTTAATTTTGTTTTCATTTTGTTTTCTTTTCTTTCTTTCTTTCTTTCTTTTTTTTTTTCATTTTTCCGCAATAAGTATTTACCTATAAGTACGTTGAGAATAGCCGGCTGCCACTACATATACAAGCGGTGATATCGTAGCGCGTGTGCTTCTGCTACTGCTAGTGTTGCTACTGTAAAATTCTCGATACGACCTCGCGCCTCGCTCCTCGCTCCTTCCCAGTTCCCAGTTTCCGTCTCATCGCGCTAGGCACTGCGGCAGATTCGACCAACAAGCTGATCAGTGACGGATTACCCATTACGCCGAGCACGCTGAAGCGTAGGGCGCTAGCATTTTGAGGTGCCAAACAAATTAAAAATTATTTGATTTTTTTCCTACGTGCTTTATTGAAAATATTTTTTAAATCATTAGAACATGAAAAAAAAATCATTTTTGGGCATTAAAAAATCGATTTTTTCAAAGCTCCGCTCTCGCTTCGCTCGGGCATGAACAAAGTCACCATTGTAAATGTACGAACCCATTCTCTCCTCACTCTCCTTCCCAAATTATTGATATACCTACCTATTAAAAAAAGATATTAAAAAACTGGGGCGCCAAATTCCATTGGAGCATAGAGCACAAAAATCGCTAATCCGTCACTGAAGCTGATAATACGCAGATGCGATGGTGCAATCGTATTCGCGTAAATTATCGTACCGATAGGTACCTACATTATTGAATACCATTGCTAGTGCTACCTGCTACGCCAGGCCACGGCCACGTAGGTAGGTAGGTAGGTAGGTAGGTAGATAGATAGGTAGATAGGTATCTATTGGTAACAGGTCCTGACCACAGCGTACACAACACGCAGCATCAATTCATTCAACGGTCGTACTGCTAGCTCTAGTTCTACACATGACACATAATTATCTTTCATTTTTCCATCTCTAAAATTACAGGTTAAAGGTCGTAGGTCGTAGGTACAATCAATGGCGACCATTGGCCATTGGTCATTAAACAACCATGCAGCGCAGCGACCAACGTCATAGTATGTGGATAGGGATACCTAGTTAAAAGATGAGAAATGGGTGAGCAGGCGAAGTATAATATAGTATAGGGATGGCCATGCTCAAATGCTCAAATGAGCATTTTGAGCATATGCTCAAATGCGCGAGAACGCACTTTCTATATATGCGCGAGCATTTTCTAATAAAAAAAAAATCAGGGCGATTTTTTAATTTTTTTTGTCAACCTCGTTTTTTTTTTTCGAATCTGTCGTCCAATTTTATTTTTAAATTTACTTTCAAGATATTTTTATTCCTAAAAACTTGATGATTTTTTAATTTTTTTGTCAACCTTGGTTTTTTTCCAAATCTGTCATCTGTCTACTTAGTTAAGATGTTGAGAATAACGTTGAAGTTCGCTATATGGTAATGTGGTCCGAATTCACTTGTTTTGTGTCGAAATATTCATTTGACTTGCGAACTATGTGTATTATGGAGTAAGGTACAAAATTACAGAAAATGCTCGCGTGCTTAGCACCCGCACGAAAAACAAAATGCGCGAGCATTTGCCATCCATAATATAGTACAAGTACGTTTACGTAGGTTCTATGGTCTGACGTAAATCTACGTCTACTCTCTAAATCTAGGCTCATCTACATTGTAGGTATACGTAAGTATACCCGTAAGAGTGGCTTATGTAACTACATACAACAAGGTAGTACATAGATACCAGAAACGTATAGGATGTAAATGTGGACGGCTCCCCGCTCCAGACTGCTCGTAATATGTAGGTACATATGTATACCTAATCGCCTATTCGCTATTTACAGACGCAACGTCTACCTATACAATGCCTACCTATACTACATAACTAGCTACATATGTATAGTATGTACTTACCTACTCGTATTTTACCTCAATTTTTTTTTCTTTCTTTTTTTCTTTCTTTACTCAATATTATTTTTACCTTTTCATCATTTTTACTAAATGAACTCAGACGCTAGACGCAGACGCTCAACTAGTCTAGGTAGTAGGTTCGGTACCGTAGCTACTTACGTTACCTACGTGTGTACGTATCGAAAGAATAGCATAAATTTAGGAATACCTATATATGTACATGTAGGTCTATAATATATAGGTACTCGGTGGTCGTGTGTACCGCTACCGTACTGACATAGGTACGCTAGGTATGTACCTAATTACAAAACGGCGCGGCGGGGTGGACAAACGTACGAGACT
Source organism: Pseudococcus jackbeardsleyi (assembly GCA_038380155.1). NCBI lineage: Eukaryota > Metazoa > Arthropoda > Insecta > Hemiptera > Pseudococcidae > Pseudococcus > Pseudococcus jackbeardsleyi. The sequence continues at coordinate 67,015,925 of CM076242.1, forward strand.
CTCTTTACATACCTTTTTGCTGGGTTTGATACGATCGAAATCTTTTCCTTTTCAATTTGCGCAGTTTGTTGATACGTACTCGTCGTTTCTTACTGCAACAAAATAGAAAACAAAAACCAATGCTGAACGCACAACGCACAATGCCAAATGGAACGACGTAAAAAAAAAAAAAAAACCTGCAAATACATATACCTACTTAGGTACCTAAATAGATGATATATATGTATAGTTACTCGACAATTGAGTAGATAGATAGGTACCCAGAGCACAGCCATCTTCATAGGTACCAACATACATCATATATGCTTATGTTACTGCATACGCACACATCCGGGTAAGTAGGTAGGTACCTACTACCTATCTACAAGTACGTTCCTACTTCCTACCGAAGACGTGCCTGCTGTGTCTGCGTAGTATGTAGGTAAGTATTGCTGGTACATTTTTTTCTTCTGCTTCCAGGCAGTTCGCAAATATAGAAAATACAGCAAGTCCGTAGACGACGGATGTTTATACATTATACACAAATATGCGTCTAATTTATTTTTTAGAGTAGCGAAAACGACCAATTCCGAATACGCCAAGGCGGAGGTACCTTGCTCAACGGCGGCTGCGCCACACCACGCATGGGTAATAAATTTATTTGTAGGCAGGCAGATGATACTCTGACAGCGGATATTCGAACCGTGTAACGCAGACTCGGCACCGCAACGCACGGTTAGGACTAAGACCGCGGCACGCTAAAGGCTTATTTATAATGGCACAGAATAATTCACTGAAAAGATAGGGACTCATTCAGTGCCTATTATAAACGATTCCGTAAGGAAACACAGATTCAACTTTTTTCAGTGACAAATTCAGTGCCATTATAAATAAGCTTTTACGCGTACCTCGGTTTTTCGCTTGATGCGTCTACGAGAAGCCAGTAACCTTTTTGGTATTACGTCGTACGAGGCGCTGCCCGAGTCTAAGGCTACACGCTAACGTCAGTCATGGACGGAAAGCAAGCACAGCCACCGATAGCCGCAAATGCCCGACCAACCGACCGACCGACCCATCAACAAGTTTACGTTGTTAATGTTGCCTACGAGCTCGCACTCGCACTCGATGGTCGCTAGTTAGTGGTCACCCGGATATGGCATTAGTGTATGGCTCGTCGATGGCTGGCTAGTTCGTGTCGGTGCGTGTTACAAATATAAGCCGACGCGACGCGACGGCAAACTTACACGATAGCGATTCTGTCGAGATAAACATGGTCGGCGCTTGCGTTTTCCCATTCGTTTATATCCAACCAATCGTCGGTCGCTTCGCCAGCGGAATTGGCGGTGTTGGCGGTCGGCGTCGCAGTCGTTCCAGCGACATTGTCGGTGGCTGCATTTTCTGCATCGTCGCTGTCAACAAGTTTCCGTTGTTGTTGTTGTTGTTGTTGTCGTCGTCGTTGTCGAGTATGAGCGTTCGCGGCTGACGTCGTCGATATCGCCGCTACAAATAATTGCAACCCAAAACCCCCCAAAAAAAAACCGCATTAGGCACATTGAAAGTTGACGTAACGCGACGTGACGTCGACATCGGAAAAAGTGCATTTCAAGCGAGACTTATAGTACACGTAAAGGCACCTACGGTATATAAAATAAATGGAATCGGGTGCCTAGTGCCTAACTGCCTACCTACAGTGCGGACAACGAAGCAGCAGCGTACACGTACGCAGCAAACCAAAACAAATTTTGAACGTAGGTATAGTTATATGTAGTACACAGGTACCGCGAAAGAACGAGACGTACGACGGACGATATTTACCCAATACCCACATCACAATAATTACAACCAGTGCACACCTACCTACCTGCGTAATAAATAGGTAAAAGTATGTGGATATGTATTAGGCATTAGGCATCCGCCGCGCCGCGCCGCGCCGTGCCGTGGCGGCTATGTATCTGTACCTACTACGTATGTAGGTAATAGTTGGGATGGTTTTTTGGCGAGTGGAGAAGAGTGCCACGCAGTGGAGCCCGCCCTCGACATTCGCGGATAACGACAACGAAAACGCTCACCAGCCATCGACTGCAGGTGGTAGGAAATTAACGAGATACCTCCTGTGATGTATACTAGATGCACTCAATACCTATACTTACTTTGGCTGCGACTGCGCTGAAACCAAGAGGCCGACGCCGCCGGTGTCGTTTCTTTCGTTTCGTACAAGCTGTTGGTCTTTTCCAAAGAGCTATCGGTGTTGGAATCCGAGTCTGCATCGGCAGCGACTTGCGACAACGGAGAAACCGCTTCGTAAGCGGCTTCGGTGCTGCAGCTGCTAAATTCGCCGCCGTCGCTCGTTTCTCGCGCTACGTTCGAGTATCGTTCTTGGTCTCGAAACGGTCGCACTACGCACAGCTCCGAATATAACACTGTATCGTAAACGTTGGAGTTGGAGTTGGAGTCGTCGTCGTCGTCGTCGTCGGGGCATCTGGACGACAACGTGGACGAGACGACAGCAGTGGCAGTGGCGGTGGCGGTGGCGGTGGCGCTGTAGCTGGTTAAGAACGATGAAGAGGCGGCAGAGGTATTGGAGAGACCCAACTCGTCGATATTCGAGTATCCGTAAGCGTCGTCCACTGATGCTGTATCCGTGTCGCAACCAGATATTCGTAGCGGGACCGAGTAAACGCTCGTTTCGTCGTTGTCGTCGCCATCGTCGCCGCCGCCACTGCGTTGCGACGACGCCATCGAGGTTTTCGTACGATGCAGAAAAGACGTGTTCTTTGACAACGGCGGCAGCGCTGGTGCTGTCGCCGGTGCCGGAGGCGACTGGACGGGTGCTGTCGCGAACGTACGGTGTGACGACGGTTGTTGCAACGTCGGCGAATCGCCACCGTTCAAGGCGCTTTCCAAGAGAAAATGTTGCGCCACCGACAGCGGTCTGTTTTTCAACGATCTCACGTCAAAACTAGCGTACGTCTGCGTATCCTTGACCAGCATGCTGACGCAACGTCGTTGGCTGATTGACTGTCCGTTGCTGTTGCTGTTGCCGCCGCCGGCGGTGGCGGCGTTATACTCTGCACCGGCGCAACTTTGTTTTTTGTCGGCGTAGACTGGTTCGCATTTGCCAGCGCCATCGCCATCACCGACGCCAACGAACAACGACGACGACCGTCTTTCAATTTTTTCTCGCTTTTCGCAGACGCTTGTCGGACTTGGCACTGACGTCGCAGTATCGACGACAGCGCCGTCATCCGGCCTCCACTTGCTATTTTTCAACTTGGCGAGAGCCGTATTCGAAATTGCGTTGGCGTCCGTGTCTATCCGATTATTCGCAAGCCGACGAAAATGGTTTTGAGCGCCGGCTCCGGCGTTGTTACCGTTTCTCGACGCGGACACGCGATCTACGCCGACGCGATTTGAATCGACTTCGAAAAGTCGAACGGTTTCTTTAACTCGACACACGCCGTTGCAGCCGCCGCCAGCGGCGACTTGGACGGCTCGCTGCTGGCATCTCTGATGGTTTATTTGCTTACGAACGCGCTGCTGATGCGGCCGCAGTTGCTGCGATTGTAGCTGTTGGTGATGCTGTGGCTGTAGCCGTGGCCGTGGCAGCGGCGACGGATCCTTTTTCCGCTTATCGGCCAACGAGGCGGACAAACTGAATTTTTGCGCTAATCGGGTCACCTCGTTCGCGACGCGTCGTTCACTCGCCGGCGCGTTTTCTTGGACACGGTCACGTCGGTCGTTTTCGACGACGTCGACGTCGATCGTCGTCTCGTTGTTGGACGCGTCGTTTTCCAGCTTTCGTTGACTCACACTATCTGCAGACGTACCACTGGCGGACGAATTTTTCTCGGCTTTATCCTCGCTGTTGCAAATTACTATACGCGCCATCGAAATGCCTTCCGCATCGCATGGTCTCACGCGACTCCTCGTCGTCGTCGTCGTCGTCGTTGTCGACACCGCGGCCGCCGCGCCGTCACTTGTGCGGCTCCGTCTTCGTCGTTGTCGTTGTCTTCGTCTTGTTCGTGGTCGATTGGCGCGAAGCGACAACCGTCGATCGACTGCGGTACTTTTTGCGCGAATATTCGGTCTTCAGGTCTCGCTTATCGTTGGCCGGCCGCCTGCACAACTGAAAACAACAATTCAAATATACAACACCGTGAAACGTTTGGTTCTACCAGCTACCATTTCCTACTTATAGTATATCTACATACCTACTCGGAACCTGCACATATTTAAACTAGCTACTTATAAACATTTAGACAATACATGTGTCTACGACATAGGTGCCCGTACGACGTGTAAGAAACACTGCACCGCACCTATCCAGTACGATGCGACGTCACTTTCTCCTACTTTATGCGCATATAAGTAGGTAGCTAGGTAGGTAGGTAGGTAGGTAGAAGTAGGAACAACCATCGAAATCGAATACGAATAATGATTATAAAGTCGAGTACTTAGGTGATGAGTTTCCGGACGCGGCGCGGCGCGAACCATCGCATCGTAGTCTACATCACTTATTTTGTTTCGTCGTGAGAAATTTCGCACGCAACATTCCAGCACAACACAGCACCGCACCGCACCGCACCTAACCGCATCTAGAATCTGGAACCTCGTACGTAAACAATCGATACGGACGTCTAGACACCATACGAATGTAGTAGGTCTAGGTAGTAGGTAGGTACTATAGGTAGAACAGAAATGTGGTACTGTTAGGGGTGCAGATTTACCCAGACCTCCTGGACATACGAAAATGGTTGATGGGCGTGATACTGATGATAGCAATAAAGGAGAACGAAAAACGGAAAATCCGTTCGTAACCACATACAACGACAGATAACCAGCTAGACACTCACTCTCACATTAGGGTACTATAGCTACAGCGGGTAAGATTGAGATCCGCCATACTTGTTGTCCGCAGGTCGTGTTGACATTAATATTGATGGACTGAACTGTAAAGTACCATTCACGCGAGCTAACTCGTTTTTTCACAGACGGCACGCGGCGCGGTGTCGTTTGCGAACTACACCACGAAAATTGTTTGAAACGTCAAGGGGGATGGGAGGGGAAACAATAATTAGTAGACCAGACAATCTTTTAACCCGCAGCGCTCGTAAAGGGTAGATGATCATCAATGAAATCAAATCGCATCGCTACCTTTCAAGTGTCATTTCACAACTCTCGAATCAAAATTTCCGATCAGAAATCTCGCTTTTTTCGAAACTTGCTCCAATTTAGCCCTAGTAATTACCTAATACTTAATTCAACCAATAAATTTGAGTGCTGTTTGCTTTGTTGAATTTTTATAATTGTGTATTTTTTTTTTTTTATAACGTAAGGTCAATGTTTCTAATTGAGAACAATTTTAATTGAGAACGGGGTAATTGAGAACGCCACTAAAAATCCCTGTAAAACTCTTGATTGGAAATTTCTCACTTTCTTACGTGTATTCACGATCACCAAAATCAAAATTTTCAAGTTTAGATGATTGCAGAGATTTTTAGACGGTATTCTCATTAATGTGTTCTCCATTACCCACTGTTCTCAATTAGACTCATTGACCTTATATCAATTTCAGCCAAATCCATTTTTTTTTTTTTTTTTTTTGCATCGACCCTATTTAGCCCAGGTAAGTAGGTACCTAATAATTTTAGGTAAATAGGTGGGTATGTGCATGCGGATGTGCACTGCACATGTCGTATGTACCTAGAGTTAAAGCAACCAGCTACCTACCTACCTACCTATCTATTCACTATGCAGAATTTTTTATAAAGCGGCACCTTTTACGATTTACCTACCTATATTTAGGTACCAATAGGTAAGTACCTACTTCCGGAATAATGATCGTGCATCATGTACCTATATACTTAGTATGTAACAAATACCTTCGTACAATATGAACATATAGCGTCCGTTTAAAAAACAACCATAGTCCAAAAAACTGTATGAGAAAAAGGACCCAGATGTCAACTTTTTTTTTCAGTGCACTTACGTCCCTTTTCTCACATACAGCTTTTGGACTATGATTGTTTTTCAAACGAACGCTTCATATGTAGGTAGGCAGTTGGTACATATAGGTATGTACTCATACCTATCTACTGATACTCGTACACTGGTGAGTATACATATAGGTACGTACTACATACAATCATCAATTCATCATGTACCTATGCTTCACCATCATCGGAGCGCGTACGAGCGTAGATATCATCAAGGGCGGAAACTTTCGTGTCACGCATGTCGCAAGTGCGACATGCGAAATTTTTTGGCGACATGCGCGAAATTTTCTTGCGAAACTCAAATTGTTTGCGACATGCCAAAAATTTGTCAAAAAAATGTTTTTTTTTCAACTTTTTCATTCAGATATTAATTTTTTTAAAAAATGATATTGAACAGTGACATCTTTAACTTGATAATGTACAAAAAATGGCGAAATTTCACGAATTAGATTACGGCGTGAGCCGCCACCCACCACCGCGCCGATTGATGAACGGCAGCGTCTGTCATGAAACATTAAAAGAATGCCCTTTTTGGACATTGAAAATTCAATTTTCTCAGAGCTTTGCCCTCGCTTCGCTCGGGCATGAGCAACATTACTATTCTTATGAAAAATTTGAAGCTTCGATCCTTCATTCTTTTTTTCAAAATAATTGGCAAATTTTCTTAATTTTCTCTTTTACACCGTTGACGACGCCGCCGCCGCCGTTATTTTGAAGACAGCGCGCCGTCACCGCCGATAAATTTTTTAGAGCAAGCCGCCGCCGACGATTTTTCTTCGGCGCAGAATTCTAGACTGATAAAATTGATAAATGACATACATCTGTGAATTTTCCATGATTAAAATTTTGCGACATGCGGAAAAAATCCAAGTTTCCGCCTCTGGATATCATATGTACTTATGTACTCGCCTACATAATACTCGTATGTAGGTGTAGGTAGGTACATGCCGAATTGCATACGTACCCAAACCTACATACGTACCTATGTGGATTTGGTACATCACTTACCTATACCCAATTACCTGTACCCACAGTACAGTATGTCGAATACACGTACTTTATAGAATCTTACGCGCGATACGATAAGATACCTACTTAGTTGATCATAAGGTAATGATTACCAACCACTAATACGAAACACGACCAACGATTACGATCCACGATACATCTGCGTCAACGTAAACGAATTTGACCACATAAAATAAGCATTGTTCGCAATCGCAACGGACGCGCATGCAACCGTCACGAACCCAGACACGGATACGATCCAAAAGTACAGTGATGAATAATTAATGATTTGATATGTAGATGTACATACATATAGGTGCTATATAGGTACTTATTACATGTGTGTGTGTGTGTGTGTAGTGTAGTGTAAATAGAAATACGAACATACGCATCCAGACCGCATCATGTCGTATCACGTCGGTCGGTCGGTCGGTCGGTCGGTCGCGATGTACAACGTTGATGACGACCGCGATGACGAAGTAGAAACAAACGTTACGTTACGTTACGTTAAGGTTGAACGTCGACGCTCGATACGGCACTCTACTATACGTGCACGTAGTACGTACTACGTAGACGCGCAACGACAACAACTGACGACGAACGATGACTTCACGACCACGGGCCTACGGCACTGACTACTAAGTACTAACTCTGTGACTCTTGACATTAGCACGTCGTACTAGGTACTTGATACGACACCATTACGCACACATAAGCACTAGAGGCTAGACGCCGTGGCCGCAAGAAGATAAAGATAAAAAGACCGACGAGTACCGTGCGATACGATTGTCGAGTCGGTATGAAACGCATTAGGCATTACCTACCTAAGAAAGATACCATCTACACTCTACAGTACAATGATTCGCATACGTATACGTAGGTATGTAGTAAGTACCTACAATATATTACGCCGAGACGACAATTCTAATAGGCTGATACCAATACCACCTTATTAACAAAAAACAAACAAACAAACAAACAAACAAAAAACAAACAAACAAACAAACAAACAAAAAACAAAACAAAACAAAACGTACTCGCATTCGTATTCGTCCAATACGTATATTATATAGGTACACTAAACTTATCTATTATGGCTATGGCTATAGCTGTATAGTATACAGAACACTACACACTAGACGTCATACCCACAGGTTGAGGTTCGACGTTCACCTATCACGTTTTCACGTTCACGGTCGTCAGTTTGGTTTAGTTTCGTCTGTACATTCCATATCTATCCGCCTGCTCTGCCCTGTCCTGCCTTACACGCTATTCGCAGCAATACCACGCGCCCCACCCGCTCTATCCGTCTCGTACCATTCTGTATTTTTTTCTGTTATGTAGCGTTGCGTTGCGCCGCGCCGGTGCCTAGTGCCGGTATTAGTGAAAGACTTGGAATTGATTTGCCCAAGAACTAGACTATACTTAAGGCGGTAAGCACTAGGCAGAGCTACAGTACAACCGGTACCTACATGTGTATATAGTGTGGTGTATATGTAATGTACCTGCCGCGTTACTATGTATGTACCTCTACCTACTACAGCTACTTGAAATAGGAATCTGCGTCTGCTACACCGGAAACGAATGAAGAATGCAAGTGCAGGTGCAGATGAGCTCCGGTAAAGGTATGCACTTGCACTTGCACTTACGTGAAGCGTGTGATCCGCATTCGACTTTGCGGCTAGATTCTTCGTTGATCTAGGTCTGTTCTCTATCGGCCCGTTGATCGCCAAATCGCCAGTCGTCATTCCTTACCCATCTCAATATTCAACTCCAAGACTCCAATGTTGAACGAATCAAATCGAACCGAACGTATCACGTATCAGCCATCAATCTTTCTGTTCTGCTACTAAGGTGAAGCCCGCGCACGCTCGCGACGACAACGGCAATGAAGATGGTAGAGAAAGTCGTCGCGATGGCGCATGGCGCGGCGGGTGGCGAAGGCTAATGGCAAAACGACTACGGCAAAAAATATACGTACATGTATACCTACTTACTTGAATACTGAAAACCGACACCGACTCATCGACGACGCGACGGCGAGTGGCCACTCACCGTCAACGCCAGCACCAACCTATTCCGGTTCATCCGCATTCCATTCCGACCGCGATCGCGACTGGTCGCAACAACCAACAACAACATTCCAACTCACGTACGAACAACGAACGCAGATGCTCCAACTCGAAATCACTCCACAGAAGATGTGACGATGTGAGGTGTGAGGTGATGACGACGACGGACAACGGTCTGACCGGCGAAACCGATCCGTCGAGCGTTTTTTTCTTTATCGACGTGACGCCAAGCCTTTGTAAACATTTCGTACCAGCTACCAATACACTATACAGACTAACGGAGCGCCTAGTCGTGCCTCGGGCAGTCGCTCGCGCGAATCCATAAACGAGAAACGCTGAAAACACGACATCCAAAAATAACAAAAACATGTTTTGCTCGGCTTTTCGTTTCGTTTCACGAATGATAGGCAGGTACTAAATGCTACGCGCTAGGCACTAGATCAGGAATACCATGCCTAATGTTTGCAAACGCCTACGGAGCACAAAGTACGCGTACCTACGTATTACGCAATCTCCCTAAAAACAATAAAGGTCCTCTGCAGCTGGTAAGCTTGATGGCCTAAACTTACCGCCGCCGTTTGAATGGCAGCGGCAAAAGCTACGGCATGGCATACAAATCTTTCTCATGTATACCTACCATATCGTCATTTCCACCTGCATATATGCAACGTGAATAGGGAATACGGAGCGAAGATATTATATGTAGGTACTCAATTATTCAAATAATGATCAATATTAATCATAACCGGGTACCGATAAACAAAAAATTTTTTAATAACTACCCGAAACTCGAAACGATGGATAATGCCTAGCAAGATGCATGTGAACTGGACCAATTTCATCCCTTCCGGCCACCAGAGATGAAACTTCACTTTTGGTTCGGGGGGAGGAAGGGGTGGAATCCACAAATTTGCCGACTCGAAATTCCCCTCAAAACATGTACAAAACCTCGGAGTGAACATGAAAAACATGACGACAATAAAAATAAATTAAAAAAAACAATATTCCTTATAATGAATTCATCTCTTCCGAAGAAATTGAATATTTTCGAAAATTTTATTTGAGATGGTCACTACTTTTAATTTTCATTTACGAAAAGAATGAATTTTATCACTTGAAAATATTGAATTTTCTGGGCTGGGAAGGAAGAGAGTTTAAATTATCATTTGAAAAATAATAATTGTATCAAGTTACAATTTGTGAAGAAAAAGGCGTTTCAAGTCATAATTTCTTCAATTTAATTGACGTTTTAGTTTTAAAGGGGAGGCGATATTTTCCGCCTGTATGTCTTAATATACCCATGAATACTTGAAATTTTATACGCCCAAGCGAAACGAAGGCTAAGATTAGAAAAACTGATGATTTGCAGAAAGAAAACAGTTCGTTTTGTAATGGTTCATTGTTTGAAAAATTTGCCGACTTTTCCTAAATTTGCCAACTGACATTTTCACACCCCTCCCCCCCCCCCATCCATCCACCCACCCATCGGTTCACTTCTGCGGCGACCACTGTTTCCCGTATATAAGAAATAAACTGGAGTTTACTAAAGGTCATTTCAAAATTTCAAAATTTAAGCCTTTTCATTTTTCATGCGGGGCAAAAAAATTTTGGATCAAAATTTCGTACTATCCTTTCTTCAATCCCAAAGTCGAAGACAAATTTGCGAGAAAAAAATCTGTTCACTTTTCAAAGTTGGAACTTATCCATTCCCATGGTTGAAAATAAAATTCTGGTGATTTTCCTGAAAGCTGCATTTGCACTTTCAATCATCAAAATATGTACCTACGCTACGTGACAAGTTCATATCTTGCGGTTCCCGGCTATACTCCAAATTGAATTACCTACCACGTGATAACCACTCATATAACATACATACTTACATACCTACCTATAAACTGAACCGATTGAACACCACCTACATACGCCATGGCTTACCGAAACTCGAATAACAGATGATTTGGACACCAAGTGTACCTACCGATAATAATCGAACGTCAACTCGAGAGAAAGAACAGATCGCATTACCCATCTCATATCATACCTTAATCGCTTTATTACCCTGACAATATTTACATTACCTATTTGATGCACAAAGCAGAGTTCAAAAATAGAAATACGAATGAGAAAAGTTAAGGTGTAGGTAGCAAGTAGCTACTAGCTGGGTACATAGTACACGTGTATCAAGTAACATGTGCAGTCGTTATATATACGCAGATTTAAATACTGTATGTACGGTGTACGCGTAACGTTCGCTTTGTCCTGCTGAGCTAAGCTTAAACAAGGGCGAGCCATGCATTCCAGTTTCGCAAATTACAAGTCGATACTACTGTCACTGACGAGCAATAGAGGTGTAAGTGGACAATAGGTAAGTATTGCAGAGCCCTAAACGTCTGACGTTAATGTTACGTTGCGTTGGTTACTCGATCCCGATATAAGGTACATAAATCATTCTGTCTGTTAAGCTCTCGGCTCGGCCCGACTTGTTCAGCGAACTCAATTAAACGTAAATTTCATGTATCAAATACATAGCTTCGTTATCGCATCCGCACACGATAAAATTGGCACTCACGTCTAAAGAATTGATCGGTAAATGTAAATTTTGTATGATAGAATAGACGGTAATTCTGTTTTTAAGATTTTTACTCATCCACGGGCAGCCGGTTTCTTCGCCATCATCTGTAAATTACACGTACGTCTACGTATTAACGAAGATAAAGTAAAGGTACTATAGGGCATTTACTTTAGACGTCATATAACGTCACTCCCTCAATGAGATGAACCCGTCTTGCTCCACTACACCCGTTTGAAACCGTTTTCGCGTATTTTCCCTCAGTGAGATGAACCTGTCTTGCCCCACCTCCGCCCCGCCGTAGAACCGATAAAACGACAGGCGAAGCTATGCAATTTCGAAAACAGTAAATGTCCTATAATTTTGTCTGTTCTCTTTACCAAATATTTATCGATGCCGAGCTCTCGAATCATTATAAGTACCTATCAGAATTTTTATATATTTTTCTCTTATTTCCTTTCTTTCTTTCTTTCTTTCTTTGAAAATCGCCCTCGTCCTTTTTACTGTCAGCTAGGCCAACTCAGCCCGCTCATTACCCCGTTTCTCTCCTCCCATTCACGCCTATCCGAAACTGCGGATTTTCAAGTTTATCTACACCATCAAAAAAAATGTCTACCTTCAACGATTCGATCATGCAACCGTGCGTAATACGATTCTGGCGCATTCAACGCGCTAAACGACCGGATTACATACAATCATATGCACAGGTGACACAGCACAACGGACATGTACCGAGTTACGTTATCGCTAACAAAATTTACTGTAGAGTGCTACGTAGCAGCAGGTAATCGTAACTTTTTTATTTCTTTGCTTTTCCATACTGCGTGAATTCCAGGACGACGAAAACTCCACCCTTCTTTTGCCACAAGAACCGCGATTCTCTTTTTATTGTACCTCTTCAGGGTAGGTACTTTTTTTTCCTCAACAACGAAGCCGGCTACGAACGCTCGGGCGCGTATACTAGCACACAAGTAGTACATCGCGTCGGATCGACTGTCTATTGTCCACGTGCGGAACGCATTGTGGTTGTCATTGCGTTAAAATACATCGAACGTATCGCTACATGAAACGTAACCCGACAACTTTCGTCTTTCACTCGATACCGATATGTGTACGCTACAAAGTACGACATCTACACGCGTAGGTAAACGTATTACCTTACAAACGAGACAACAACGAATTTATACCCACGTTACGTACATGGTACAATAGACATACTGATCATATATCGTGTAGGTAGCTGTACCTAGAACAGACGACTCACCACAAATGTGTTTCGATTCGTTAACGCCGAATTGCGGAACGTAAGAATGATTCAATCTGGAACTATCCCAATGCCATAACTGGCCGTTACCGGAACAGGAATACAAATGTTCCGGTCGATCCGGATGGAATACTAATTCGTTGACTGAAACGAGACGGGAAACGAAGAAAATTTAGATTCGTATCCGCAATACGAAACCAATTCGCAATTCAGCCGAGCCGACAGACTACATTCTCAGGCAACAACTGAAAACGATAGTCGACTATGGTTCGAAAACAGTGTACAGCAGCGTACACTATACACACCTGACTGCGAATGCGCGTTGAGCGAATTCACCGAAAATTTGTGGTTCCTCAAATCCCACACTGTAATGGTGCCGTCTTCTCCGCCTGCCAATTTGATGTGAGTTTGAGTTGGATGACTAATGACTCTGGTGAAACCAACCTAAACGATAAGGGAACCTTAATTAGCACGTCGTATCGCATCAGAAAATACAGCTGACGCAACGGGCGTCTCCACCAATGAGAAGAAACCGTCGCGCCGTTTTGAAAATTTCATCATTCAGGCTTATTTACACTAGCTATTTGCTACTCGCTACTCGCTCGCGAGTAATAAGACTATTGGCTGATGAAGAACCAAACTCATTTATGAGCCAACAGTGTTTTTCTATCAACCAATAGCTTTCTTACTCGCGAGCGAGTTGCGAGTAGCTACTAGAGAGTGTAAATAAGCCTTTTTCTCTCGATAAGTCGCAACTGCGAATTAGTTACCACTCCATTGAGAGGAAAATGAGCGCAGTTTACCTGGCCGCCTCCCGTCAATGTGAAACTAGTTTGCGGTTGACTGGAATAATTTCTCAAATCCCAAACTTTCATTTGGCCGCGGCTATTGCCCGTTAATACTTGACTGAACTGATTGACCGACACGCATCGAATAGTACAACTATCGGCGTTTTCTGCGAAAAATTGTTCGAACGGTGTCGCGATTAATTTCTCAAAATCCACATATCTCGTACGCAATACGTTCAAATATCAATAATGAAATACTATTTTTTCTTACTCATCTTCAAACTAGCGTTATCACAAAAATTGAAAAAGTAACAAGGACCTCAGTCTATTTACTAATAATTTTCGCTCACCTATAACACGATACGGAGATTTTTCATTGCAAGAAATCAAAACGATGCGTCCGTCCTCTCCCACCGACGTAATAGTATCTTCGAAACAAGCGATATCAGTGCCAGAGGCAGCTTCTCCATTACTACAACACACAGTGTAGAGTAATAATGACGACGATGAAAGAAGCAACGCGACCAGAGCTTTGGTCCTTTAGGGTGAACGTATACCTGTAAAAGTGCACGTTTTTCCATTTACTTGACTCGGACAAGGAGGCGTCGCCGTTGATTTCGGAAATTTTCAGCACAGAAATCGAACCCACTGACGACGAAACAGCAACGGTACATTCGTCGATGAACTATCGAGTAAAATAATTCAATTCGAGTATTAAAACATTTGTGTCCGTGGCGGTAATTTTACCTCACACCGTATGACACTATAATCAAATTTTACTTTGATCTCCATGACATCACCATCGTGTTTAATAACACTTCGAGGTTTCGGTTTAACAAAACCTTCTTCGTTTTCCATTTTGAAACATTTCCATAACGTTAATTTGTTGTCCTGTCGAAGCAATAAATAATTAAACGAAATCGAGTTATCTAGTTCTTCTATGTAACTTCAGTGCAAAAGAATGCATGAAAACACTCACATCATCATCCCAAGATCCACTTACAATGGTATCACACGAATGGTCTGGTTTCCATCGTACTTTTTGAATTTTTTGCGAAACAAACGTGCCGCAAACGTTAACAACCATTTCAAAATTTCTAGGACATGAAAATGAAAATTGATATCTCTACTATGTACCAACCATCGAATGTACAATGACGATGAATTGAAAAATTACCATTACCAATTCACGCGAAGTGTGAGAGCGAAGCAAAGACTTATTTGTATTGTATGTAGATAAAATTTACCTCAACAATTCAAATTAAAATTAACCACCAACCACACCAATACTCAAATTGTCAAATTATTACCGCACCGGTAACTCGTTCTGCCTTCTGCCTTCTGTCCGTCCGTGTCCGTCCTCCTGCGGTTCGTCGTTTATCGCTAAGCTGACAACACTGACAAAACAATCAGTGTAGCCGTGTAGCCAATAAAAAGAATTCGTCTTGGATGTTGAAGTAGTTGCCTATACCAATAAATTTGAAGGATTGAAGGATACAAGGATAGCCGATATCAACGATGGTAGGAGGGTACTATGTAATCATTACGTATTACAAAATTGTCAACCTTCTAAAATTTGAAGAACAATTTTTTTTATTGATTAAAAAATTAATTACGCATTACAGTGGCTGTAAGAGAATTTTAGTCATTTTTTTAATTCACTTATAAGTTATAATGAAATCCAAGATCAATTGGTTCTGTCTGGCCGAACTCCAGGTAGAGGCGTGACGACCGGGGGGTGTGGAGACAATCTCAAAGTGGCAAAAACCAAAAAGTTGGGAAAATTGGAAAGAGTTCCCAAGTTTTCCCAACTTTGGGTTTAGAAAGTTGGAAAAATTGGGAAAATCTCAGAATATATCGAAAAAATTTTCGCAAGTCACTTTGCACAATTCATTTTCAAAATGATAGGTACGTAGTATAAATCCTTATCCCTGTAACACAAACAAATGACTATTTTCGAATGAAAAAAAAATTTTCCTTTTCATTTACTTATCAGGAGCTTCATGACAATCACAATCTTAAATGGAATTTTCAAAAAAAATTGGTTTTTCAGAAAGGAGGGGAGGTAAGTAGAGAGAAAAAATCACGAATTTTAATGAAGAAATTTCAGGTTTTGAAAGCTACGTTTTCTTCAAAACTTTTCGTCCTCGCTTCGCCCGGACTTAATAAATTTTCCCACATTCATTTCAAACGAATTTTTCGGAAATTGTTCGATTTTTTTCAGAAAAGTGTTGTTATGTTATTAATGTATTTCAGATGACAAAAAAGTAGGTAACTCAAAAAATGCAAGAATAATTTTTGTTCAGAAAATTTCCATTTTTCAAAAATGAGTCAGCAAATTTTTCTCTTTCTTTTAATAATATTGGAATAAAAAGGTGCATTGCACACTCTCCAAATTACATCCAAGAAGAATAATTTTTAAATCATTAAATTTAAAACAGTTTTAAAAAATCCTTCTTTTGGGGATTTCATATCCAATTTTTTCACAGCTTCGCCATCGCTTCGCTCGGGTATAAATAAACTATGCAAGGTAAAAGGACTAAAAAAGGCTCCCTCCCCCCATCCTCTTCGTTTTCCAAGGTTTTTTTTATTCATTTTGCGTCAATTCCAAAAAATCTTCCGACGCTGCTGCTGATTTTGGTTTTGAATTTGTTCTAATATAGGTAAGTAAACAAAATTTTGACACACTAAAACATTTCCGAGAAGTTGAAAATTTCATTTTTTTTTGGGGGGGGGGGGTGTAGGAAAAATAGTTGGGAAAATTTGTGGTACCCCCCCCCCCCCCAAAGGACACATCACTTCGTCACGTCACTGACTCCAGGCGCTTGGTTCTGTTTGGCTGAACTCAAAAATTAATATTTTCAATTAGATCCAAGCGTCATGTCATGAGTTCAGCCAAACAGAACCAAGCGACAAGGCGTCATTTTAAAAATGAATTTATATTAACTTTGACAAATTTTACAGTATTTTACGATTTAAAAATCGATTCCTGATTGTTCAAAGTTTTTAAAATTTTTATTTCGGATAGGTATACTTAAATGATCCCTTCCTGAATTTTTTAAGAGATGAACAAACTTCAAACTCGATTTACTCGAAATCATATTGTTCATGTCGCTTGGTCTCTTTTGGCTTGGCATAACACAGTTCAATAGGTATTGAATAAATAAACAAAAAAAATCAATTTAAATTGTTCGGATTTCAGCAAGGTACGTGGAATCGATATGTGTGGCATCAAAAATTCTTTCTAGTATATAGTAACAAAATAAAAATTCAACTTCAATTTTAAATTGTACAGCTGATGCGATGCGATGGTTCTACGTTTTTCTAAACAACAACAAAAAAAAAAACGTTTATGTTTCAATTTTCTGCCAATTTTGAAGTTGAACCTAATTTTATTTTTCTAAATTTTCCATTTTTGCACAGATGAACGTATAGTTAGGTACTCGAATATTCGTACCGCAGACCGCACCACTACTTGTATTGTTGATGTTCCAAATTTTTTATTTTATTCTTTACATGTAATAATATTTTTTGTTTTGAAGTTGATTAATAAAAGCCAAAAGGTAATTGAAGAAGGTAAACACCCAAAATTTAAAAACCTGAAAAACCCGAATGTTGGATTTTGCAACCTGCAACCTCGATTTTGAGTGAAAACATCATCGGTTAGGTACTAGTAATTGATTTTCTTCGTTCAAATCAAAATTTGGTCAAGTGTTTTTGATTTTTTGGAAATTCCTTTTCTCTTAAATAACGAGAAAAAGATCAGGTTACGTGAAAAATTTGTGATAGATATTGGGTACCCGATATTTTCCATCACTGTAGGTAGTGTAGACAACTAAATTATAAAAATCCAGATATTCAGTATTCGCTAACTTGTTTTAGACAGATGGGTTTGGAACTTACCTGAGTTATACAGATGCCAAGTACTTAACATTCAGAGGAAACCGGACTAAACAAGGTAAGTATAGATTCGAATTCAAATGGCCTAATACTACGAATCAATGTTTAGGTAGGTACCTGCAAATTGATCTGAAAATTCAAAATACGCATTAAATACAAATCTAAAATTCTAGTAAGTAATTTGAATTTGAAATGATATGTAGTTGTATGGAAGAACTATAGTTCTAAGTTATAAATACCTATAGGTATTTATAACTTAGCATAATATTTCAACACATTGAATTAGGAAAATTAATTTACATTTTTAAAAACTATTAGGTAAATAATATTATGAACGATTTCAATTTTCCTTTCAATACCTACTTTTTCATTAATTGCATACCTGATGAAATTGATATTTGTATACGCTACATTTTTAAAATAGAAATCTGAAGACCCACATTCAAAAATAATTTGATTTGGAATATGAAAGAGACCCCTATCAAGATAGGAATCATAGATACCTACATATGTATGAGTTTGAAACTTGAATGAAGAAACCACCTTTATTTAGGGGTGAAAAATTGGTTTCTTGAGTTGACATTGATTTTGATTTTGATCATTTCAGAAGGAGTAGAATCAAGGTAGAACCTCAATTCAAAAATCGATTTATGATCCCTATAGGTGGTTTTGTAACCGGGCTCAAAGCTTGCAGGTATATCAAAATAAACTTTTTCTATCCCTTTGAATATTTTGATACACTTTCATCTTTATTTCATCACTTTCAAATAACTTATTCCCAATACTCATAATTAGAAATCGTCTCATACCCATCACTCGTGCAATTTCTCCGCGCGGATTAAGTGAACTTTAAAAATCATTGCGAATTACCGTACCTATAAATCTCGGGTCAAGTTCACGTGGTGCAGTAGATACGAGTTACCTATCACCGCATTTTCCATCCAGCTAAACGATTCAAGGCCGCAAAAAAATGATCTCGGTACGTCACAATTACACCGTTACAGCATCTGAATACCGTATGCAAAATGACTCGCCAACACAGAGACACGGAAAAATGAACTTAATATAGTTAGACAAGCTTCCAAATTTGAAAAAATCTGGTTTTCGTGGGTCTCGCCGACTCTGAAAGATGATGGAACGCCGATGATGGTAAATTACAATGAAATGATAAGGCCATGTGGAATCGATATATGCAATATCACAATGGGAAAGTATACAACCGGTTCTCGATTCTTCATTGCATCTTTATTAGCCATGGAATGATCCGAATGGAGCCACTGCCGCAACCAGTCTGTTATGGCAATTTGTAGAGTCGCATTGCGCTCGCAGTTATAAAAATGTGGACGTGTTATTATATTCGATGAAACGAACTGTTTTAATATCGTGAACGATTATATTTTCCTAGTACTTCAAAGTGATAATGAAAAAGTCAATTGTATTCACCTTCTTGGTCGCTAGTCTATGTACAGGTAAGAAAATCCTTACTAAATAACCTGGGCGTTGCATAATAGGTACGTACTTTTTTCCGAAGGGAAAATCTGTTTTCTTTGCTAGAGAGAATTTCACCGAATGATTTTCTGCTCGTAAGCACGTTTTTGATCGTGTTGTAACAGTGTGATAACATTCGATAGTATTTTCTGATCAATTTTCTGTAATCAATTCGATTATTTGTAATTTAATTCAGAGATAGGTACTCGACCAACAGGTGTAAAATTCAATACATACATTTGCATTAGGTGCTCAACTGTTTACTTTGATGGTATCAGTACGTTGTTCAATTACATTGAATAGGTTGCATGTTCAAACTGCTATGGTAACGTAATTATCGAGATTTTTTTGTCTTCACTGACCAGTATATACCTATATATTTTTTTAATTTAATTTAATGTCATATTTACGATTGATAGAAGAGATAAAAGTGGGAACCGAGTGAACGTGTAACCTTGACGATGCATTAATTCGAAAGAATCAGGTACATATTAGAAGGTGTTGTAATTCATCTGAAAAATGAACTAAAATCTGACTCGTAATGGCACTGTTTACGTCTTGAAGGCTGCTAAACGTACAAAATTATAGAATTCCAGATGCTATTTTTATCTTGATCTGTAACAGTTCAAAATGGAAGATTTCGGCACACAAATACTAAAACCTTGTTCTACTTACTCCCTTTACATTAAATTTCGTTCATAACGCTATCGACAGATACATTTTGTATATGCATTGCATTGCATTGGAATGCACAATTGTTCATAAAAAATTGGTGAATTAATGTCTCCAATTGTATCACACGGTTCAATGAACTTCTGAATCGTGACAATTTCTACACAAATGAATTTTTGCCATTCTGTACTTGGGGCGACTAACCGCATGCACACACTTGCTAATTACAAACCGAAAAATTAGCGACGCATTCATTACCCCAAAATATTAGAGAAATTCTTCCAAGGACCGAAATATTTTCATGTTTACTATAATTACTGCTGCGAGCCTGAGAAACCCAATAAATTGGCGTACTTTACCTTGAACCATCGAGGCCTGGTACCTATCTAAGTATTTGAATCAGTGAAACTGAAAGCAAATAAAAACACAAAAGTTACATAATTGTAAACGGAAAGAAACAAAATTGCAACGTGGAAGACTCACACATCTGAAAAATCATAGCATACGATTACTTAGGTACTTTAACGACGTTTTAAATATTTTTGTCTACTTTCGCCATGGCGATCATCACTTGTAAACTAATACAGTATTAGCAATTTTAGCATATGTAATTTCATGCTCAGTGAAGTTCGCATCCTACATGTTAATTTACTATTACGAAATATATGCCCACGGCATTGTTACCATTCGGTATAGATCTTCAAGTAATGTTTTATAATAACAGATTTCTCGGTAATATGTAAACGTACCTCCCGTCATTTTATGAACCAAAAGATGATTACATATACCTCACCATTGTCACTTATATTTTACTTCATGAAATTTTAATCATTATCAGCAATTCAATTAACGAAATACCTAATTAGCTTCCATAACAATGCTTGGTGAAATTATATCGATCTGGTACCTATTGAACAGAAAAACAGATAAGTACAAAAATGAAAAAAATTTTACATTTCACTTTTTTCAATGCGTATCCATACCTACTTATAGCAAATCACTATAAATGCCCCGTTTCGAAGTAGCTTTTGGATAATCTCGTATTTAAATAAAGTTAAATTTTATGGCGTGAGAGTTTTTATAATAAATAAATGGGCACCTCTGTATTTGGTATTTTATCAGACAAGAAAATATAAGTACGTGACCAGTTACTTCCTTTGATAGAGTTGACTACAATGGGAAGCAACCGGCTTTGTGAAAGCGTGGAAATAATTAAGTTATTAACGTTAAACCAAGTTATTCCGAACATGATTATGGATGGCAAATGCTCGCGCATTTTGTTTTGCGTGCGCGTTCTTGAGCATATGCGCGCATATGCTCAAGCACGCGAGCATTTTCTGTAATTTTGTACCTTACTCCACAATACACATGGTTAGAAAGTCAAATGAATATTTCGACACAAAACAAGTGAATTCGGACCACATTACCATATAGCGAACTTCAACGTTATTCTTAACATCTTAACTAAGTAGACAGATGACAGATTTGGAAAAAAACCAAGGTTGACAAAAAAATTAAAAAATCATCAAGTTTTTAGGAATAAAAATATCTTAAAAGTAAATTTAAAAATCCAATTGGACGACAGATTCGAAAAAAAACGAGGTTGACAAAAAAAATTTAAAAATCACCCTGATTTTTTTTTTTATTAGAAAATGCTCGCGCATATATAGAAAGTGCGTTCTCGCGCGTTTGAGCATATGCTCAAAATGCTCATTTGAGCATTTGAGCATGGCCATCCCTAAACATGATGCATGTTGAATATATTGCCAAAGAAGCAGTTGAAAACACTTTCAATTTACTAGTCATCCTTGTATGAGGTGCGCTCATAAGTGTACTTATCAATTTATTTATAACCTCCGTCAATGTCTCCTCTTACAAAAGTTCTACCTTGTCACTCACTTCTCACTTGTCTTAAGTAGGGAACTAGTCTTAAGTAATGATGAAATTGAAAGGATATGAAATTGCACAGCCCCGATCTTCGTTGAGAAGATAATGAAGAAAATGAAGATATATTAATGTAGGTAATGTAGAAGTACAATCCCATTGGAAACAAATTTCTCCCAGTGTATTATGTTTTTGTAGTTAGAAGTCAAAATCATGCGTATGAAGTAAGATCAAGACGGGAAACCGCGAATGAAGATTTCATTTGTCCCGAAGGCCAAGGAAATGGAAACTTCGCTGATCCAGCTAGTTGTAAACGATTTTATCAAGTGAGTTCTCAACACAGAAACATGATTCATCATAATAATTATGATTAGAAATAATTAATTAGGTATACTGCCAAAAACCCCGTAAAATTGCAGGATCAAAATCATTAACAAAAACAAAACATCTATTGATACGAAAATAAATGAACTTGGAGGCTTCGTTTTGAAAACATTTGAAAGTTTAATGTCAAATTTCTCACATTAAATTAAACAGACAATTAAAATTCATCGAATTCTTAGGAAAATATTTATAGGTACCTTACCTATAGTCAAACTCCGGACTCCGGAACAACGCAGAAATCAGAATTCAGGAATCATTAGTATGGTAACTATGGTTAAAAACAGAACGTTCATCACTACAAAAAAAACGGACGGGAAGACTTCATTCTGAAAATATTCAAAACTCAAAAGTTGAAAAAAATGATGAAAATTCGAGACAAAGAAAGAAAAGAAACTCTAGAATCTAGATACCTCATAATTTTATTTTTAAAAATTTTTTGAACGCTTGATACGTTAAGTTTACCACTACAGGAGCTACTTCCGTTCCGTGTAAACAAAAGTAATTTTCTTTTTCTTCTTACGTTGCACGTTCTCAGTTCAGTCATTGTAAAAAAGCGAAATAAATAGAAAAATATCAATGAATTTCATTTTCCAGTGTGTAGACAATTACCCATACGTAAACCGATGCCCTTCCGGGTTATATTTCGATGACATCAGCAAGCTGTGTACATTCAAAAGTGAAGCAAGATGTGGTCCGATTGCAACAAGTATGTTATCGAAAACGGTACTCGAAGGTGATAAATCTTTATCCTGTAATCTTAAAAACCCTAGTTCTTCATTTCCAACAGCTCCAGCTCCTAGTACAGAGCCTCCAGTAGACTTGGCTACGAAATGTGAAACATCGAAGTGCCAATTACCTTATTGTTTTTGCTCCAGAGATGGTACGAGAATACCGGGAGAATTGGATCCGGAAGATGTAAGATATTGAGTGAAATTTGATGAAAAAAATATCATTCGGTACCTACGTTATGTTTATGATTTCAGACTCCTCAAATGATACTGTTGACGTTCGATGGAGCTGTGAATTTGAATAATTTCGAGCATTATAAGCGTGTGTTCACTCCTACTCGTAAAAATCCTAATGGATGTCCGATACGTGGAACGTTCTTCATTTCTCATGAATATTGTGATTATAATCAAGTTCAACAATTAGCTCATGAAGGACATGAAATTGGCACAGAAACTATATCGTAAGTTGAGTCCAATCTAAAGACTAATATATAAATCGCGCTGATTTTGAATGTTTTTTACCGTTTTTTTCTTCAATAATAATATGTACTCGAATTTTTCTTGTATAATCCTCAGTTTTCTGCAAAGTTTGTGTGTTATTTATTTACAGGCTACAGCAAGGATTACAAGATAAATCATACGATGAATGGGTTAGTGAAATGATAGGTATGAGGGAAATTCTCAAACACTTCGCAAACATCTCCAAAAATGACGTAGTCGGTATGAGAGCTCCTTTCTTAAAACCTGGAAGAAATGCCCAATTCGCTGTGAATATTTATTCATTTCACTCTTACCATTTTTCGTTACAATGACCATTTTCTTACTAATAATGTCAATTTTAAGGTATTGGAAGATTTCGGATATATTTACGATAGCTCGATTGGCGTACCTCCTTTAAAAATTCCAGTTTGGCCGTACACTTTGGATCACAAAATACCTCATGAATGTAAAGCTGGCACATGCCCAACCAAGTCTTTCCCGGGTTATTTGACTTTTAATCTGAATAAGTTTAATTACATGAGACATTCTGATCGTTATAATTATGCTTTTTCATTTGCAGGTGTCTGGGAAGTACCACTGAATGCTCACTACGTCGAAAGCTACGAAGGTGGCCATTGCCCTTACCTAGATCAATGTGTACTTCACAATCATGATCCTCAAGAAGTATTTGAATGGTTGAAAGAAGATTTTGAACGATATTATAAACAAAACCGAGCCCCTTACATGATGCCATTTCATACAAATTGGTTCCAATTAAAAGAACTAGAACAAGGACTACATAAATTTATAGACTGGGCGAGATCATTGTAGGTAACGTATTGATATAATAAAAAAATGTGAAGAGAATTCGTAAATTTGACTGATTTTTCAATCGTTTAGGCCAGACGTATGGTTTGTCACGGTTACTCAAGCTTTAACTTGGATGACCGAACCAAGATCTAAGAAAGATATCAATTCGTACCCACCCTGGAGGTGCGAAAAAGAAAACTTTCCTTCTGCTGCATGTAATTTACCCAATAAATGTGCATTATCGTTTAAACCACCCGATGCTAATATTTCGGCGATCAGGTACCACTGAGAAAACTACATTATTATAAATCTAAATCATGATATTCTTTTTTAATGACTTTTGAATTCTTCTAGATATTTAACAACTTGTCGAGAATGTCCTAATAAATATCCTTGGATTGGCGATGCAGAAGGTTCAGGAATAGCAGGACGAGATATTTACAGTCCAGATAACTGAACTATGCTTGTGAGCTGAATTAAGAAAATTACATCGAAAAAACATCAACGATTTAATTTTACATGTTAACTGCGTTTATATTTATTTACATTTTGCTTTCATGGTTTTCACTGAACGTTTTATCATTAATGGACAACAATTATCAAATACCGTTTTAACGTTGAATCCAACGCAACATCTTGTTGAGAAAATACAATTTTAAAACAGCTCATGGTTGTAATTACTTGATCGCAGACATCGAACTAATGAGGCAGCATAGTACAAATGAGCGCTTGTATCAAAACAAAAAAAGGAACAACTATCAAATTGGAACCAAAACCAACGTGAGTGTGGGAAATCTGGGCGATTCAGAACTTACAAGTTTGTTTATGTATCTATTTGATCTCTTCGAGAGTACAGCTTCTCAACACCTGAGGG
Organism: Pseudococcus jackbeardsleyi; assembly: GCA_038380155.1. NCBI lineage: Eukaryota > Metazoa > Arthropoda > Insecta > Hemiptera > Pseudococcidae > Pseudococcus > Pseudococcus jackbeardsleyi. The sequence continues at coordinate 67,040,821 of CM076242.1, forward strand.
TGCGATTTCAAATAAAGCTGCGAATCCTAGGGTCTGTGGTACGTACATCAGTATACCTGTGAATGGGATAAGAAGTCACCACGAATTAGAGTGACACAATGCGCACGTATGAAAGTCTAAGATGGTGATGTAACTCAAACAATTCACTCACCTGCACTAAATGGTCTTCTGTTAACATACTTTCAAACAGTACGGATTGTAGATTGTATTGCTTTCCCCTTTCCCTGTACCTACATACATTTTAAATGACAGCTTCATCATCAATATCATTTTATATTCCACTCCTAAGCGTTGCTCCGAACATAGGGTCGTACTGAATTTAGAGTGCTAGGAATCTTGTTCTAGCACTCTACTGAATTACTGATAGTACTCTACCGAACGTGGACTGAACGTCCTAAACATGATTAAAAAAAGAATAAAATTTTGATAAGAATTTTGGGTAACAGCTGAGCGCTAACCTCATCATTGAAACACGTTTTCGTTTCGGTTTCGAAAGTGTTCCGCTTTGACTCATGTGTGTTCCGACAGTTCCGAAAGGTTCCGAACTTCCGATGTGATGTCATAGGGTCGTACCTGAACCTGAAACCAAAACCAAAAGAAATTCGATTAGGTAAGTAAGACCGTCAGAAGTTAGGGAAAGCGTCTCCATAAAGTCACCTTATCGGTCTACCTGCCGGTCTACCCAAAAATTTCGCGTTATTACCGTAATACCGGTTTTTTCGAGTTTGTGATGTTGCTAGGGAAGGCGCCTTCATGCTGTCGATCTACCACTGGGTAGACCGGCTGGTAGACCGCGGTTTTCTGAGTGTTTAAATCATTTAGAAACCTCCCCGACCTCCAGTCTACCATGCGAAGCTCGCGAATTAGTTATTTTGATAATTTTTGATTCATTTCGAAATTTGAAATAGATAAAAATAATGCATGAAAGCATGACTACAAAAAAGGAACGATCTATCCATGGATAGATCGCGAGCCAATAACCAAAAATTCCTTTTTTGTAGTGATGCATTATTTTTTTTATCTATTTCAAATTTCAAAATGAATCAAAAATTATCTAATTAACTAATTCGCGATCTACTCATGGTAGACCGAAGGTTATTAATAATTTATTAAATCATTAATAACCTCCGGTCTACCATAGGTAGATCGCGAATTAGTTATTTTTTATTTTTATGATTTTATAAATTTTATGGTAATCAATTAATCATTTTTTTTGTGAGGTCCAAAAATCATTTCTTATAGATCATCCATCTGGTCTACTGCGGGTAGATCGCGAGCTGAAGGCATTTTAATTATCTTTTGGCAGTTTTGGCTCACGATAGGCCGCGGATGGTTGATTCTTGATTAGTTACTTCTAATTGTAATTATTAAAAAATTTTAGGACCTTTAAATAAAAAAATATAATTCCAGTCTTCAACATTCCGGTCTATCGCTATCGCGAGCCAAAAGCTAATTAAAATGCCTTCAGCTCGCGATCTACTCGCGGTAGACCGGATGGATGATCTATAAGAATTAAGAAATGATTTTTGAACCTTTGAAAAAAATATAAAATTTATAAAATCGTCAAAAATATCAAAATAACCAATTCGCGATCTACCCGCGGTACATGGGAATGGAAAGATCGCGAATTAGTTATTTTGATGATTTTATAAATTTTATATTTTTTTCAAAGGTTCAAAAATCATTTCTTATAGACCATCCATCCGGTCTACCGCGAGTAGATCTGTAGATCGCCGATCGCGAGCTGAGGTTATTGATATTTTATTTGATTTAAACATTTAAAAAAAAACGCGGTCTACCAGCCGGTCTACCCGGTGGTAGATCGATAACAATCAACATGGAGACGCCTTCCTGATCACGTGTAATTACCGTAAATTACGCGGTCTACCTCGGTCTACCCGGTCTACCTCCTGGTAGACCGATAAGGTGCCTCTATGGAGGCGCTTTCCCTAACTTCTGACGGACTTTTAGGTAAGTTGTTTTGTTATCATTTTAATTTAAACAAGTTTGTTATCATTGATCATAGATGTTGGATCATAATTACCTTAGCACCTACCGTAGCACGTCCATGTGACAATGTAATAATTTTAGAAGTACTAGTCTAGTAATGTGCGAACAGAAGTTGATTGATCGAATTATAAATTTTTGAATTTCAGTTTTGTTGCTGTATAGTGTATTGTGGATTACTGCCCGTGAAAAGAAATTTTGTTGCGCGTAGTGGTACCGCCGACGAATTTCATTCATTCTCAATTTGGTATTTTTTATTTTATCGAACGCGTATCACGTGAAACTTTCACATGCCTTTAACCGTTAAGAGACACAAAAAGAGAAGAGTGATTAAGCATACCAATAAAAAACATGCACGAAAACAGCATTCCAAACTTCCCAAAATCCATCAGTACGTAGTTTATAGCATTATTCTATGTTACCTATGAGGCTATGATTATTAATTAACCGCGAAAATTCATCGCTACCAACGTCTTCCAATGTATAACTTTATTTTTTGCAGGTCTCAATTGTCTAAAGTATGGGATGATCGTAAGTCCACGAAGAAAAATCTCTCTGAAATGGGATTATCTTATGATCCTAACGTATCAGTTCGACGGTCTACGAAATCCATGCACCATGTAAGAACATTTTCTGAACCTGAAGTGTTTTGATATTACACCAAACGGTTGCGAATGACTGACATTGTTCGCTTGTGAATGTTTCTTCCTTACAGAAATCGGATTTAGAAAAAGCGAAAACAGTTACAATACTGGAGACGGAAGCGAAAGCACCTCGTAAAATCAATTTTAAATTTCCCAAGGCTCAAGCGATGTATTTTTCATATTTGATCACAAAATATGGGGACGATTACCAAGTAAGGAGTTATTACATGACAAAAGTGTGAATCATTGGTTATTTTTTTTCTTAGAGAGGGAGCCAAATCCTACTTTTCCTACTTTAATAAAAAAAAAATTATGGTTCAGAACTCGAAAATGAAACAATGTTTTCCCCCGTGAAGTATATTGTTTACTTCCTATCTTTCGTTTTACTTGCTAAATATCAGTTTGAAATTCAATATTACTAATCCACATCATATTTTAGGCTATGGCTAAAGATCCGAAGAATATTTATCAAGAAACTTGGAAGCAAATAAGATCGAAATTAACGAAATTTAAGAAGCTGGAACAATACCGTAGAGTGATGTGCGGACTGTAACGATACGAACTGAAACTAGATTATTAAGTACACGTTTTTCTGGTTAATTATTTTCTTTTAATCTATTCGAAACCGTTGCGACCGTTGTTGAAATGCGGTGATATATGTACTATTGTTCTGTACTAACTTGGATCAGTTGACGCGAATGCGTAAGTGTCGTTTATTATACGTCCTATCCATTCATTTATGACTGTTTTGACTCAAAATTTTACTTTGAATAGGAATAAATACCTTGCTTGTTACAACTACACAAAAGTAGTAAAAAAATCGCGTTTTTTTTTGGTTTTGATTTTTTGACCATATTTTTTCCTCTTGCGAATCGCTTAAGTGCTTAAATTAGAGTTTTATTCCCTCTATGACGTAAAATACTCATCGCATGCAACTGCGGAGATGAATGTTTTTTGACAATTTTGCGTTGTTTCATGGTTGTTTCCCTCGCTTTGCTGGGGCAATAATAATTATAAACCTCAAAATTTGTCGTAAATCACTTCATTTCCCTTGTTGCATAATAATAATACTATTACATTCTCTGTACTTGTTCTTTAGAAAAAAATCTCAATTTTTTTAAATTCTTTTCCAAACTTTAAATTTTATGTCAGGGTTACAATTTTTTTAAACAAAAATAATGTTTTCAACATCACGGCAAAAAATTTGTAAAACAATCCCAGCAGGTCAATGCTTCAAGTCTAAAATTTTCCCCGTCCAATTTTTTCCTTATTTTTTTTATTTTTTGAATTTCCTTTTACGACATGAAAATTTGAAGGTATTTAATATTAATTTTGTTTCATTTTTCTCCATAACATTTTGTTGAACTTTAACCTATCTTCAACTTTGAAAAAGAATTACAATTACGAATTTTTAGACCTCGTCAAAAAAATTTTTTTTGAAGTTGAGGGAAAAAAGTGAAAAAACAAAAAGTCGGAACGTCGGAAGGTCGGAACCGGAAAAACGTGTGAATTTGAAAAAAAAATCGCTCACCAGCCGGGAATGGCGTACGTTTGTTACGTTACGTGTTACGTCGTTACGTTGACGTAACGACAAGTCGAAAACACGAGTAGCTCCATTGAGCCACTAACTTTTGGCTCCCTCACGTTTCACGTGTTTGTATCCGTGCTCTCAAACTGTGTTTTTTATTTTTTTTTCTCGTGCTCGTCTTGTCGTTTGTGTATTTCTGGTTTTCTGCGTTTTTTTCGTTTTTTTTTGACGTTTTTTTCGTAGTTGTGAAGCGCTAAACATAAAAATGTGTGTGTCATGTCTGTTTTTCAATTTTATTTCTCAATTATTTCAATTCATGTGAATAAAATGTTAGATACGTTCAAGTTTTTTACGTTTAATTCAAATAACTTCGTAAAACAGCTATAATACTATGCTACAATACATTACTGTTAAGTTGTTTCGTAAAATGGTACTTAGTTTATAACTTTTTATTTATTTATTATTCTGTTTTTCTTTTTCATTTGGTTTTTCACGTCCGTAAGTATGCTCCGATTCCAATTCGGTGTGTATATATTCAACTTCTTCTACTCCACTCAATGCCATCAAGCAACTTCGTTGCTCTGCTGCATTTGGGATAGGTAAAAGAGGGGTTTTTTTCCTAGGCTTCTTCGGCTGTGGTTGTGGTTTCCACCTACATTGCTCTCTCTGAGGGATTATTTTTTTATTCGAATTTTCTTTCATAGGTTTTTCTTTCGTCACATTCGTCCGATAATAAATTAGAAGTTCGTCTAATTTTTTAGTGATGAAGTCAACATTTTCCTCCAACATGTCGTCTTGTGTTAAACCAATTAGTACTCGATATTTTGACTTCAGTCCTTCTACTTTTGAAATCGAAGTTTCCTGTGGAAGAGTTTCCAGCATTTCCATAGTTTCATGAATCTCTTTTTCACGAGTATGGTTTTCAACAGGTTCATTATCGACTACCTGAATTTTTTCGGCGACTTTATGAATATGTTTGCAAATATTCATGTAAATAACATTATCGAAACAACTACACTGAAACATATGGACGCAAATTTTGCAATCCGGACATCGGAGAACACATATATTACTGTTTGGACACGCGTCTGTAATTCGAATTACCTCATAACTCATATCTTTAACTTTTTGGGATTTAATTTTCCATGATTCTGGATCAGTACCTATTGGAGAAATATCATCACTGGAAATCGATAGGCTCCTAGTATGCGCAGCTCTAATTTTCAAAACTTTTTCGGAAGGTTTATTGGTTGCAATTTTAATTATACGTTCGAACATCGCATCTCTAATGTATTTAAATAAAGCGTTGATTGCTTTGTCCAACCGAGAGCAGCGTTTCCCCTCTAAATACTGATGTTTAAGCCTTTTATGGAAACTTTCCACAAACATATTCGTGTTTAATCCTACATGTTGACGATAGCAGAATGCCCACGCAGTTTTCTTGGGGACATAATACGTCAAAAAATATTCATAGAATGAAAAGGTTTCCTGGTCATTTCTCAAATCATTCAAAAATTGAATTAAACCGGTTTCAAAATCTGCAGGATCATTCGTATATCGAGCTAGAGAATATAAAGTTTTTTTGACTAACTGTCTTTTAGTATTGTTTTTTATCTTGGTATTCAGATTTGAAGTCCAATTTTTGTTGACATGCCACCAACACAGTAATCGATGGTTGGTTTCTTTCATGGTGGCTGCCCATGCTTGGTATAATTGAGGCGCATCATCTGACATGAAAACAGATGCTTCGATGCAACCAACAGCAGTTTTTACTGTATTAAAAAACAGTTGTGTAGCAGCATAATCGGTTTTTTTGGTAAAACAAAACGCTGCAGGAATGCCATTTCCATACTCATCAATAACCACTATAGACAATAATTGATAATTATATGCGTTTAATCCGTGAGTGCCGTCGACACAGATTTTATTCGGAAAAGTAGTGATCATGTGTCTTTGGAATTCAGTCATAAAAATTAAACAAAATTCTTGATCATTCGGATTGTAGTGTAGGATAGGAGTATCTGGTAATTGAGATAATTTACTAACCAACATTTCAACACTAACGCTGTCATCGGAATGTAGACGTGTCATATAACCAATGGAAAAGTCTCGAATGATATTATGTATATCCTTTCTCTTAAGGTAATGCAATCTATCAATATCGTAGGGATCCGCGTTGTCTCTCACATCATCTAACACACGTTGAACAGTGACGCCGTCTTTAACTTTAGCTGCAAATTCCAAGAACTCGATCAGATTTCAGCTACCTACCTACTTTACTAATATACCTAGTCAACTTATACAGGTTACAAAACAATTCATAATTTATTTCATCACGTATCAACTGAATTTGAACAGTTGAGAATACATGTAATAACAACACAATAATCAAGTTTATGAAACTGTAGCTGTAGCTTGGTATTGTATCACCACTTCGTGTGTTTGTAATGAAGTTGTCAATGACGCTGAGGTAGCTGGGTAGCAACCCTATAACTTATTAAAAAAAAATTCAGCACATTCTCTGCAAATCTTGAGTACAATATAATGTTCAGTAATAATTGATGGATGTATTTACCAGCGATTTCGGCGCGTTGTTCAGTAGATAACGACGTACGTATAACTTCCACAGAATGACCAACATGACATCGTACAAAATTCACTTCAACATTTTTCGACTTCAAGAATTTTACAATCATTCGTGATGGGCACGCGAATCCTACTTTATTTGTCCCAAGACTTCTCAATGCGCGTTTACGGTCGGTATTTTTCAACACAGGTTCATAGGAACGATGACATACGTATTCACGCTGTAAATAATTTTTAAAGGTACGTAAACCTCTTTCAGCACGATACTGGGTTTTACTTTCTTTTTCGATATCTGATTTCCAAGCTTGGAACTCTACAACAATACGAAAAAATACAACCACATTATCACGAATTATAGAATACGAGAATACAAAATGACGTTATAGCCAACTTACCATTTTTGTTTTCAAAGACAAAAAGTTCTTCTTCTATTTGTAAGTTATGAATTGATGAGACATGTTCATCAAGCAGCTTATAACTCGAAAAACGGACATCACATAAAGGACATTTCAACCGATTCTCTATGAGTGAAGAGTGAACAAAATTATACACGTTACCAAAATAGTTTTCGTAGCAAGACAAACTTACTTTTTGCATTAAATCCGTGGCTAACACGAAGATGACATTTCAATACCTTTTTATTGACGCAACGAAATCCACATTCACAACCAAATGAGGGTCGTGTGGGAGAGACATTATGTTTGTTTCGCTCATGACGATACAAGTTACTCTTCTTCGAAAACGTTTGACCGCACTCAGAGCAACACACCCTGAAAAACGAAACAAAAAAATGTTACAAAACGACTCAAGACGACAATAAAAAAAAATGAAAAAACAACTTACATTTTGAAATATTTATACGAGAACGACAAAAAATACGAAAATACGAACAAAATTATACAAAACGACTTTAAAATTCGATAAGACGAGACCGGGAAAACGAAACGTTGATAACAGCTAGAAAAACAACACCACAACGACGAAACGAACGTGACGAACCGTGAGGGAGCCAAAAGTTAGTGGCTCAATGGAGCTACTCGTGTCGAAAACGTAACGCGTAACAATGTTACACCACGTTTCAACTCGGTGTTCTTTTTTTTTTATTCGAATACTTGATCCGCTAACAATTGCTACAAGATCAATCGAAAAAATCGTTGTTTTCGTTGTTTTCCAACAAGTAGGTAGATGATATTTTTCTTTTCAATGAATCACGTTGTTTTCTCTAGGCAAAATTTACAAAACATTATCGTTCGTTCATTTCGTTGTTCTAAATCGTGATCTCATTATCGTTTATGTGAGTTGAAGATAGATTTTTCTTTTTTGCAGTCCTAGTGAAAATTGCGAGGTATACTTTTGGTGAAAATAAAAAGTTCCAACGTAAGTATAATTCCGTGTATTAAGCTTCTTAGAAAAAACAACGCATAGTTCACTAGACGTGGTGAATTATATTTTAACCTTGACATCGATTTCAGGTTTACACGTAGTATGCATTCGAATGCATGAAATATGCTATTTCGCTTTTGGAAGGTGGTTCACAGAATTGAGCTTATATCTGTTCTTTCTAGTAAATTTTTATTCTCAACAATTAAGGAAAATTGATGTTGACACTTTAAATCTTCGAATATGTACACGTATACGTGTATACTGCAAAGGTGTAGGTATCTGCGATGTTGTGGTCACCGCAGCAATTTGCGCTTAACGCAGCGAGACGCGTGCTCTAAAGATGCTAGTTGAGCTTTAGTTTTGTTTTTCGAACGGCGGTGAGTGAGGCAAGACAGATTTTCTTTACCGCGCTACCTTTATCCTTGTAATTTTTCTGTATGTTGGATATCCGTTGGGGTTTTATGAACAGTTGTGATTTGTATATGTTCGCGTAACCCTTCCCTGTCTTGGCTTAACTTGTCGCATTTAATGCGTGATGATTGTCCCTCGACACAATCGAGTCTATCAATGTTACCGAATGTCGAAGGATTTGTGAAATATTCGCGTCAATTCTATTTTTCACGCTTCATCGGCATTCAAGTACTTGTCCCATCTGCGCACGTAGATAGCGTAATGCTCTTCGTATATACAATTCATTTTCGTGTATTTATAATAAAGTTATGATGCGCTATTTATTGAGTTTGTATTACTCGTACAACATCTACGTGTAATCCGTTTCTAGAAAACCGATTTAAATGGTTGAATGAAGCTCGTGTTCTCTATCGAGCAGTCTTGATTGACGGTGGTAACATCATGTTTTCTTCATTTTTGAATTCACTTGAAATGAAGCTAAAAAATGTTCGTAATCGGTTTGCTCACTTTGCTTTGTTTTTCAGCGAATTGTTGTATGAGTCAAAAAACAGAAAAGCCAGTCTTATCAGGTCAGAGAATAAAGACCAGAAAACGAGGTAATCGAACCTGTGCGGTAACGCTTCTGCATTCATATATCTATTGCACTCCTAGATGCATCGCTTGTCAAAGTGTTTCTTGTCGATTATTAATAAATTTTGCAACAGATGAAAAAGAGAAATATGATCCTGCCGGCTTCCGAGACTTCATCGTTGTTGGACTCAACGCTGCTGGACCTGACGTAGACGCGATATGGAAGTTTCTTGATTCTGCCGGCTCCAAAGTTGACTATCGTCGATATGGCGAAGCGCTTTTTGATATACTGATTGCGGGCGGGTTACTCGGTGAGCTGAATTGAAGTACTTACTTACGGTCGTACGTGCGTAGTGCGTACGTGTGGTATTCGTGCCGAAAGTTTGAACCTTCATACGAACCACTTCGTGATCATTCAGCCTTTTGTCTTTGCGAGAATGCATCGACTTTTGTTTCGACTGCTGCGGTCATGGATCGTTTTCGTTATGTCGGTTCTTCGTTCTATTGCGTTATTCGCTGTTTAATTTCTTGATTTCAGTTCCCGGTGGCTCGATTGCTCAAGACGGCGATAAACTATGTAAAACAAATTCTTGTATTTTTGAAGCGCCCGACGATATGACGTCGATGAAGAATTTCGAACAGGTAACAGGTCACCAATGTCACCATTGATCGCTGTCGTGCGATTTGTCGAAAAAGTACTATCTGGTGTGAATTTTTGGTTTTTTTTTCAGGTGTTTGTCAAGCTGATGAGACGTTATAAATATCTAGAGAAAATGTTTTTTGAAGAAATGAAAAAAGTTTTGATATTCATCAAAGGATTTAACGAATCCGAACGGACGAAATTAGCTCGCATGACCGCGCTTTGGATCGCGAATAATTCGGTTCAACCGCAGGTGCTTACGGTTCTGCTAAACGTGAGTATTTCCAATTCTACTTTTGCGTTACAATGGTTCATCGCGTTCATACGTGAACATGCGAAACGAAAAGCTCCCTTGTAAGTTGTAAATATCTGCCGTATTTTTCTTTCGCTCGCTTTCTCTTTTTCTGTCACCATAGTACGAATTCATAGTTATGCGTATGGCACGAAAAGATGTTGATTTTATGCTTGAGTTTTCTTCGATTTGGATTGGCATAGTGTTTTGTAATTATGTAGTTACATACGTTGACTTTTGGCGCGTGCATTTGTAGGAACATTTGGTGAAAGACGGATTAGCGTTGGAATTTTTGATCGAGGTTTTTGTGACGTGGAAACAAGAAAAAGGATTGTCCAGTTTGATGACTGCTCTGAAAAGAGGAGGCTTGGAAAAAAGGTACCGTATCAGCCACGACGCACAATTCGTGCGAATTTTTCACATCATTTTAATCGCCCCTTTCTCTTTCCGTTTTGTGCAGCCTAATGGAATTTGTGCCGCCGAATAAACGTACTGAAGAGTATTTCAAATCTGTTTTCGAAGAAAAAGGGTTGAATGAAATTGTGAAATTACATTTGGCTCAAGTGAGTTGAACGTAAATTTATTTATTCGTTGTAGATGCGAGCTGTGACCGATCAGTATTGTATAATATCGTTTTGTGTCTTTTTGTTCATTTTTGATAGGAAAGTCAAGGTGCCAAAAGAAGTTTGGAACGGCACTTGAGCGCGAAATTAGCGGAAGAATATCCTGTCAAAGATATTATACTGGAAGTGCAAAAAATGGCGGCTAAAGCCAGCATTCCCGAGCACGAAGTCGCAATACTGGTAAAAACGACGCGACGACAGTCCGATGCAATGCAACTCGGTTCGGCGTATTGCACATGGTAATGAATATCATTTGTATTTCAATCCTGTGCAGGTTTGGTCCGTGGTTATGTCTCATGCTGAATGGAATAAAAAAGAAGAACTACTAACTGAGCAGGCTTTGAAGCATCTGAAACAGTATACCATGTTGTTGGCGGCCTTTACTACCACCGCGCGCTCCGAACTCGCACTCATGCTCAAGGTTCAAGAATATTGTTACGAAAACATGAATTTCATGAAAGTCTTCCAAAAAATTATCTTACTATTTTATAAAAGTAAGTGAATCGCGTTACGCGTACCAACGTCGACTGGTACGTGCTTGGCTACTGTCAGTAGTCTGTACTCTGTACCTAGACCTACTCCATTTACTTATAAACGGTCGTGTTTTTTTTCACTGTTTCGCAGCCGATATCATTTCTGAAGAAGTCATTTTGAAATGGTACAAAGAGGCGCATTCCAGCAAAGGTAAAATAATGTTCTTGCAACAAATGAAGTCGTTCATAGAATGGTTGCAAAGCGCCGAGGAAGGTGAGAACTTGGTCGAAATACATTTACTTTGACTTGATCCTTTTTTCGCTTATTACCGTACCGTTCATGTGTTTTTGTTTTCGAAAATTTTTGCAGAGTCCGGTAGCGACGAGGACGAATAAGCGAAACGTGAGACCCGCGAGCTGAATCTGTACTCTTTTCCTCCTCCCCGCCACCATTTACATCAACATAACGTGAGTAGAAGATGTACGCATACAGTTGTTACACCATGATTATTACTAGAAACTTGTTTCTTCGTCGCCAAAATTCGCCAAGACTTTTGAAATGCGAAAGAATTACCCGCACGTTCGTGCACAAGCATTCATATATTTACTTCGATACGAACGAACGACAAACAAAATGTGAAAGAATTCGTTAGTTGTACGTATCCGTCAGTTCTGGAATTTTTTCTATCTGAATAGGGGATTTCAGAACTGAATTGCGAATGCGTAATTTGCACGTCGTCTCTGTACGATGATGGTTTCATTACTGCCTCAAATTTATTGTTACGTTTTTCTGTTCATAGGAATAAATCAAGCATGGCTCGCGTTCTTCGCGTCGTCATTATCGCCGTCGACAGCATCGTCATCTTCGCATTTTAAAGTAACTTCAATCCGTTTAAACAATATTACCTTATTTTACCTGCCTTCTGAATTCGTGTTTCTCTTCCCCTCTACTCTACCTGTCTGTTTCTGTTTCTCTCTCCAGTTTGTCTGCGTTTTGATTTTTACGTCATCAGTGTTGATATACGTGCGTGTAATCGCATGCCCTGTTTCGTTTTTGTGTCTCAAGACGCGTCCCGAAACTCGGAAACTTTTATTAATTTTGTATAACTATTAATTTTATTTTAGCGTGTATCGTTTGTAAAATTTTTAAAAGTAACTTTTTATTGTGAAATTGGATACTTTTTTTTACAGCGTTTTATTGTGGTTTGCACTGCAGTCGATTTAAAATTTAATAACATATATTTTAAACAGTACGCGAGTCTAGTTTGATTTTTAATTGATATCGAACGTGTTTTTTTTTCTTTTTTTTTACTCGTATTTTATTAGTAAACGGTGGTATTTATAATGCTGAACGGCGTAGTCGTGCACGGTACGTCGAATTCATATTTTCTGTACGTGAAAATGTATTCGTTTCCCTGATTTGTGAGTTGAGTGTCTGTTTACCGATAGACATTTTTTGGTTTTGTATTCGTAGAGGTACGCTCGTACACGTTTTCGTCGTTCAAGTGCAATAAGTATTACTTCGAGAATTTTTCAAATTATTGTAATTTTCCAATACATTTTATTACAGAACGACATGCTCGCGCTTATTTCATTATCTACTGCCATGCCATGGGGTGCGGACTCCGCACTCTGACTGTAAGGTTAAGTTCGGTTCGCCGATAAAATTTCGAAAAATGCTTGTGTTCCGATGGTTCGATGATCGTTCACTAGCGATCGTCAATTTTTCAGTTACGATTTTGAATAAAGTATTGACAATTGGGTACCTTGACCTTTGACCCATCTATCGATTAGGCGTGAATTCGTAGTCTCGATACATATGAAATCAAAGACGAACACCCGCGCCTGATTGAATTTCTTGAGATATACCCAAGCGGATGCAAAGTACATGGCATGGCTGTGAACGCTATCGCATATTGATGGGTTTAAGTACGTGTGGCAGCGAAATGAGCATTCCAAATTAAAGCCGCATTTATACTGGCACTGAATTTATCAGTGAAAAGTTGGAAGATACCAACTTTTCATTGAAATGATAGGGTATGATACAGTGCCTTTTTATAAATATTATTGAATATAAAACGGTTCCGTAAGAAAACACAACTTTCCAATTTTTTTTCAGTTTGGACATTCGACATTCAGATGATTCAGACAACTTTCAGATTTCAGTGCCAGTCAGTGTTACCTGTTGTCTTAGTCACGCAGTCCACTGAAAATGGAAACGCGGTTTCGTCTTTACTCTTTAACGTTTTTTTTTACAGTTCTGTTTCAGTTGGGTCTCGTTCCGATTTTTTCCGTTACGTGTTCCGCAAATGTCGTGCCGTCGTGGTCGTGTCTCTCGTCCGGTCGTCCCGTTCTCCTGTTAGCGACCCACTTAGATATTACCATGATATTACGACGATCGACGTGATGAACAAACAAAGACGAAGTGTTGATTTGTGATCTTCGGACGCTTTGGGACGCTTTATTAAATAATTCGAATTCAATAATGTAAATTTAATTAATCCTCTCTACATTTAAAAAAGTACTCGGTAGTAGTCGGTAGTGTTGAACAGTTATGTGAATTATTTTGAGGAATGTTGTGAGTTGAAGCTGTGAACAAAATTTGCACCTCAGAAATAGATGAAAAGGGGTTTGACGACCAGTAGACAGTGTGCGGAGAAAATGAAGAGAAGAAAATTAGCAGAACTATTACTTACAGCTTTAATGTTGATAAAATGAAAGGTTCGCTTTTTATCAGTGTAATGCAAACATTTCGAATATTGAAGCGACATTATTTTCAATCCTTTTTGAAAATGATTACTGTTTAGTTAGAAGTTATTCATCGAAGTATATCGTGAACAAGAATAACACAAAACGATTGGTGCCATATGAAGATGGTTTCTTCGTTCTTTCCATGTGTTGTTAATGTTTCAAGTTCTTAAACTAGAAACGGCGATCTTTTCGAGTCTCGTCGACCTAGCCGTGAGCTTACCTTAAGTAATGGTTGATTTGCACGAATGCCGTGTCAATTTCAATTTTATTCGTACAGGTCCCTGACGGATAACGGTTAGAATGATGAAACGACAAAACGTACGCACCCTTTCCCTGGTAGTTTGTACTTTTACATATTTACTGGTTGGTGCGGCGGTTTTTGATGCCCTCGAATCTGAAACAGAACGTAAGCAGTGGGAATTTCTCTCCGGTAAGTGTCTTCAGTGTTCTGCCGTACGTTTGCGTATGTGATCGTGTCAGTAATTGAAATGGTTTTATTTCCCCTTCAGATATGAAAATCTCGATGATGAAGAAGTACCATATTTCGCACGAGGATTATAAAATGTTGGAAATAGTCGTTATTGAGAATAAACCCAACAAGTCGGGTCCACAATGGAAATTCGCGGGATCGTTTTACTTTGCTACCGTTGTTCTCGCTACTATCGGTAATTCGAATTGTATACAATTTTCTCAGTGGGTGAAGAGAGGGCCTAATTCATTCATTCTTTTATAAACACCCGAGTGCCGGATCTCGAATATTTATGTACTTGCGAGTTGAGCAAGCCCTCGTAATCATAGATAACTATACTATGGTGACTTCGTTGAGACGAGATCCGACACTCGCAAATTTTTGACAGAACAAGTAGAATGACCTGCTGGAATGTCGAATAATCGCTTTCTTGAAACATTTTGAATGTGTAAATTTGCGTAGTAATTGTAATACGTCAATGTAAATACCTAATCGTATTGGTGGCTGTATAGCCGAAGGCGTATTAAAGCGTAGGCAATAAAAGTATTGTTCAGAGCGGCGAAGTTTAAAAAACAACGAGAGACAAACGCCATGGCTATTTTTTTGAGGTTTCTTGCCGCGGCCACAACTAAAATTCATCTTTGCTAAATTTCATCAAAAGGGGAGTCCCTCCCCCAAAGGCGATGAAGACTTGTAAAACAAGTATGTATTTTGAAAATTAATAGCTGTTTCGCAGTTATTTAAATTCTTCGGAATATTTCGTCTTTGCTTTGCTCAAATAACATGTTTATCTTACTTTTAAACTGGCGTCATTTTTCCTCTTTTCAAAACAAATTGTAAAGAAAAAATAATGGAAACCTCGCCGACGCCACTGATTTCAATACGAAACAGGCCTTTATCTATGCTATTGAAAGTGCATGGTTTAATAAATTTTCTTCTAAGAATGAATTGAAAATCGAAAATTTGCGTGTATTTGAAATGGCGCAACTGTCTTGAAATGTTGAGCAGTTGAATTGATATTTTTGCAGCCCTCGTATCTAAAACATACATAGCTTATATTTAGTCGTCTATGGTCTAAGTGGAAAGTGGCAGCAGTTTTCATAACCCCTGCAAATGTATCACATGCAACTTTAATGACATTGTGATGATGTACGAAATCTATAACTTCGTAGATTTTTTTTAAAATGATGCCACTTTACCTGTAAACTTCAAAAAAAGATGCCATCTCGACCATAAGCACGAAATTTTTTTTCGCTTCAAGAAGTAGAGTATAAGTGGTAAAGTGGCATCATCAAAATTACTGCATATAAAAATAAAACATCTTGATGCATTGCTGAATTAATAGGTAAAGGGTTGGAAAGTGGCATCCAAAAAATGATGCCACTTTGACCGTAGACATTATCTTTAAAAATTTGTTAGAAAATGAGAACGCGACAAGGTACGCCTCCCGGCTGAAGCAATGATGATTGTAGCGTTTGCTGCGCGACATTAATTCAAACGACTTGGTTTGCTGATACAGGTTATGGGCACTCCACTCCGGTTACGGTGGGCGGTAAAGCATTTTGTATGGCCTACGCGATGGTGGGTATTCCGCTCGGTCTAGTCATGTTTCAAAGCATCGGCGAACGTTTGAATAAGTTTGCGTTCGTTGTTATAAGAAAAATGAAAACTTACATGGGCTGCAAGAAAATAGAAGCCACTCAGATGAATTTGATGTTCGCCACCGGTTTACTTTCGTCGATCATCATCACTTCTGGAGCGGGTGTGTTTTCCACGTACGAAGGTTGGACGTACTTCGACAGTTTTTATTACTGTTTTGTCACGCTCACCACCATCGGTTTCGGAGATTACGTCGCCTTGCAGGTAATTGCTTACTAGTTTGTCTTTGTTTTTCTCGTTGGTTGTCGTGTACGATTTTGCGTTATGCACTTACCGTCCAACCATCTAATCCTACTAATATTACTTACACGTTCACGCGATAATATGTTTGTTCAACGCGTGTTGTTGTATGCGCTAGAATGATCATGCTCTCATGAAGAAACCTGGTTACGTTGCGATGAGTTTGGTGTTCGTGTTATTTGGACTAGCTGTGGTTGCTGCCAGTATCAATCTTTTGGTGTTGCGCTTTATGACTATGTAAGTACTCATTTAAATGTTGCATATTAGGTACCTACGAGAAAAGTAAAAAAAGATATTGATATCAAACGAGCGACTAGTGTATGTAACAATTTTTTAATGTAAGAATATGTGGTCCATAGGTAGATTTATCTCGCAATGTCCGCGTTCAATTACCGTAATTGTATTGAATTAACTCGAATCACTTTTTAAAATTTGAGATCGCTAAAATGTGACGCATTTTTGACAGAGAAGAATGAAAAATGCGCGTGAAGTAATGCGATGTACGAGCCGACGAAACGCTTTCGTAGCTTTAACTCGAATTCGTAAACTCGTTCGGTAATTCTGCATCTACTGCTCGTAATCACGCGTTTTTCTTTCGTTTAGAATTATTGTGTACCATAACTGAGCCTATGGCCTTGAACTAACTACAGCCATATTTTTCTTTCTCCCACGCGCATGTAGGAATATTGAAGATAACAGAAGAGAAGAACTTGAAGAAGAAATGCAAAAAAATGTTGTTATCGATGAAGAAGTTTCGCTGAATTTAAATGGAAAACTATTGGCAGAACACCTGATTTCGGCGGGAAACGAGGACAGTGATCAAGTTTCCGTTTGTTCTTGCTCGTGTTTGGACTTACGAAATCATCGAAGATACAATCATTATGATGAAGGATTGTTATCGCTCAACACCCTGAACAACAACAATAAAAATAATAATAATAATAATAACAACCACAACAACAACAATAGTAGAAGTAGTAGTAGTAATAATGAAAATAATAATAGTAATAATAATAACGATGCCGATATCAACAACCAGAATGAAACAGTTACTTCGGCATGTGTTTGGAGGACGGGAGCAGCAAAAATTGAGCTTATGGTTTTGTAAAATATCTTTGTTACGAAATCAGTGGACCTGTTCTCGGTTGTTGTTGAAATCGTATGCCCTCTTGCGAGAGTTATTTTTATAATCAGTTGTCTAGTTGTTATTAAAGAACTGCACGGAGACAAAATCGGCGACGGAACTTTTTTTTTTTAGGTATTTTTAGGGGGCTAAAAAAACATGGATATAAAAATGGGGATAAAATTACATTATCATTAAATGAATAGATTTAACGAAGTGCAATCAAAAATACAAACGAAAGCAAACCAAAACATTACCTCGTCGTAAATTGGAAAAAAGTAGTCTTGAAAAGTATAATAAACTTATTTTTGATACCTACGTTTGATGTCACTCCGCGTCGCCGAGATGACGGTAACTCATCCGGCAACGGCGCAGTTCTTTAATTAATGCATGAAATTCAAACGCCTTTCGTAGAGTAGAGATCGAAATACGATTAATGCGGCATTACCACCGGCAAAATGAATTTCAACTTCAATTCAAGCATTGCTTTGAAATGACCTTCACGGCATTGAGAATGTCTTTGGAGGAGTATGATTTGACTGAACGTGACACCCAAATCCGTTCGTGGTTCCTGTAACGCAAACGATGTTTTGTGTTTTTAATTGCGTTTTTGAACGTTTGTTTGTTTATTGTGTGTGTGTTTTTTTTTTAAATTTTTATTCGTTGCTGATTTTATGTTGTATCTACCAACTTGGTTGTTATAGTTGAAACCGAAAAATCCGATTCTGAAATTGGTCACTTGGAGAATTGAATTTTTAGTCGAAGACCGTAGCATATTGCACAGCAAGGGAGTGGAGCGTGGGTAACAATTCACCAAAATCAAAAATTGTGTTTCTCTAGTGTTCTGTACGATACCTTTTCTTATTATGGGAGAAAAGCGCGAATTTAAGCACTCGAGCGATTCGCAAGAGGGAGGAAAAGGTACTTAGCGAGTCTCCTCGTAGATAGATGAAAACCGTTTGCTACCGCTCCGAATACGATCGTTCTCGTTCTTGTACTTCCAGAAGCAGAAATTGTAGGATATCTAGAAAGAAGACAACTTGGTGTGAAAAACACCAGTAATTCATGTGGGGTGTCTTGGGTGTATGTACCTATTCTGCTCAGTGTAATCGGATTACTGATTATAATTTGGAATAATTCAATTGTTAGTGAACGCGCGTGAGCTGAAGCGAACACGGCACTGAGCGCTGCTTGTAATTAATACAGTGTCGCAGTTGACCTTGACCGGCATCCTATCAGTGATCTGTGGCATAATCGGACTATTCGTATCGATGAATAACGACGCTGTGTAGGGAATGTGAATTTCAAGTCGTAAAATGAAATTCAAGTTGAGGGAATGTTTTCCTTGACGTTCTCTCGTTCTGTTGTACTGTATAATTTAAAATAAACGTCGTTTGCTGCGTAAAATCCTTTACAAAGTAAAATAACATCTCTCTGACTAACTTTATTCAACGACATAAATAGAGGCACATGAATAATCCTAGCGTAGCCTATATAAATGTATGTATAGTACACGTGCCAACACTGTCTCTAATTACGCCAGTGTCGTTGTGTACGGAGAATGACGATGACTAGTTTCAATTTTAATTTCGGTTCATCGTTCAGCTCTCTTGCCAATTAGCGCAGTTGAAGAAAGGATGCGCTTTAATATCATCGGCGCCGCATATTCCTGATCCTAATCTCTCGTTTGGATTGTAACGCAAAAGCTGAAACACGAAGAAAAGACTATTATAATTACGTAAGTAAACGTTTCTATCGTTTTGACCGATTCGAAAGCGATTCGGCTAATGGTACCAAAGTACGGAATTTCGTGACGCCGAAACCTGCGCCAAGCGATTCGGAAAATAATGTCGACTATTCGCACGGAGCATACTGTCGGTCAATTACATCGTGACACTTTTTGTAGCGATACCAGCAGTCCAACAGTTCTGCGGGAGTTCTCAAATTAACAAATAGATAGCTGGCGATCAAAAATGTTTCAATTTTTTGAAAAAAAAAACAACAGTTTTTATTGTTCGTTTCCTGTATAATTTTCGTCTGAAGCTTGGGCGCTCCAAAACTTTTTGTTTGTTAGAACTAAAGTGTACAGATTCAAATGACGTATAGTACAGGAATAGAATTGAGAGAGTGTAAAAAAAAAGGAAGGGAAAAACTCATTGTCGCATAAATTACTTCCCACAAGACCACGTGACGAGGAACTTCCGCCTAAATGTACGAGTAGTCTTAATCGGCGCTTCTTCGATTAAAGCGACACATTTTGGGACGAACAAAGGTGCCGATTTTCAATTCTATTATCGCGACTTGTCTCAAGAATAAAGAATTTTTCACCAGAGTTTAAAATCGAACATTTATTTTTTAGTTTGTAACTATCAATGTGTCTGGAATGTGAGTTATGCGGCCAGTCATATAGTGTGACACCGCTGTTGCGATAGAAATATAATATTAAGGTGGCTGACTCACCTCATTGAGAAGAGTACGCGTTTCGAGGGGCACATTCTCCGGAATGTTTATTGTTGTGTGACTGTGTATACCTCCGGGATGAGAATCGTACAGTGTCTGGCGTGAAGACGAAATGAGCGCACGGTGAAAAAATTAAAACATTCGACGGTCAATTACGATAATTACCTGCAGCGTAACCAGTTCGAATAAAATGGCTCCGAAACTCCACCAATCCGATGCAAAAGTGATATTCGAATGTAAATTAAGAACCTCCGGCGCTACGTACAGTCTTTCTTTAGCGTACATATTGATGGCACGTTCCACGTTCGGATATTGGAAGAAATACGTGAGTTTCACGCAGCCGTCGTCCGACAGCAGAATATTTGACGGATTCAAATCCCTGCACAAATGTTCAACGATTAGCGCAAACGCATATGATAGGAGGACGAGAAATTCAAGAGTTGCCGCGCGTCCCCTTACTTGCAAATGATGCCATTCTGATGGAGCACGTCCAACGCGACCAAAATTTCGGAGGCCCATTTTTTAATCAAATCTTTGGTAATGCCTTTTTTCTGCAACAACGTCGTCACGCTGTAATCTTCGGTAATCGAAGGAACCGAAAAAGACATCGTGGACATGGGCGAATAGCAAACGTTGCTGTCCTGCGACGATGAAAATCAAAAAATGAAACCAACGCTCGAATACACGTTCAAGTGACGCAGTGACCGCCGATCAGCCATTTTACATGCGAAAAATACTTACTTTACCCGTCGGAGCGAGTGAACAAACGCCAGCGGTAAGATTATCGCACTGAGCCGGTAACACAGACGGCGTAGAATGCAGCAAAACAGACGTACTCGCGCTCGCTGATTCGCACGTTTTACGAGCAGAGCCGACAATCGGACTCTGTTTATTTTCAACGATCGCGTGTAACGCATTCGCAGCCGCGTCATCGCTGTGTTCGGAAACCACGGCGACGCTTACGGCCTCGCTTTTCGCCAACGTTTCGTTGATGGAGTCGATCAGTTTCTGCGCGTTTTGCAGCAACTGTTGAGTATCGAAGACGTCTATTGAATTTTCGGAAATTTTTTCGGCTTGCACGTTCACGTTGAGCAAGCTCGAGTACAGGTGCGATTCGCGCTCGCAGGAAACGCTGTCGTGAGACACGCTGTTTGATCTATACAAACGAACGTCGCGATTACTGCGATCGCGGTAGTTATTGCAGTTGTCGCCAATCAGTACGCTATCGTTGAACGCGACCGCGCCTTCCGCGTCCTCAATATTGTACGTCAAATCGGTCAACGAGTGAGACCTGCATTGGTCTGCGCAGCCGTCTAACGTTTTTAAATCCACCTGCGATATGGTTTTTTTGACCGGTCTAAAAGTTTCGATGCGCTGACGTCTCTCGTTAAAGTCTCGAATTTCTTTCAATTTTTGCACTTTTGCTCTGGCAAAATCTTCGATCAAGTCAAAATAATTTTCGTCGTGACTACTCAGAGATTCGCACGACTGCGTATCAGTGTAGCCGCTCGACTCCAACCTAGATAGACTAACATCGTCGTCGTCGTCGTCGTCGTCAAATTCGGGTTCATCGTTATTAGACGAGTAGTTGGAATTCAACACGCTGTCGTCTTCTTCGCTACTATCGTTCGAATGATCTTGCAACGTGGCACAAGATGTCAATTCTGTTTCCAAATTTTCGACCACCGATCTTGGTGAAAAATAATGTTCCAAATGGTTCCACAATTTACCATACCTAAATGTGAGAAGGCGTCATTATATCATGAAATTTATTCAACTATACATCGAGACTACGGCCCGAACGTCAAATAATACCTTGAAAGTCGAGGTATTTTTAAAGGTTTCTTATTCCATTTTTAACCAACCAAAAACCGAGAAAAGTTTCTTGAAAACCATCATAGTCATTCGAGTGTTTCCAAGGTATAATTTAACATTTGAGCCTGTGATTACAGGTCAAGAAGACAACGCACCTGACGTGTTCGAGAACGAAGAATACTGTCGTATCGGTTTCGTGCAAGGCATATAATTTCACCATATACGGCACGTCCGTCGGCAAAACACACGTCTCGCTGCGATCTATCGGACTGCTGGATTTCAGTACACCCTGCCGAAAAACAAAAAGTAAGGCCGCATTTTTACACGCGAAAAATTCTTATTCAAGACTACATAATTATTATACGTAGTTATATGTATTTTAAGCGTTATGATAAGATCGACGAAAGATGCACGTCCGTGTAATCATTTAATCATACATCGATCAAGTCGAATAACAAAGCCATTCACACGCACGGAAATTTTATTCGCCGACTCTGGTCCGCAATGTTCCGTAAATCTGCAGTTTCAATCAACACAATATCGTCACGCTACTTTTGACGACGCACAGTGGACCGAATAGGCAAAATACCTGTTCATCAATTATTATTGTCATAGAAAGATCCCAAGAACAGGAAAAGGTTCATTCATATACCACACTATCTTCACCTACCGAATTCAAAATTTTCAACAATTTTTCTCTCAACCCTCAACGAGGGCGGTAATGATACCCAATTTCGAAAAAATTAAAAAAATCGACATTAGTGTGAAATTCAAGGGAGTTTCGATCAAGAATTTCGAATTGGGGGATAATTTCTCTTTAAATCCTCAAGGAGGGCAGTACCATGAGAAAAATTGAAAAAAAAAAAGCGATTTGGGTATGAAATTCTGAGGTTTTGAAGTCGAAAATTTCGAATTTTAGGATATTTTGTCTCCCAGTCCTTTAGAGGAGGAGCTATCATCAAATTTTAAAAATATTGGATAAAATTGATGTATTTAGTTGGCATTTTCTAACAGCTAAATTGTTAAATAACTGAAAAAACGCACCTTTCCAGCAAAAAAACCAATAGGCATTGTTTTACCCACACTTTAATACACAATTTCATGCGAATGATTTTTTGGTCCCGCGTGGCCTAAGAAACTTTGACCTATTCGGTCCACTGTGCGACGTTCAAAAAAAAAGAAAGAAAGAAAATCAACGGCGCCCAGAAAAATAACTGCTCGTATACTAGATAGTTCGAAAAATTATGACCAAGTAATGTTTTACTTTGATAACAACGTAAACATTGTCAGTAACATCGAGCACCAGCAACATGTTACCGAACACGCTAGTCATTTTATATCTTTGCAACTGAGAACGCGAGCGCCACGGAACTCTAGCTGGTAATTTCGTTGGCTGAAAAAAGTAGATAAGAGAATGTAAAGATTCTTTACACGACTTGGACTTAGCAACAAATGATCATTTGTCGAATAAGTAACTTCCCAACATACCGGTGAGAATTGCGTACGCGCGGTTAAATGATTATTGAAGATCCACTCCGCTCGCAGCAAGTACTGCGCAGTTTTCTGTTTAACATACAAACGGTGGTCGACATCGTTTTCATCTGTAATCGGACACAAAACGAATACATGATAAATATACTTAGTCATGCGAAAAGCGCTTAGCACCTCACCTTGTACTCCACTAAGCAAAGATACAATGGCTGATTTGTACATCGTGAAAGCTAATTCGTAATTTCCTAGTATTTCATTCTGTTCAGCCTGCATAGCTTGAATCCTAGCGTCTTCCCAGTAGTCGGACATATCTTACACGCAAAACGTTTCAACTTCACATGGCACATATTAATATAATAATTTCAAGCGCTTCTGTTTCCGGCCGTCGTTGTCACGCTGCAACGAATTTCGAACACGTCGAAACGATGGTAACCAACGCCTGAAAAATTCATCTGGTAAAAAAATCTGATGTGAAGTTCATCCAAGAGCAAGAACACGTAGTGTGTAGTGGTACACCTACACAGTATACACTCAAACATTACCTACATCACTTGAAGAACAACCAAACAACTCAAGCAAATGGAACATACGACGATAACCGTTCGTGTTTGAACGGCATATTATATCCATACTTGAGAACGCTTAACGAGATACTTACATTGTATCAGTTTCACCAACACCGAGTAACTTCTGTTTATAACAAACGATCCGAATTGTAGTTTCATCAGCACGATCGTACTTTCGTGCGTATTCAGCACGCTGAACGATAATCACTTCGGTGAATGATGCGGCCGTGGCGCTGTAGAAGCACTGAAAACTAAGATTGAATAGAACAAAACATTTACCGCTGAATTTGGAAAATGAATAGGACTATAATATTTATAAAATCGATGTTGAAAATTATTCTTAAATCCATCATTCACATAGCTACAAAAAAAATAATATTAACAAAATGAACGTTTTTGAAAGCAATTACTATAGTTTTCTCTTCGTTTTTCTTCCAGTCTTCCATTCATAAATCTGCCAAAATGCTAACGATGGAAATTTTCTATAGCCATCTTTACGTAGAGGTAGCGTAAAAGTAATTACTTCATTAATTCACGAATTACGGTATCCTGATTTTAAAACGTTTAAAATGATTTTTTTTAATAATAGAAAAAAATTATGTTGATTGTTTAACTTTGTAAGTAAAATGTTTCGCTGTTCAATTTGATAAGCTCACTCTCTGATAAGGGATAACTCCTACGGGGTGGGGGGGAGGCGTCAGGCAGGGTACGTGGTACGTGGTAAAGCCAAGCAAATACGCACGCGCATCATTTTTTATTATTATTTTTTTTTGTACAAGTACAAGTACAATAATGAATTAATTATTACAATATTACATATAAAAAATGTAGTATTTAGTTTTTAGTTTGAACTTCCGACTTTCAAGAAGAGCTGAAAGCAGAATAATTATTTGCCGCACATTCTTAAGGAAAAAGACGAAAATTGTGATTTTTATATCGTAGTTACTTGAAAAAGATGATCTTTTGATATCGATTTTTATGCGTTGTTGATAAAGACCTTCCATTTCTATTTCCGACGTTGGACAAATAATTCTGCGAGATTTCCGAACTATTTCGAAATGTCTGTTTCTTCTGCGGTGCCAAAACATAACGCGGACTCTGAATTGGATTGGATCACCTTGCGTCAAGAATTGGATGCAGAAAGAGAGAAAGATGCGTTTATACCGCCGTATAAGAAATCTTTACTTTTGAAATTGGGTAAGTCACAAGAATCTTCATTTCTTGAGCAAATATTTGTTATACTTTTTTGAATACAAAACGATGCGTCGTACCGATAGAAGTACTCACGGCAAATCAACGATCTTATTACAGGATTGGCTGCGACTGCACTCTCATTTGGCTACACTTTACTCAACATGAACAATACGAAAAATATGTTCAGAGGAGCAAGTTCCCGTATTTTTTTCCAATTTCTAACTATTGTGGTGTTTGGTGCCGGTTATTACGATTTCACAAAATCGCCGGAGTACAGCGATAGAATGAGCAAATTACGGTAGATATTTGTCATCGAATAAGTACAGTTTTCAGTTTTACATAGCACACGTCTCTACCATAGACAAGCTAGTTGTCCCCGGTATGTAGTATTACCGTGTAATTGAAAAATAGTACGTAATTATTTGTAGGCATGATTATTATTTGTGTACAATAACGAGTGTTAATCACTAGAGGAATAAGTTATATTGTTTTCAATTGAACAAATGCGCTTCATTTTTTCTTTTTTTCTCCTTCGAATTTTGTTGCAAGATTTTACTAACGCGATCGACTCGGTCTGCGATTGGGGCCGTCTACTGATAATCTTTTTTTCTGGCTTTTACGAAAAAATCAACTAAGTATGTTTTTAACAGAATCATAAATAGTAATGAATATTGTGCTCACAGATTACAAAAAACCCGAAGAAGAAATGAAATCCCACCATAAAAACCAGCTATGAAGTTGACCGTTTCCTTTGGAAAATCACGAAAACCATATCCATGAGCGGTCCCAATTTATGAATTCTTTGATTCATTTTGAGAAAAAACAAAAAGCAATAACTAAGTGACGTACAATTAACAGATCTTTATTACATAATTAAATTTGACATCAACTTTGACTTGACTTGAGAGAAACCGATCGGTATCTGATTACTCGAGTTGGCTGCATCCCGCATCAAATCAAAATTTCAAGAAATTTTGTGAATTGCAATTTCGAAATGACCAACGAATAAGTCAGCTTCGATAAGGGAATAACTCGTATCGCAACACATACATATAATGTACCAGTTACTGGTCCCGGATGACGGTCAAACGGAACTACACTACGTCACAACTATATCATTACGCAGGATTTTGTTTGAGAATGAAGATCAGAAATGGTGGCAGTCGGATAGATTTGTACGGGTAAATTCCATTTCATAGTCTCAATACCAACACATTTGGGAGCCAGACGTACGCCATTCAAAGGTCCGATATCTTCGCCGCATTTAGCGCATGTAACGAATTCGAAATGCAGCTTCCACTTCAATGATACTGTAAAAATCGTTCATCGTTATGTAGATTATTAGAGGATACCCACTTGCTCGTCTGTACATCGCTACCGAGTTCCTACTTTCATCGAACTCAAGACAAACGCGCAGCTAGGTGGAATTGTAGTGTAAATGAGTACCTAATTATGCAAGTATCAGTATCTATGAATACAGAGCGTCACGTAGTAAGAGAAAAATTTAGAAAAATTCTTTACATTAGTCATTGAATTTTTGACGAAGCTAAGTTATAGTGTCTTTATTTTTCGAATTAGACATCGTAAGAGCCATTATTAATTGTAACGATCCTCACTTTGTGGTAGGGTACTTCATGTGACTCACCTCCGCGTAGCTAGAGCATTTTTATCATCGGCAACAATGTAGCCGAAAAGCCAATGAAGAAAGGGAATTTTCGCGACTAAAAAAAAATACGCAACTAAATGTTGGAAAATTCACACAACAAAACGAAAACACTTGCTCTGAGGGGTAAATTCTATGTTTTTATTCCTTTTCCAACTTTCAGTAACCGAAAATACATAGAAATAAATTTAAAAAAGATGAAACGCATCGTTTACTAATTGAAAGTGGAAGGCTTTCTAGACGTGGGTCGTGGGTAGGTCCGAACGTAGACTTAGCTCTTCGTTTACATAATCTGTTCAGCATGCTGAGAATAAATCATAGATTTGTATTTTGTTTATTTTGCGCGGACGCAACTCTTCTTTCGTCCAAATGAGACGCGCATGCCATTCGCCGCACAATCATTTCAGACTTACCAACGTTGGTGTTGAAAATTGGAGTTACGTGTAACGGTATGGGCAAATTGAGGAAACACTGCTGCATATTCAAGCAGAATTCGGTACAATTATTGAAGGTGGTCACCGCTTTGTCGTGTTTATTCGTATTTCGGTATTTTTCGCAAATAACTTCCTCGCATTGCAAACTGACTATAAACTGCACATAAAAATGAAACACACACGAGTTAAATATTCAAGCCTACGATCAGTTTGATGTACTTAATTAGTCGCATTATTCGCGTGTGTTCATAATAATTGCAATCCGCTATCCAATCAATGAAGAAAAAAAATGAAATACCTGCACACATCGCACAGTACTGGATGAGAAATCAAACGTACCGACAATATCTTCCCCTAATTTGTATGTACTCTTAAACAGGCAAAAAGTAGCGACTTTACCTTTGCCATTGGTAATATTATAAAAACTAGTACTTCGTCGTGCCGTTATGTTCTAAAAAAAAAAACCAAACAAACAAACATATAAAACATGTTTACAGGTATACAAGGAGTTTAATATATACTACTGGTTCAAGATGATTAATAACCATGCTTTGGTAGTCGTCGAATACCGATTAATTATTGAAATGCATCATCTTTCGACCTGTTCTGAAATAGTTTCAATTCACTCGGATACATTTTATCATAGGTACGCGAAAAAATTTAATAAAACGATAGAAGTAGGTACCTAAATTTCAAGGGAAAATCTAAATTTTCTCTGTTTTGAGATTTGGATACTTCAAAGTTCGAACATCACCAGAAAGAACTGACGAACTGACGAATTATACGAAGAATGACGTTTCATCTACTAACTCCACTTCTTTGATAAGGTGTTTAGTGAAGCACTAAATGGGTTATCGAAAAATTGATCAATCTGTGACCTGTGACTATATACACCACACAGTGCACTCGACGTGCATAAGTAAACATATCGATTTATTATGATGCAAAACCTAATGTAAAATTATCAAAATCATGTTTCTGTTATGCGCGAATGTTTTCGAACCTTACTTGCAAAACTTGTAACGTCGGTTCTAACTCTTTATCTTTTTCACAAATATCCAAGAATGGATTGCTCGGGGAAAGATCGATACTGTCCTCACAAACGTTGACTTCGGGAAAACCTAGAACGACAAACGTTATATTACTCGCTACTTCGCATCAATTTCATCCTTACTATTACGTCACGCACTCTCAGTGCAATAACAACACATCTCAGAAAAAGTAAAAACAACACATCTCAAAAAGAATGAAAATTTCTTGGTTCTTTAAACGTTGAAGACAAATTTATATTTAATTTTTTTGCGAAGATCGATTGTAATTTTTCACGCACTTTCCAATGACGGTGACAGATTTTTATAATACATGCTATTTTTGATAGTTTTTTGAGATGTGTTGTTTTTGAATTCAGGATTTTTAATTTTGAGATGTGTTATTATTGCACCGGAGGTGCGAGTCGTTGTTGTACGGCGATTACTAGGCACTGAACCGTATTTAAGACTGATCTTTGTTACGAATACAAGTACGCAAGTAGCACATACGCAGATAATTATGCGATACCTATGTTGAAAATTTATATTGGAAAAGCGTGCAAAGGTCAACGGAAGCTTTTAAAATTTGCGGCCGATATTGAACATAATGCGTGTTGTACTTGGGGGGAAAAACGCGTAAACGAACAACTTTCCTTGATAAATTTCCACTGCTCAATAATAAATGATCAGACATGTGCGTTTATTTCGCCGCGTGTTTCTTCACACCAAGCTTCTGCATAAATGCCGAGGTTGACATGAATTGCTTTTGCCAACGAAAAGGCGATCAAATGTTTTGCTGAAGTGGGTTGACTAAGAGAGCAGAGATCCGAATATGAAAATTTACGACAGAAAAATGCGTTATCGTTATTTGTTTTCAGATATCGTGTCATTCTACGCAGTATCTACGTGAAACGAAAAGAAGCCAATACTAAGCGAAGAGTTTCCGTTCGTGAGAGATTCCATACGACAAACGCAAACGTTAAGGAATGCAATCTAGTTGAGTATTTAGCAGCCAGTAGATACATGTTCGTACGCAAATTATGCAATGTCGGTAGCAAAAAACAGAAATATCGAAAATTTTTTACGATTCAATTCAAATGTAACCGAACTTGAACAAGAATCAATAAAGAATTTTTTCCGCTTTTTACCATCAATTACGAGGATTCTGAGTGGTATGGTCAACTCTTTCATGGAACTGTTGATTCGTTGCGTACCGATCGTAATTTTATACGAATATTTCACCAATTTTCCACGATACGACGGCGGAATTTCATTGGGCAATGTTTCTGTGTACAAAACTGGAAAAACAAACAATCAACAAAACGAAAGTAAAACACGACGACCTAATTATAATCCTGAAAGTCGCTTTGCGTGACGATTGAAATTTTTATTACTATACTAACACGATCTGCTTTCACCCGGGAATAACTTCATGTCACAAAATAATATTTTCGGTTCAGATTTGAACACTGTAAGGCCGCTGTCTTCTTTACATGGGTAGAAAGACGTATCTGAAAACGAAATTCGAAATAGAATTCACAAGAAGAAACAAGGCACGAAAAAAATTATCAAAACACACCGCTGCTGTAAGAATGTGAAATCTGCTGTGACGCGTCTGCATCTCGGTCTTTGATTACATTGGCTATAGTTTTGCAGGAACAATGAATTTGCGCGCTCGATAAAGCTAAAATCTCGGCGTTTCTTCAACGCGTTCCCACAAAAGTAATCGTTTAGTTGAAAATCAAGCGTATTCTCGCGAAAAATACTCGAAATTATAGTTGATTGCCACCTAAATTTGTGGCGCATTTTCCTTACTTGCATTCATTATTGAGTCCAGCAACAAGAGATGATTTGTTGGCAAAAGTAACACAACATCCGATACTGTCCCCTGGTAAATATACCGGACCGCCGATCAATTTTGCAGAAATTTCAATCATTTTGAAGTCGCTTTACAAAACCCATCGACATTCCTCGTTGAATCGATACTTGCAGCTTCTACTGAACACAACTTTCGAATTTCGAAGTTTCGAATTACCAACTTTTTCAGTGTTTAGTCTAGAATTACTGAATAATTAGTTTTATCTAGGGCACTAGTTGTAGTTTTATCAATTATTATCAGTTGTTTTTTTTAGTTTTTTTTATTATTTCTCTTCTCATTTTTCATTTTGTTGCGAGGGAGCTTTCATTCTCGGAAATAAACTATGAAAAGCTTTCTTTTTTCATCTTTATTTAACTTTATAAGCTCTCATCGTAACAAACTATATAAACTTAACTTACAACAATGTGCAATTTGGTTAAAATAGCACAGATATACATATCACAGACTTATGCTAAACGATTGGATCGCGATGGCTCGCGACACTCCACGCCAAAAAAACGAAAAAAAAAAACGGAAAAAAAAGTGTGAAAAATGTCTGAGTGATAATATGAAAACGGAACTAATTCTAATACGGAAATATGAATAATTCTAAAGAAAATAGCAAGACTTTTACAGTCTAAAACAAAATAAACGGATACATATAGAAATATCAAATAGAAATAGAATATTATCATTCTAATTCAAGAGTACAAATAAGTACACTGCAAAACGGAAACTGTAAAATTAATCTGATAAAAATAATGAATAATTTGAGTAGAAATTACTCTAAACACTTCGAAAATTAAATCTAATTATAAAACAGAACGGATTAAAAACATTCTAAAATTAACCAGGTTCAACTTCGATCACCTGCTGTTCTTTATTAATTAAAAAATCGGCACAAATTCTTTGAGGATTGATACAATAAAAATCAATTACCTTGTATTTTACATGTTTAGGATACAGGAACGAATTCATATTAAATTCGGCAAAATTGTAGCTGTTTTTCACAAACATTGGCTGATTATCAATCTTTTTTCTTGCTTTTCTCGGAAGTAGAAACGGAGCAATTTTTCTGTCACTTGAGACACATTTATCGGAAACAGAGCTATTTTGATTTTCATTACTCACTGATAATGAGGTGACGTTGATAGGAACGGAAATTCCATCTGATTCGACTGGAAAATTATTTTCTTCTGTTTCTTTTTCTTCTAAATGAAGGGCGGGAACGGAAGCAACGGAGGTTTTGGCGAATTCGGCTTCAACCAAAACTGATTCTTTTTCTTCTATTTTCACTGATAACGGAACGGAGATTTCTGATTCTACAGAAACTGGAACTATTTTCAGTCCTTCTTTTTCAGGCACGGAAACGAATTTCTTGATTTCGGCGGCAGGCAAAATACTAATAACAGCCGCTGGTTCTGATTGTGTAACATGATCGGAGGTTAACGGAGGAAGGGATTCTTTTGATTCTATTTTCACGTGTACACTTTCTTCCACAGTAACTGGCTGAATTTCTTCTAATTGAGGCGGAATTTTCGGCAATCTTGAAATCATTTTCAAAATTCTAGTTTCTTCTTCTGTCTGGATTTTCGGAAGGCTGAATATTAAATATTCTTCATTTTTAGGCAGGAAACGGTTGGCTTTAACAGCAATACGTTTGGCGTTGGCCACAACACGGAGAGCTGGTACAAAATCATAGGGATATAATACATCCTCAAACACTGGTCGGAATAATTCTAGGAGCTTCTGATCATATTGCATAATACTAAAGGCATCTTTGAGCTGATTTGTATTGACTGGTTGCACTAAAGCTGCGGAAACGGAACTGTAAGATACCTGAAGCTTTTCTAAACGGCGGCTGAATTCTTCTTGAATA
Source organism: Pseudococcus jackbeardsleyi (assembly GCA_038380155.1). Lineage (NCBI taxonomy): Eukaryota > Metazoa > Arthropoda > Insecta > Hemiptera > Pseudococcidae > Pseudococcus > Pseudococcus jackbeardsleyi. The sequence continues at coordinate 67,072,608 of CM076242.1, forward strand.
ATTCCGGGTGATGAAACGGACATTTTGGCGGATAATTATACGGAAATAATGTTCTAAAAACGGCAACGGAAGCATTTTTCGCGATTTTTCGGAACAGACCACATGGCGGTCATGTTTGGTATTTTCGGAAACGGAAATAAAACGGAATTAAAACTTTTAAAAGTCGCGAAAAGGTCGTAATCTTTTATTCTCTGCTACCATGTTGCGAGGGAGCTTTCATTCTCGGAAATAAACTATGAAAAGCTTTCTTTTTTCATCTTTATTTAACTTTATAAGCTCTCATCGTAACAAACTATATAAACTTAACTTACAACAATGTGCAATTTGGTTAAAATAGCACAGATATACATATCACAGACTTATGCTAAACGATTGGATCGCGATGGCTCGCGACACATTTAGCGCCGTCAGAGTCAGCCACAGCCAGCATTAACAATAACCGAATAAAACGTTACCTGAAACTTGAGTGGTCTTTTCGGTTAAGGCAGGGCGGGCGCTCTTTCACTTCCCCTTCCCACGACAAGGAACCGACGCCGGAGACTAGCAGGCGGTATGGTATTCACTAGTATTTTTAGTTCATCAGATCAGTGCTTATTGTTATTTTAAAATAAAATATAAAATGAAAGTGATAATTATGCGGAATGTCGAATGTCGAATCGAAAACTAAACTTTATGAAAGTTGTATACCTATTACCTAACGTAAATTAAATCGACGTTTTTCAGTTTGGTATCGGTAATCAATAAATATAAATTATAATCCTTAATTTTTTCCGCTTCTTGTATGTATGACTGAGTGATGGTTGTGCTATGGCTTTGAAAAGTGTTTTCAGAACTGTGTTTGATTAAAATTTGTTCATTCCGTCATTCAGACAACAAGACGTCCATAAAGGTGTACGTGACCATCGATTATCGTAATGGGAGTAGAAAATTGAACCATTGTATTAGAGTAGCAGTAACGAGAGCATATTGACATTTCTCATCATGAATGGAACGGAAACGGTTCGTAGATTTATTTTCATTTTCTATCGTTGCAAGTACAATCATAAAGACCCTGTTGAGCTGATGAAATGCTTCGTATGTTTTAGCCGAATGACTATGGTAATGAAATAATGTGTAGTGGCGTAACTGATTCCTTGCTAAACGAAACACCGTTAATGAACGGAGTTCAAGATAACGAACGCACGAAAGCTGGTGCTGGTGAGTATTTGAGCGGGTAATACGATTTCATTTCTGAACTACAAATGATTTTCATTTTTCACTTATACGAATCGAATTTAAGTGATTGATGGCAGCGAAAATGGCGTCTCATTCCTCTCCGCTCCAATCAACAATTTCATACAAACCGGAAATCTGATAACTGGTGAGTATATGCGAGTAAAGTTGCTACATATATTTCTATTTGTCACCAAGTTTCGTAAAAGTTTAAGGGTTTCTCGTCGTTCCGTTCTGGTCAGGCTTATTGTATTCTGTTCATTGTACTGTATACGTGAGGTAGAACAAACAAAAACACAACGGTTTTATCCTTTTTTGCTGAAATCGTTGCGAAAAAAAATACGCAAAAAATACGCGGTAAATGAAATCGTTTGCGACTTATAGTGTGTCGCAACACATGTTTCAGTCGGTACTCAATTCAAAAACGAAATATCTGCATAATTTCGGTAATGATGTAGCGTCACTTTGAACGACGACGTTATGGTGAATAGAATAATTTCTTATGCGTCCGTTACAAATAGCCAATTACAGCTTTAGTCATTATCGTGTTTAATCAGGACCGGGAGCACGATACGGAATTTTAGGCGCTTTGGGGGCCCCGCTTCCTAAATTAACTAGCGAACAACAAGACGCCGTGAATCATGCTAAAAAATACGCTATGGAACAAAGTATTAAAATGGTACTAATGAAGCAAACGTTGGCTCATCAGCAGCAGGTGAGTGTTTTTATTCGTCGTAAATCCAATCTAATGGCCGATGTTGTGATTTTTAAACTTACGCTGCTATTACAGCTGATGGCGACGCAACGAAACCAAGTTCAACGACAACAAGCGTTAGCCTTGATGTGCAGGTAAGGTTTACTAGTTACATCGAGACGAAAATTATTGTTGTATTGTTTTTTGATTGTAAAACGATTCGTATTGCGATCTGTATAGAGTTTACGTCGGTAGTATTAGTTTTGAGTTGAAGGAAGACACCATACGGCAAGCGTTTTCGCCCTTCGGTCCTATCAAGTCGATCAACATGTCTTGGGACCCGATTACTCAAAAACATAAAGGATTCGCTTTCGTCGAATACGATATACCGGAAGCGGCTCAGCTGTCGTTGGAGCAAATGAACGGTGTTATGCTGGGCGGAAGGAATATCAAAGTCGTAAGTATCGAAATTGAAATCGAAGGGGACGTGGACTCGGACGCGCAGCTTCCCCCCTTTGGTATTCGTTGTTTCTATTTTTGGATAGTATAGCGGTTGTGTTCGTTTGTATTTTAAGGTTGGTCGACCGAGTAATATGCCTCAAGCGCAATCAGTCATCGACGAAATCACCGAAGAAGCAAAACAGTATAATCGTATTTACGTGGCGTCAATACATCCGGATTTGACCGAAGATGATATAAAAAGGTGCACTTTCGATACTCATTTTACGTTTGTTGTTGCATTTGTTTTGCTTGCTTGCCTTCCAATCTACTAGTCGTATTCTTGCTGACTTAGTGTATACGTTTCCTATTAATGCTCTAGCGTTTTCGAAGCTTTTGGACCGATCAAGTCATGCAGGTTGCAGCCAAGCAGTTCGCCGCACCGGCACAAAGGATATGGCTTCATCGAATACGAAACGAAACAAGCAGCGCAAGAGGCGATCGCTTCGATGAATTTGTTCGATTTAGGAGGTCAATATTTACGCGTCGGCCGAGCCATAACGCCTCCGAATGCACTCCATTCGTCGTCTACGTCGGCTAGTCACATGCCGACTGCGGCAGCCGTAGCAGCGGCCGCCGCAACCGCTAAAATACAGGCGATGGATGCGGTAGCCACGAACGCGGTACTTGGTATCACCAAGTTGAGTTCTCAGTTGGGGGCCCAAACCGTGATACCGGCCGCTTTGCCAGCTTTGCAGTCGATCGCGCCTACCGTTGCCCCAGCTCTGGCTGCTGCCTCCGCCGCTTCGGTTACGTCTTCCGCTGTTGGATTGCCGGCGAGCATACCGCCGCCCGGTATCGCTATTCCGCAACAAATACGAGCACCCGTTCCCATAATACCGAGCACACCGGTCATAGGCTCGCCCGTGATGACGGCCGTTGCGGTCGCAGCCGCCGCCGCCGCTGCGGCAGCGGCTACTACCGCTGCCAATTCGAGTACGGTCGCCGTTTCGACTACCGCTTCGTTAACGTCTCAACATAGCGGAGGTAGCGGCGCCGCTGGTAGTGGTAGTGGCGGCGGTATAGCTGCCGCGACCGCTGCCGCTTCGGGACTAAATTTACAGGTCGACGCTATGAAACGTGCTCAAGAGCAAGCTAACGTAAGTACCTAGCAATCTACGCTACGTCCGCGTTACCTTCGCTTCGTTTTTTTTTCAATTCAACTTGAGTTTTCCCTACGTTGCGTCGTGTTTCCGTCATTTTATTTTTTCTGCAGCAAAAAAAACAAGAAGAGTTGCAAAAAAAATTGTTGGAAGACGTCGAGCCGCAGACTTTGCAGCAACAAGAAAATATGTCAATCAAAGGGCAGAACGCGAGACATTTGGTGATGCAGAAATTAATGCGGAAGGTAGAGGTAAGTACGAAGCCAGCCGCTTCATAAACAATGTGACTCGTTCTAAAATGTTCTTCTGGTATTGCATATTCTCTGGCCCGGCTTGCAGAGTAAAGTCGTTATTCTGCGTAATATGGTTGGTCCTGAAGACGTGGACGAGTCGCTTCAAGAAGAAATTCAAGACGAATGTTCCAAGTATGTATTTGCAAACCTTGACCACTGTCCAACTGCGCGAATGCGCTTAACAAAGCAGTACCTAACCTGCATGAATACGACTTGAGTTGTTTTTTATTCCAAGTGTAGTTAGAATTCAACGTATGCATTTGGAATAATTCCGCAAACCGACTCCTATTGGTGTGTATTTCGGGACCGTCTCGAGGTTTGTACGAGCATTCTCGTTCGATATGTTCATTTCTGCGATCTACTCATTTCCGTTCACTGTACGTTTTCACCGTATTACGCAAAAATCTTCGGATTAACGAAGGATGTCTGTTCATATTACAGTTGACATTGAGTTGAAATTAAAACTGTAGATAGGTACAATTTTCGTGTTTCGTTCGGTGGCGGTGCCGAAATACAAGAGCGTACGGAGTTCGTGTAATTTACGTATTCTGACAATCGACTCGTAACGGAATCGCAAAATCTCGGTGTCTACATCACATTCGCATTCATCGTACATCCGCGTTCGCGACACTTTCTTGACGCGACGTTGGTGGAAAAAATAGTCGTTCCTCGTTTTCTTGTTTGTGTGACTTCTTTCAAGAGATATAATCAACCCTTTCTCATTTTTTTCCGGTTATACGTTACGCCTACTATTTTGCTAGTTACATAATTTATAAACGTGGTCGTAGGTACGGTAATGTGGAGAGAGTAATAATTTACAACGAGAAACAATCCGAAGACGATGACGACGATGTGATTGTGAAGATTTTCGTCGAATTCAGCGCAATGTCGGGTAAGTTGAAAGTGTTTTGGTAGCGTTAACAAAATAAGACGGGTAACTTCTTTTGATCTGAGGCGCTTGGACCAACAAAAGCGTTAAAATCGGAATATCGATTCAATTGACGTTCGTTGACGCTACTTGGGTAAACCTAGATGTAGACAGTGTACTACATACATAAGTGTAGTAATGGTAGTCATCATCATTGCGTTTCGGTAACGTCTATCTGTCTGCGATTATTTCAGAAGCGGAAAAGGCAAAAGATGCTTTAGGAGGACGTTTCTTTGCCGGACGCGTGGTTAAAGCCGAACTGTATGAACAACAGCTGTTTGATCAAAATGATTTTTCCGGATAACATGTCACGTTTTCGTTAACGAATTTTCTTTTGATTTTGTTGTCGTCATCGTGGCTGTTCTTATCTAGCATTTGAAGTTCCGATCGAAAGTCGTCACGCTTCTCGTCACTCCATCATATGTATTCGCAGTGAAGACGGATTCGGTCGATCGCAACTCTCTACGATTCATCTTTCATGTACAACTGAAATGTAAGAAAACCATCCGTCAGTTGCGCGGACGCATTAAACGACAGTCTTATCAAACGTGAGATTCGTCTCTGTTGTAAATAATTGAATAAACTGATGAAATGACATTGCATTTGAATTATGGCTAATTGGCTATGTATGTATGTATATATATGGATGGTACTATCATTGCGAGGCCCGCTTTGAAAAAAGAGATGATACAGGCACTGTCAGGCCCGAATTTTCAAAAATGGGCATAAATGAAGGGTCAGGTATTAAGGCCGATGTGTGTAGCGGAAAAAATAGCCCAAAATGAGACGAATCTCGCTGCGCAAGCGCCATGGCGCTAGCTCAATTCGTATTCGAATGGCGCATGGTCGAAGTTTTCATGTGTTGTTGTGTGCAGAGAGGTGAGGTAAATTGTATATAAAGATATGCAAATGACACTACGAGGCCCGAAAAAAAAATTCGCCTACGGCCTCCTGAGTATGCATACATCATGAAAAACCACTTTACACGGCATGACGTTGCGAGGCAGTGTAAAATCGGGCCTCGCAGTGATAGCACCGTTTCCAAAACGGGTCTCGCAGTGCTTTGCCATGCCTGTATGTATATATTGTCGCTACTACACACTCTAGGCGATACGGCTTACTGTCTGAAACAATATGCGAAATACGCTTTTTTAGCCTTTTTCTCTGTATCGGTAATGTTCAAAAATATTATGATTTTGAACGAGTTAAGAATCATCTTGGGCAACAGACCACGAACGTCGATAATCTCACATCTCTCCAAGTGAATAATATGTAAAATTCTTTCTGCACGTTCATTTTTTTCAATTACTTTTTTCTCGCACCCTTAATTCATGAGTTTTACTGATATGTTTAAAATAGAAATACTCATATGGTTGTCTTTCTTTTTCTTTCCAAAACTAAGCGCACACTATGACAATGGAAGTCAAGAGTAAAACAGCAACCGTACATGTACGGAACTTTTTCGCGGCCTTATTGTAACTCACAGTATACAACGCATGTCATTGTTGGAACTACTTGCGTGGTCTCACTCTAGTATGCTTTGGTTGTTCACCTTTATCGCACTTACATAGTCGCTATTCAAGCGTATTCATCTTTTTGATTTCTGAAAAGCAAACAAGAAAAATGACCAGTTAAACACGCGCTCAAAACATTTAATGAGAACGGAGATACAGTAAGAAATGCGCAATAATCACGCGTTTTTGTAAAAAGCCAAGAACATTTTGAAAACATCGCCATTATAAGAAGATATGGTCGGACGTGCGTCGTAATAGCCGCCAAATTCGTACGTGGGTATCATAGAGTCGTGCCAAAATATGTTACGAGGTTTTGTATCGTTAGGTGGCCACCTTAACGAGTTTAGTTGAAATATACTGAAGTGGAAATATTTTGCGTCCGTCTGTATACACTGTACTACTATCGGTTCCGGTAAGTCGACGATATCGTCCTGTAACGCACAAAACAACTTGAATTACGCAAAGTAGCGTATTACCAACTTCAGCGACGTCTATGCAATGGCGGAGGGACACTTACACCGTATAAATGGCGAGCTTGGGCAGCTGCTATGGTGAACGACTTCATCAACGAACGCGCCACTATTTGGTCTTCGGTGACAGCTGAACTGTGCAGATTTTTCACTTCTGTTTCGTTGAAATGTATTAGCGCCGTGTGGGCGTACTTGAATGGCGTATTTCTTGCCTTGACAGCTGCAACAAGGATTGCGAACAAACAATTCATCACAAACGCTCAAGTAGCAATACTTGGTAACGGTGTTCGCAGAACGAAACGACGCGACGGCGCTTACGATAAATATTTTTCAATTGATAGAAAGACTCCTCGTCCAGGGATACGGTATACTTCAACGGATCCAAATTCGGAACGCGACAACCCTCAGTTAACTTGGCGGACGTCAACGGCGCGATTCTATCGGCAGCCAGCACCAAAATGTCCGCCCTCATTTCCAACTGAATAATATCGTCGTCTCTGATCAGAGGAAGCGAGAAAAAAGCGTCAAGCAGTTTGCACCTACGTCTCGATATGTCGTCGTCAAGCTCGAAACTGGATATCATCTCGCACAATTGCAGAAATCTGTTGCATAAAATGAAACTGAAATCGAAAGTTGAGAACGCGATTAGACGAGACGATGAAAAGTGGTGAATAGCAAAGTGTGACGCGGCGTATTCTTCTCGAATGCTATAACTTACTTCCGGCGACTATCAGTGATGCCGTAGTCGCGCGGATAATTCCACGCCGGGTTTTCGGGATTGCGTCGTTTGGGTAATTTTTCTTGCGTTACATCATAAACTACAGCCGATGCTACCGCCCTGTCGGAAAAAACAACGATAAAACAAACGAAATTTCAAAGTCGAGCAATGAGACGAATTCGTTCATTGTACTGTGCCGCGAAATGTTCAACCTTCCGCATATGGTACACAAATACCCATATTGCGAATACGGGCAGCTCTGATATGCGAAAGACCTCTTTCGAACGGCAGTAGTGGACAGCGGTAGGGCACGCGGTTAGCTTCGTCTCTGATCTCTACTTCATCGTTTACTCACATCTGTATAGATTCTTCGAAACGAGCCAAGTTGATTTTTTCGGAAATTCTCGATAGCGATTTGGGGAGACCGTTTTCAATTTGTACCGTATTGGTGAAGAGCTTGGCTTGATTTAAACCTTCCAGCAAAACATTACGATCGCGGTAGAACAGACACGGTTCGCTCCGTTTCAACGGGTGTTTATCATCCAATTTGTTGCAACGATGACCTAAGCCGACCGTTTTGATCGGTTCTGTCCTGCAATCATCGAGAAACACTATACAGCAACGTTGCCGCTACAATTGCTCCTTCGAAGCTACATTTTCAATGGCGAATACGACAAAAAGATGATAGGCTACTTGGTTGATTGATACGCTTTACGTTACCATTTAATGCTAGGTTCTTTTATCACTTCAGCGGCGTCGTACACTTTGACACCCTGACGTCGTAAAGTATCTTCCATAGGCGTGTTGAACAACGGTTTTCTACTTTGCGCGAACCACTGCCTCCTAATCCAGCGATACATATTATGGCCGCGAAAACAAACTTTTGTCACCTTCATTGTGCGCCGTCTTTCGTGTACGAAATTATTTTTCGTTCACTTTCGTTTCTTCTTCTCTTTTCCTACAAGAACATCGATTGCTCAGTCGCTATAAGTGTACTGCAACGATATCAGTGCATTACTATTTCACAACACATTCTTCGAGCCGTAGCGCGTAGGTACATATTTATAACAAAAAACGTAAATAATAACACACTGATGTACCTACACTACCTAGAACCTATACGAACAACTGATGACTGCTCGATGAAAAATAATCACATACGAACCTGGCAAACGCAACGTACGCTAGCCGACACATCAAATACTTACAAGTGACAGCGATTTTTCCTCTTACAAATGATAAACGGCTGTCTGGTATCACTTGAAAACAATCGACGAAACAAACGTATAATAAATCATACGAGAATTGACACTTGAAATAAAAATTAAGTTCCGATCGATATTTCATCGACAAATTCAATTCGGAATCTGAATCGCTGATAAGAATTTTGAATTTTCGGCGACTCTAGCGACTCGGTGTCCTTGACCAACAACCAACACCATCTAGGTAGTGTTGCTCAATAGATGTTGAGTGTTGCTAACTTGACGCTGCGTTGGCAGATAAAAAGAATTATTATTGATAATTTGATAACGAAGTAAATACTGGACTAGAGACCTATACTGGACTAGTGACTTCATGAACTCCTGAGCTGATGCTGATGCGAATTGCGAAGTGGAAGGAACTGAACTAAGTCTTCGAGACGAATAATAATCTTACTTTGTAATTATAAGTATTTAAAAACCGTTAGAGAGTGTCAACATCATAATTATTGTCAAGCGGAGACTACCCTGCATAGTACAGTACTACAGTACCGACGGTGTAGCAGTCATTTTCAGTAGTAAGTATTGGATTGGCGATAGAAGTAGAAACGATGTCCCGACAAACAACGAAACTGGATACTAAGAAAGTGGTAAACATGAATTTTTTTTACCATCGATTCGTTTCAGCAATGTATAATAGTGTAATTTTGTTGCTGATCGACCGTTTGAAATAATCATTGAGTACGATATCATTTCAGAATGCGGAACTATTTACACTCACTTACGGGGCGTTAGTTACCAGATTGTTAAAAGATTACGAAAACGTCGAAGATGTGAATAAACAATTGGAGCGAATTGGGTATAACATGGGTGTACGTTTGATCGAGGATTTCTTGGCGCGTACCAATTCATCTAGATGCTCGGATTTTCGTGAAACTTCGGAAAAAATTCAGGTACAGGGTTAATTTCTCATTCATTTGCTCTACAAGTTCCAACAGCCATCGTCGACAGATGCGCATTGTGGTGCATATCGCACAAAAGTTGTTAGTTACAGCTCCCTGGTACGCTTACATAACGGTAACGTTCTAACGTACTGAGAGACTGGGTTTACGTTTCAATAATTTAATGATATCGGTTCGATTGCCTCAAGTCGGCCGCATCCTAATACGCAACGCAATACGCTTCGTTGTTGCAGACAGCTTTTCGCACGTATCTCGGAATTTTCCCGCAAGTAAATAATTGGAACGCGGCCGGAGACGAATTTTCGTTGATTTTCGATAGCAATCCGTTGACCGAATTTGTAGAATTGCCTGACCATTGTTTGCAATTGAAATACAGTAACGTGATAGTGGGCGTTTTACGAGGAGCTTGCGAAATGGTAAGTCGACAATCGATAAAGTCGTGGAGATCGCAAACGTGAAATTGAACCCATCAATTACCAATCGCCCGCTGCTTTGCCATTGATTATCGTTATGCTGGTACGCTGCGCAGGTTCAAATGGAGGTGAGCTGTTGGTTTCTCCAAGATCAATTAAAAGGAGATAACAGTACCGAACTGAAAGTAAAGTTCGTTAAACGATTGGAGGACGCGATACCGATCGGCGAAGATTGAATACGACGAAAGCGCTATGTCACGTTACCACGAGTTGGTCGCAACTGTTGACCGTGAAAAGGTCTCATTGAAGACTGGCGGACGACCGTCTTCGCTGCGGCGCCGGTATTGTGTGCGATATTCACGTAAATATCGTATCGTATGCCGTGCGCACCGCACACTCTATGGGCGTGTGTTTTTCAATGCTTTACATATATACATTTCTTATTTCATATTTCACATTTTGTACATACATGTAGATTAACGTGTTACCGTTAGAAATATTCAAATAAAGCTACGGCGCCACTCATTATCTACGTCATTTTGCCACGTGTCTGTCGTTTCACCCGCGACGATTTGGTGAAATAGTTGGACATTTTCGGAGTACGCAGTCTACGGGGCAGAGCCAATGGAATCTGGTTGTTTAATTTTTTCGTTATAAAAAATCACGTCGTTTACGCGTTTTCTTGTTTTCGTATTGCTGTCTATGGGTGATTGCAGCTGGCAAGAAATGTCCTGCAAGGCGGCGGCGAGGGAAAAAAATTGTAATTCATAACGACGACGGGACACCCGTTGAGGTTGAACTACGGATACGAAAAATACTGGCCCGTTTTTAAGTTTTTGGTTGCGTATTCGTGGTAGTAATTTTTACTCGGAAAATTTGCCAACTTTCAATTAATTTCACACCTTACAGGGCAATACAAATGTGGTACCTACATATGTGTAATGAGCGTCTATGTATGTAAATTATGTACGCACTACGTACACAGATTCGGACGTAGACCTATCGTACACGACGACATAATGCAGTCTACACTACGTCTATGAGTAACGAGGTATATAGGCAAGGCAGGCAGGCGTAACATTCTAGAAAATTGAGAACTTGGCATTGCAGCGCGGTACTACGAGTAACACCTGCACGTGTAAGTAACGAATAACCATAAGTAGGTGGTAAAGGTTCGGTACAAGTAAGTTGTTTAAACGCATTATCGCATAAATAAAACAAACAACAAACAATTGACCGAATGTATAAAGCGCCATAAACATACCAGATGTAGAGATTCGAAAAAATGCGATAGATTCGCTGGCTGCATACGAAAGTATTCGAATGATCGATACCTATTAATTAAGTACCTCTGTGTTATTACATAGGCACGCGAATTATTTAGTATGTGCCAACACATTTTTACATCTTTATCGACCCACCGTCGTGCAAACATTTCACTTTCAATTGGCGTAAGTGTAACTCCGATTCATGTATCAGAATGCTTAATCCGTACGTATTTACGTAAAAGATGGTAGAAGAGAAAGCCTCGAGTAGATAGTAAATATTTACTCGATTACAATCGTTAACAGGTGTAAGACTTGAGACTTACATAAAATAAAACTAACTCAAATCTATGCTCGGTGATACCTTAGATGGATCGGCGTAACGGCAGTTAGGCAGTCGTGACGTCATTCGGAGCGACCGATAAATCGAAAAAAAAAAACGCGAAATTTGCTCGTTCATGGCGTTTTCCACTTGACAAGTTCAGTTCTACAATAGTTGACAACTCTGTCGTCGCCGAACACTTTCAAATAGGATCGTTTGCCGCGAAATAACTCTATTCGCACATTGGTATTGTGCGATAAATTTGTAAGAAAAAGTCTTCCCATTTCGGAGAACAGAAGATCTGACGTCTGTCGGGCGAGAAAAATAACGTGAACGCGAGATAGTTCCGCGCAAGCGATACCGCCGGCGTCGGCGAAAGGGTGAGTTGAGTTTTTGTGATCGCGTTCGCCGTTGGTGTCGCCGTTATTGGAGCCGCGATGGTTGTCGAGGTCGTCGCCATTGCCAGTAAATCGTTGTCCGAGCGGAAATGCCGTTTTCAAAGGATTTTCGGGCGGATAATCTGATTGCAAAATGATCGGGCATTCAAAACCAAAATGACCACTTCGCGCGCAATTATAACAGCATTTCTTCGAATTTAACCGCAACGTAGATCCGCGCGACGCCGGCGACCGTGTCACTGCCTATAACAATCATTGAAAAATGGAAGACGATAAATCGAGCCGGTCGGTACGAAGTAAAAACTTGAATTCCATACACGCTTCGGCGGCGATGCTCCGTTTCGTTTTCGATATTCACCGACCAATCCAAAGATAATCGGTTGACAGGACGTGCAACAGGAATGTGAAAACAACGGACAGCTGTACACCCTCAACAAAGCGTGTAAGTAATTCGGGTATTCAGAAACAGTAACGAAAAACGAACGCTCGATTCTTACTACATATTTCCTCCATTTGGAAGGGCACAAGTTTTCTTCGTGCCATACTTGTCCACACAAAGTACAAGTCCTTCGGCAGTTTAGTATTTTACGACATTGACGACAGCTGTCTGAGTATTTTTTAGTGGCTCTTCCGCACTGCACGACAGATGAATGGAAAAACAGAAAAAAAGGGAGGGTCAACGAATTATACACGTTACCGATTCGATAGAAAATAACAGAAAATTAGCTCACGGTAAAGCACAACGCGTTCGGGCAATCCGGATACCGATGATTGAATTCTCCGCACACGTGACAAACAACAAGTTTTTTGCATTCTTTTTTGGTATGGCCCTTTTGGTTACATTTGGCACAGCGTTGAAAAAATTCTCTTTTTTTTCGACATTCCGTTCGATCCGCATCGCTGATCCACCAGTCGGACGCTTTATCTGAAAAAGCCAATTATAACAACACCAAATCATAAGGACAAATGAACGAGACGGGATAGTTTGCGCGCGGTACTCACATTCCACCTTGTTCATTATTTTCACGTAATCGAAATTTTTACAGTTATCGTTCGGTTCAAAGTAATACCGTATCATCCTCGCGGTCCACGATTTCGGAAAATCATTTGTCGTAGTTGTTGGCGATGATGTCGGCAATGAAACTTGTACCCTCTCGCTGGTGTCGTGGACAGTATCGTCGTCGGATACGCACATCGGCTCGTTTTTTCGTATCATTTCACCATCATTCTTCGTAACGGAGTTCAAACCGCAAGAAACATCGCTTGCAATTTTTCTATCGGCGACGGAAATGCTATTCTTCTTCCTAGCCTTTTTTGACTGTACAGAGCTGTCACTGTTCGTTACATCACCGTTAGCTGATCGTTTCCATTTGCATTTCGTTTGCGTTATTTTTCGACGACCTTTTCTTTTCCAAAATTTAAGATTACCTGTAGACGTCGTCGATTTGCTAGCAAATGTAGCGCCCTTCTTACGAGTAATTAATGGTCTACAAAGTTTGTTTGAAGTAGAAACGCGAGACATCTCACGCGCCATCTTCTCAGTCACGACAATTACCGATTATTTACGTAAATAATTAACGAACGAGATCATTCATCCGATCCACCATCTACCATTCTATACTGCACGATCATAAATATCATTTCCCTGCACTTTTAACTTTTGTGGATACAATCGACCAGGATGCGCTGAAAACAGAACAACTGATTAATACGAATACGACGACTTATGGTCCAAAAATGAAACGAGTACGTTTGCATTGTGTACCTATGTGTACAGTGTACAAGCTGAATTGGGTAATGAAGAATCAGTGACGTTTTCTCTAGATGCTCCAGGTTACATTTACTTACATAGGTCGATATTCATAAACGATACTTGAGTATTACTTAGCCAAGCAACGAATTTTAGAGCTATTTTTTCTAGGAATTGCAGAGCCTTGAATACATCAAATAATATATTTTCAAGTACCGATTTATCATGGAAAAATCATAAAATTAAGATTCAACTACTCAGAAAATTGATTTGAAATTCGATACTTGGCCAAGGAATACGTAAGTATCGTTTATGAATATCGCTCTTACTTTGCGGTACATGTTAACTTGTTGACTTTAGCATCTAAACGAAGTTTATATTTACTTTATCTATGATATGACGCAAGTGCAGTACAATACAATTCAGTGGATGAAAAAGTGAGAAGAAACATAGAAGAAACTAAAATTTATGATACCTTTGCCGACCGCCACAACCACACGCACAACTTTATACTTTGACTTACAGAATTTCTTCAGCTTTCAACTTCAACAACTTTTAAAAACAACACCGAACTTTTTCAGCGGTGGATCCAGGCATTCAAAATTCAAAAACCAAAAAAAAATTATACCTGATAACGTGAAACGAGATAAAAGTTCGGATGTTTGAAGGTTTGTTTGGACTGGGTGGTGCACTTTTCGAGGTCAAGGATAGAAATACGCTGCTGGCTGATGATATCGACGCAAAAATCGTCAACAAAAGTGTGTTCGTATCCAGATCCGTTCGCTATCCAGCAGAACTTCAAGAACTTTTTGTTTTTATTTTTTTTTTTGAAAATTGGAATGAATGCTCGCGTTTGGAAAACTGTTTCCGTTCTCAAAATTTGAAGGTCTATTAGACGATATTTTTCATTTCAAATCATTTAAAGTCTGTTGTAATGCCAACGCGTAATGTGTTTAGCACAATATGGAATTCATTTGTTAAATCTTTCAAAGTAAAACCAGAGCGGTTGCTGGGCGAATTCAGAGGAGAAGACTACTTGGGTAATAAATACTACGAATTACCACCGGATCCTCGCGGCGGTCGGTCGAGGTCAAGTAGATGGTTTGAATCCAGATCTGGTGAATTGGACCAAGAACTGCCTCCAGAATGGATAGCTTGGCTAAGACGCAGACGGGAAAGTCCTCCAACCAGAGAAGAAATAATTCAAAATTTAGCTGTTTCGCGATTGAAGAAACACAACGCATTTAAAAATGTGAATCCCGAACGTGAGAAGTCATCACCGTCATCCGCGCAGCTAAAATCAAAATATCGTTCACTGTATCCGGACTACGGTGACGAATATGAAAAATTCCCGGGACAACATTACGGTGATAAGAAATAACGAATTAAGTAACTGCTTAGCGTATCTTTGACTTTATTGTAATTGCGGTAAAGACTATTAAAATCATCGTCTGTGATATATTTTACGAAATGAAATTACCGCCGTGATGCGTTTGTTGTATTATAATTTGTGTACTACATACTACATAGATTTAGTCTGTCATCATCTGCCATTACTGCGTGTCACCTTCGGATTTCTGCGTGTAGTTATCATATTTGATTTTACACTGTCTCAACTGCTCTAGTTTTTCGCACTAATTCTATTTTCCATTTTATATACTGTCACCGTTTCAACGAATCAGTACCCAAATACGGTTGATGAAAAGACAGCTGCAGCTATACATTCAACATGTTAACTGGCTCGCGTTTTTCTACTTACCGAGGAGCAGACTAGCAGAAATTTGTTTCTTCGTTTTGCAGTCAGTTGAGAAATGATACCTGTCAACTTTGATTTTGATTGTTGTAATTTTTTGATGCCAAGAGGGCAAACATCATTATATTTCGCAAAATGAGTCGATTGTTCATCTATCATCTTATTGAAGTTTTGATACATTTTTTTTCTCATTTTCCGTATCATAACCCCCAAATATGTAATTTTTCTGATCAACATAAAGAACACTCAGCTTGAAACGTGTGCCTCCGCCACGATCCTTGTCCGGCCCTTCCGGCCACAACAGTGTTATTTTGGTCCTTTTATTTTGGTTGCAAGTTTTATATATTTTATTTTGTGATGTCGTAGGACGTCACGAGACAGGTTGCGAAGTTGTTGCGATTCGAGCGAACGATTTGCATTATTTTATTTATTTTAATTCATTGTATTCATTGACCCAGGACCCAGCATATAATGTGATAATATAATTTCTTATGATTGGTTCACGTGACTTGTTTGTTGTAACTTGTACTTGTAGCCCCTCACCACCTCCCGCCAATTCAATGTATGAAAGTACAATTTTTTATCAACTTGTGAATTATTCATTTATTTTTCTTTTGCTTGCAAACTGATTGAATTTTATGCATTATTAATATAAATTGAATCTCTCAGTCTACTATATAGCGTATCTTTATGGATTAGAATTAGATGATGATGCTGAAGTCAAATGATTGGTCAGCATTATGGAAGAATAATGAATTTTTTTTAAAAAAAACAAACCTTTGTACATCTACATTGTATGTGGCAACAGTTTCGTTTGTTTTACTATACTTATTTGACTTTATTTTCAGTTTCAGTGCAATCGGTTACAACGTTGATTTGAATTGAATAGGATTACCTCGACAAAATCATATCATTGTGTAAGTTCCATACATAAATTGTGTGAAACTTACGGCAGTGATGAAAATGGACAACAACGTGTACATAAGCTTTGTTTGTCAACGTTGTTTGCAGCCTTTATGTTTGGATTCTACGTTCAATAACGTGGGTGAACACAGAATAGCCGAACTATCTCGTAAGTTTTCTCACATCGATGCGATTATCCGATGCACAAATACGGTATAAATGATTTTGTTCATAGTTATTGTTTTGTTGAATTTCAGTACCGTTGTTTTCGCCTCCCGATGTTCAGTTGGAATTTCCGCGTACTAATTTTGATCACTTTATTCCCGCCTTCAGTCTAACGGACTCCAGCAGCAATGGCTCGAACGGCTTCACCATTTTAGGAGATGCAGAAGGTTCTAATTTGAGTTATCACATGAAGGTGATGCATTTTTGTATTCCGTATTGATGAACAAAACAGCGGATGGTTTTGTGAAGTGGTGTTTTTCGCACATAAAAGCGACTTATTTTTGGATTTTCTCAGGTGGCTTCTGGCTTGTTTGATATTATATCGGGAAATACCGAGATCAATCATCCGCTTTGCGAAGAATGTACCGACGCTTTACTCGACATAATAGACCAGCATTTTCGAATGATCGAAGATGACTGTCTTCACTATAAATTATATCTCGAAAAGTAAGCCTCCAATTATTATATTAAAATCTATGTTATACGATTATGTTTTCTGACCTATTCGCGTGGTTTTAGATTGAACAAGGAAGGTGATTACAATATTCAAACATTGACTAGAGAACTTGAAGAGGTAATCTGGTTTTATTAATTTTGGAAAAGCAACGCTTCACGTCGTCTTTTGTAAAAAGATTGCTAGGGCTCTCAATCGTGACTTCTTGGTCTTTTTATATCAGTTACATAAAGAAGAAGCGAGATTATTTGAAGAATTGAAGTCCTGTGAAGAAGAAGAACGATGTATCAAAGATGATATAGCTAAAGCAGAAACAGATAAAGAACAAATTGAAAACGATGAAGATCGTTTTTGGAGGCAGTATAACAGATATAGTCACGATTTATTCTGTTTGGAAGACGAATACAGAAGGTTAGTGACGTGTTTAGCTTACATTTTTTACCCTTATATCTTGCCACGTTGCACTGCAGAGTGCAACTTATTAAAACTGCCCAATTTATTCGTTCATTTTCAGCACGGAATATCAGTTGAATTACGCGCAGTTTCATTTGGACAAGCTAAAAAAAACTAACGTTTTCAATACAACATTTCATATCTGGCACAAAGGACATTTCGGTACCATTAACAATTTCCGTTTAGGACGTCTGCCTTCAGCTCCGGTCGATTGGAGTGAAATTAACGCTGCTTGGGGACAGACAACGTTACTTTTGGTTGCGTTAGCTCGTAAATCGAACCTAACATTTCAAAAATATCGTTTGGTACCTTACGGCAGTCATTCTTATGTCGAGGTGAGTAACGAGTAATCGTTCAGTTTATGGCTTCTTTTCGGGGTAAACTAACCTTAAGTAAATGTAAATAGTCGTTAGTCGTCTGTCGTACTTATTACGAATTAAATTCTTTGTGTATTATTTTGCCGTAGGTTTTGGCCGATCACAAAGAATTACCTTTATACGGCAGCGGTGGATTTAGATTTCTGTTAAATCCTAAATTCGATTCGGCCATGGTGGCTTTTCTGGATTGCTTGCAACAGTTCAAAGAAGAAGTAGAAAAAGGAAAGTCTGGCTTTAATTTACCCTATCGCATGGAAAAAGGCAAAATAAAAGATTCTGGTACTGGGAAATCGTATTCGATCACGTAAGTTTGATTGTATTCTGAAATTTAGAAATTACAATTGTGGCTTAGATTTTCTTTTCATGACGTTGGGTTTTCACGTTGTTTATCACCATTCAGAATTCAATTCAACTCTGAAGAGCAATGGACTAAAGCATTGAAATTAATGTTGACGAATCTAAAATGGGTTGTGGCGTGGGTTGCATCGCAATTTTGTAACGAATAAAGAATACCTGCAAGATGATGTCCTTCGTCGCTAGATACTATTTGGTTATCTTTTCAAATAATTTTATTTCTTTTCGTTCGTTTGTAGATGGCGAAATATATTACATATACATCATAAAATAAATATTGTACTACTAGCGAAATGGTGTGCTGGGAGTTATTCTTCTTTTCCACATAATCGCCGTGCCATGTTTACTAACAAGTGCGATCCTGTAATAGGAAATTGGGTATAATAAGAAATTATACAGTGTTGATGCTGTTGATATTAATTTGCGGTGTCGAAAAACAATTTGTCGGAAAAAGGAAAAAGTTGAAAAGAAAATATGAGGTGAAATAGGAAGGATATATCTTCTACAACCCATAATAGGTCAGTTAATAAATCGTAGCGATAGGCCGCCCTAGGTATTCTGCGCCCACGCTCAATGATAATTTTTTTTCACGCCCTCGCTTACTCTCATCACATGGGTTTCATTCATTGAATACAAAAAAAATTGTATTTTTTAAAATAATTATGCAACTTGACAAATTTCCCGAAATAGCATAATTCAAATAAGATTTTTTTCCAAAACATGAGCATTTCTGAGTAAAGAAGATTATGAAATTTATGTTGCGCTGCGTTCGCGTTCCATTCATGTAATATAAATTATGCGTTCCGCGCATGCTCACTCAGAAATCTTTGAGCATTCATGAACGTGGAGCGCCCCATTACTGATGAATCGAAACTAAGGCATCGCCTTGCGCCATATTTTCAACACGAAGAGTCTTCGCAATCACGAAAAGGTCAGAGATTGAGCGATTTAGTGGTTTAAAGAATCGGATTCACGAAAGTGCAATTCATCATTTTTGAAGAATCACGATTCCCAAAATGCGAATCTTCATTGAAAAGAATCGCGATTCAGAATTTCTCCTGCGATTCTTTTGCGATCCTTTTTTGCTGACCTATGTAGTACAGGTTATTTTTTTGCGAATATGGCACAAAATTTTGAAATGAACGCACAAAATCGAATTTTGGTACAAATTGCAGAATAAAAATAAATTTTGACTTTTAGGTGGTTGAGCGAGATGGGAAGGCGCTGGGGACAAACTCTCTCGCTTCTCTCGGTGTATTGTTTTTTAAAAGAATCGTAAGTGGGCGATTCAATCAAAAATAGAATCGCGATTCTCAAATTTGCGATTCCCTAAATCAAGGAATCGCGAATCAGATTCAGAATCGGATTTAGAAATTCGTTGTGATGCACACCGGCGATTCTGAATCACCCCATCTCAGCGGCAAGTTGATGAAAAGGTGCGTTAAATCTACCAATTTATTCGCAAACAACAAAATAGTGGATAGGAAATTAGGAATCGAATGGAACGAAATTGAAACGACTAGACAAAATATTACAACGCTGGTTTCCCGTACCATCTGAAGGTGCGCCTTCTTCTTACAAAAGAACCACAATAGACCATAAATAAAGCCGCAGTAATTATTCAGTGTTGTCGTTTCTTCACATATTTTTTGTGCCTCCTCCAAAGACAATTCAACGACTTCGACGTACTCTCCTTCTTCTTCCAATCCACCACCTGTAGCATGATTACTATAAAGAGCATACATATTTCATATTCAAACTAAGGGTATGTGGAACTAACGGAGGGCGGTATCCATTTTTTAAGCAGTAAGCAAGGCACGTACAACAGGTTTAGAACAAAGAAAGAATAATGTATGGATAAACACAAACCTTTTTCTCTTTTCATGTTGTCATCAACTTCGGTGTAAAAAAGATGAATCTCGTCGACGGCATTTCCAACGTTGGACCTTGAAACATGTTTCCGATTAGAAAAATGATAGATCAAAATGTTTTAATGCGATTCTTTCCATTAAGCGCTAACATTTTAAAGCTATTCTTTAAATCAGGAATATAGTTTTTTTGCAAGTTTAAAAATTGATACGACTTTTTTTAAATTCGCAAAGTTCTTTTTGAACAGTATTAGGCTTTGACTATATAGTATTAACACTATAGTCAAAGGTATTACCGTATTAGTCCACAATAATCTTCATTTTTTACCTTTTCGCATTTGAACAAATTTCGTCTCTGAAAAGGGGCTGAACAAAAATGACGTAGTGGTTGGTAGAAAAATTGATAGAGGATCGACATGAAACATTTTTGTTTTGAAACTTCGCTAAATTTTAACACAAAATAACGTCCTCTAGTTTCTTGATTTATTAATCATGTAAGTATAGTAATATTGGTATTCGAAATTACTTGAAAACTTTGATTTCGTGTAGGTTTTCAACAGGAACGTCGTAACCAGTTTCTTCGAGGACTTCTTCCTTAGCAATTACATTCAATGGCTTATTCTTATCTACAATTCCAGCACAAAATTCTATCGTGAAACCGAGATTCGGCGGATATTTTACGGAGTCAATGATGCCGTTTCGATCTTCTGGAGGGATATTTTGAACATATACGGCTGAATTTGAATTTCCAACAAAGTGTCAACTTTGAACAGGCCATTTGATTTATACACT
The DNA here is from genome assembly GCA_038380155.1 of Pseudococcus jackbeardsleyi. Lineage (NCBI taxonomy): Eukaryota > Metazoa > Arthropoda > Insecta > Hemiptera > Pseudococcidae > Pseudococcus > Pseudococcus jackbeardsleyi. The sequence goes on from CM076242.1 coordinate 67,093,526, forward strand.
TAAAACTACGACGAAGTCTCTTTTCCACTATAAAACTATAAAATATCAAAATTAACCTGGTCTAAATTGTTTGACGCATACTAGCATTTGTCTGGAGACGTTGAAAATGATAATGGCGACACTAATAACAGCGAAACGTACAAAATCAGCAACAACAACAGACTTTTTAATACCAGGAAAAGAAAAAAAAGTTCGCCTTCACCTGTCGTGGCATTCGATATAATCCCATTTTCTGTTGTTTCCATTCTGTGTATGTAAAACAAGAAAATCGATAATACATCCACAAAAAAATATTGCCAATGAAAAGGCGTAAGGCTGCGGTAAAAGAAAAAAAGACAGTCGATAGTTACAATGGTATAACGTATTTCCATCGGTTTGATAAAATTAGAACTACTCAGAGGTGCTGTTGATAAGTTTTCTATGTTCATAGCTAAATGCTAATCGCTAGTTCAGTCTGTACTCTGTAACATCAAACAAAATTCAAAATTAATAAGCGATCGTTTATTACGTCAATCGATATTATGTACCTACTTCACATACGAAGGACATTTTGTTAGCAAAGATGTCTAGTACTTGAAACTCGGATTTTTTATTCGTTTTTCAATTATGTATGTTTCACGACTAGGATAGTAGGACCACTAGAGTACTAATTACTAAATACACTTACATGGAAAAAGTTTGGCGAGGACTGGATTGAAGATACTTCTACTTATGAAATACACTCTTGTCACAAATGTCACAAAATTGTTGGCGTTTTCTTATTTTGTGCAACGACTGCAACTGAGAACTAACAAACTACTTAATGAATGTGGAGAAAAAAATTCAAAATTTCAACTTCAATATTGTGTTGTTACACACTTCTTATCACTCCTTTGATAACAGATTTATCACATCACACGTGACACGGTGATCGCGGAAAAGCGAGAAAACACCGACGGTTTACCAGGTAAACGGCGAACGTGTTTAGTAAAAGTACTGGTAGTTTCGTTCTTTTTTAAATATCACCATTCGACGAAGTTTGGCATTTTTCAGTTCAAAGGTTGGCAACATAATTATTTTTATTTTTTTTTCGTACGATTTTTTCTACAATTTGTCCATGTTTCTAATTCATGACCGATGTATTTGTTCTACCAAGGTCATGAAGTAGAAACAGGGACAATTAGTAGAAAAAATCTTTTTCATTTTTCTAATACTTGTCCATAACAGTCGTATCGTAGAAAGTTTCTACAAAATGACCTTTCTAATACATGACTGTTACGGTCAAGAGATAGAAAAATGAAAAAGATTTTTTCTACAATTTGTCCATATTTCTAATTCATGACCGATGTATTTTTTCTACCAACGTCATGAAGTAGAAACAGGGACAATTAGTAGAAACAACCGTTTTCATTTTTCTAATACTTGTCCATAACAGTCGTATCGTAGAAAGTTTCTACAAGATGACCTTTCTAACACATGACTGTTACGGACAAGTGGTAGAAACCGCATTCGAATTATGGTTAAATGAGTTGCATAATGCTAGTTTGAAAGGGACATAGATCAAGTATCAAAATTTTCTCAATCTACCTACTTTTAGGTACACTATGATTATGCTACGCGGCTCCGTTTTTTCTCTCCACACGCATTTTTCTTCCAAATTACGATTTTTTCCTATTTTCTCCGCTTCTTCTGAATGGGTTGTTTTCAAATTTTACAGGCTTCTGTACTTTTTTGTCACCGATGCACGTGTTGAATTTTTTTGGAAAAATTTTTTTTACAGGTAGATAACGCAGACCTATGTAATTTGCGTTGAAATTTGTGTGGGGGCAATGGGATAACTTTTAAGATGAAAATGACCCAAAAGTTGGATTTTGTGACCTCGAAAAAGGTGAAAAACATCTTTGGTTTTCACTAACTAGATTTTTTTTGTCCAAAACTTGGAGATTTTCAATTTTCTGAGAATTCTTTTTTCCTCAATCATAAGGAAAGTAGTTAGTTTGGTGAAAAATTTATAATAACCAATATGACTCAAAACAAAACATAAATAATTTGTACCGAGTAGGTATTCATTTTTGCTAAAATTCGGAAATTCGTAATTTTTAAAAAATTCTTTTTTTTAAATTAAAATTTCAACCCCATTCATTCCTATTGAACTCAATATGCTAATTAAATTCAGCTATTACAGATTTTTCAATTCACTCAATAGTTTCCTTCATATTGAGGAAAAAATAATTTTCAAAAAATAAAAAATTTCCAAATTGTTCACAAAAAAAATCAATTTGTAGAAATTAAAAGTGTTTCTTCTACAAACTGAGGTCACAGAATCCAAATTGTGGGTCTCTCCTATCCTAGGAGTAACATCAAAGCCCCAACTCAAATTTCGATAATTATTCCTTCTTTTTGGCCTACGAAAATAATTTTTTCAGAAAAAATTTCACACGTGCACTGATAATGTAAAAATGTAATAGCGTACCAAATTTGAACACCATCCATTCGATAGAAGCTGAGAAAATAGAAAAAAAAATGGGAATTTGAAAGAAAAATGCGCTTAGAGAGAAAAAACGCAGACGTGTAGTATAACCTACAGAGTACTTTATCCAGGTAGAGCAGAAAATCAGAGAATCGGGATGAAAGTAACGAAAAATCAATTTTCTCAGTCTCTGCTCAACCAACAAGTTTCAAATTTTGTACCCTGCTGTAATTTTGCATTATCGATGCTTGTGTTGAATTTTTTCAGAAAATTTTTTATTTAAATAGGTGAAAAGAAGGAATACGTGCTGAAATTTGAGTTGGGGCGTTTGGGTAACTCGTAGGATGAAATTAACCCGAAATTTGAATTCTGCGGTCTCGAAATAGGGGGATGAGACATTTGATATTTACTAATCCATTTTTTTTGCCCAAATTCAAGAGATTTTGAATTTTTAAAGAATATTTTATCCCTTAAGATTAAGAAAACTATCACGTGAATCAAAAAATTTATTATAACCAAAATTACTTGGCATATTGAGTTTTATCGGAATTGCTAGTTTCAAGTTCTTAATTACCAACCTTCTTCATTCGCTTTCCTATGATAGGTTTAAAAAATTCAGATAATTGATTAAGAATTGAAAACAATTTATCGCAATAGAGAGCTCGATATGGTGAATAATTTTCGCTCTTACAAATTTTTTAAAAATGATTTTTGCTCTAGTTCACCTCTGTAGATTAATAAATTTATTCTTTGCTCAAAAAATGAATTTTTGGGGGATTGAAAATTTCATTTTTTCAAAGCTTTGCTCGAGTACGGAAAAAGGCTCCCTTTAATTTCCTTCCCAAAAATCCGTATGGTATTCCAGATCTTCATACTCACTTCGTACCTTTCCAAAAGAAAGCTTTCGGCAATGAAACATCCCTATAGAACTTGATCTTGATAGGCGTATCTCACAATTTGAGATTCCATAACTCAAATTATTTGTAGGAAAAATTATCTTTGGGGTTAACATTCCCTTTTCTATTTTGGCACCAACTCCTTTCGTTCCTTTTTTCTGCTTTGAAATTTGATTTTTTTTTCATTGAATTACTTTACTGATGACTCAAAGATGACAAAACTTTTTTTCATGCAAACTCGCTTCTTTTAAAAATAAAAAAATCATTGGAGCGAAGTTTAAAAAACACCTTTCCTGTGAGAAAAATTTTAAATAGGTATGTAAAAAATAAGAATGGCAAGCATTCAAAATTTGAAATTTCGGATACAATGTACACTCTCAAAAATTGCTTTTTCATTTCCATCTCGATACCTGTGATTCTACTTTACATAAAATCCACTTCACTTCATGGATTACTATTTTTCGAGAGAAAATCAAAATTAAAACTCGTATCAATTTAGTGGAAGCGGATAGTTTGTATTTGTACCTACTTGTAAACTATTAAGAGCGGTATATTTCAACTCAAATTAAAATTTCGAGTCGAAATGAAAATGAATCGAAAGTACATCATAAAAGTAGGTACCCCAGGCTCAAAATTTCATGCGTTGAAGTTTATTTATCAAATTTTGGCAACTTTTTGAAATTTCAAAATTACTTTATCGCTCTGAAAGATGAAAGCTACGAAAAAATAACGAAAAATGCGGAAATTTAGAATACTAGGTACCTCTATACTTTTTTTCGAACTTCCGAATTGATTGAACATAATTGCGGGTTTCGAAATGTCTCCAAGCACTTTTAAACGTATTTTCCAAAATTCGTATTCTCCAGGGTAAATCCATAAAGCATCTTTTGGTAGAAAATTTTCTTGGAAAAAAATTAAAAATACATCGATAGCGTACGCGTTGAAGTAAAAAAGTTAAACGCTGTTAGATATCCTATTTTTGATGAAACAAGTCACCAATATATATTACTATGTAATCCGCAATTTCGTTTCAAAAATTCATAAGCAGACCGTTCATATGGGCTTTTTTCTAGTTCTGGAAATTCCCCAATTTTTTTTAATAAGCTCCAAAACGTCTTGAAATTGTTTTCAATCAATTTGGAAGGTCGAGTATAAACCATATTTACAAATTACAGTTTTTCTCGTTGATTAGATCATTTAGATCATTGTTTCATATTTTGCAGAGCGATTACGTAATTTAAAAATTTTAAAAATTCGTCACAATTCGAGAAATGGTGTTTTTGATTCATTGTTATAATCAATTGAAATTAAATTTCAGATGAATTTTTCTGTTATTACTTATTCGATTTTTTCTAATCAGAATCTAAGAAACAGAACTGGATTTGCCTTTGTAAATGAAATACAATTACATACAATAAGGCGACAGCGAACACACGCCACACTCGCATTCCTTTCCAAAAAAAATACCACCTCTCCCTTTCCTACGTTATGGTGTGTTTCTGTTTCCGCCTACAGTTCTGTTCTCCTTGTAATTTCCAATGTCCTTCAGAATAAAATACTGTTAATTTCTTTGCCTTTTTAAAATGTACATGCCAAGTGAAGAATAGCTAGAAAGGGATCGAAACAAAACCATTGAAGGGACAATTCTATGAAACCGGTTTCCTACTGTCGAGTCTCTCTCCTGGTACCGGATCAATAAAACAACCCAGGCTTTACACAACATCATTTTTCATCTTACAAAATCGATTGGAAGCGGTTTCTGGTAGAAATATTAAATAAAAGGACAAGCTGTAAAAAAAAAGTATACTATGCGCCATCCAAATTAGCGTTATGCAACGCATTTAACGTTAACCATTACGTCTCCGGTCATGTGGTAGAAATTACTACTAGGAAGGACAAGATGTAGAAAAAGAAACAAAAAAGTGAGAGAAAAGGAAATTCCGACTACCACACAATCACATTTTTTTTTAAAAAAAATAAATAATATTGAGAAATTCATCGAGGCGCGATATTATAATGTCATTTGGTAGAAAAAATGTAATGCGGTAAAAGGGGTAAATTAACGTAGGTTGGTAACATTACATTCACTCCGCCGTTCACTGTTGTTTGCACATGCATCGTTCACTACTGATTCGTTTACCTCTAGGTAAACCCGTTGTTTTCTCGCCGCTCCGTCGCGTATCACGTGACACCGGTCACACCCAGCGGCGGCAGCGGCCCAGCTCGCGTCGCTTGGCTTCAGAATTGAATTTATTAGTTCCAAAAACGGCTATTCGTACTTCATAGATGGCAACACTCATCACTGCACAGTGCACTGCACAAAAGAGTAGCGATAGCGACCTGGCGACCTAGCAAGTTGGGTTGGGTTTGTTTATGTAGCTTGTTTATCAGCTGATGGTTGGCTGATGCTGATAAGGCCTCCGTTGAGACTCACTGACAAGTGACAATCTGAATTTCGACTTCCGAGTGCCCCCTATTGCTCTACTTTACTGTAATAATTTCAATTTCAGTTTGACAACGGCGAAGTGTAATTCTTGTAAGTAAGAAGAAAATTAATTATTGATCTTTTTGAAGTAATCATTTTTTTGTTCAAAAATGTTTGTTTTCGAATTTCAGACAAGTCTGCTTTTTCAAGGATCTATTCGCAACCGCGAAAAGTCTCAACTCTTGAGATATCATGAATTGTTTCCTCACTTTACGTGCCATCAAACCGTTGTTTACCGGTATATCTATTAAATATCATAGAATGCAGTATTATTATAATATATAGTATAATAGAAAAGATAGGCTACTTTCAAGTGGGTAGTATCGAGTTGTTAACGGTTTCTTTTATGATTTTTTTTTTGTTCTATACCTGCACCAGTTAACCGTAGCAAAATTGCTGCTAACCGAAGCGTCCTCACATTTTTTGCGAAACCATGCGCCAATTATTGTCATTTAGTGAGAACGATTAGATTCAGCGACTTGTCCAGTTCTTCGGCAAAACAAGCGAGTATTTTGTTGTTTTACCACTTACGCGCGTATAATACATTAGAATGAATTAAACTCTATAGTAGTGGTGCTGACGGCGCCGTGTTTCAACCAGTTCCAATTCTATTCTATCTATCGTGATACCTGTACCTGTTGGTTGAATGCGCATTTTGATAATTTTTTTCTCAACGATACAGGTAGTGTTCCAGAGTAAACGGACGATTTCAAATTCAAGCACCCCTCCGCCTACTTACAAGACCAAAGATCATTCTCACATATGGCTGTGGGAACGTATTTTAGCTGTAGGATTACTCGGAATTATTCCTTTTTTGGTTAATCAATCGCCGGATGGTATCGAATATGTGGCTGCTCTATTGGTAACAACGCATTTACATTGGTGAGTTACGTTGGTGTTTATTAAGTATAAATATGCACATAGGACAGTCAGTTTGAGTAGTACGATTTTGATCGTTGTTACTGCCTAGCAAGATATTTTTCCGTTTCCGTTTCGACGGTGAAATTGTTATTCTAGTGCTTCGTTAAAAATTGAAAACCAACGTGTTATGTAGATATTCGAAATTCTAATTTGTTCGATATTTCTCTGTCAGAAAAGCATTCTGATTTCCGAACAACGTCGCAAATAAAATTGTCATATGTACGTACGTGCGTTGGGATACAAATTATCAAGTATAGGTATCGCTGATATAGGCGCAGTCCTCTGTAACTATTTCATATCGATCTTCGAATCGGATGATCTGTCTGCGATATATTGTATCATTACGTGTCTTACCGGCTCCCTATTACACTCATGAACTTGTGCCTATGCCGCGAGTTTTTTTTTCTTACTTCGCCTTTTCTTCTTTTCTAGGGGTTTGGAAGCGATTTGCACGGATTACTTGCGACCAGCCGTCGTTGGTAACATCATACCTAAATGTATTCCTTTCATCGTTACTATTCCGCTTCTCATCGTACTGTACGGTATCATGGAATCCGTGATGGCGCAGCGAGGAATTACTCATGCAATCAAACAATTTTGGTATCTAAAAACCACCGAGCAGTTGAAAAACGATAAAAGCACGTAGTCTCTTAGTTCGGAAATTGCCAATCGTTTTATAGACAATTAGTTTCTGGTATCCTATTACAAGCATACGGTGTCTTTTCTCCAGCTTATTCACACCTCTAGATTTATTAGTATTTATTTTTTCCCCTTCAATCGGCTCTTCGATGTCATTATAATGTTCTCTCGAATTTTTAAACTCTTTTTTGGCAACTCGAATATATTTGGAAAAAATACAAGCCTATCTTGATTTTACCACTCGTATTTCATTACAATCTTGCACGATCATTTCCGACACTTCCGGCAACTAAGTTTTTCTATTGTTGGCTTGGTATACGTACATCTACGTGCAGATTTACTTTCGGTGTGTACGCGTAATACCTATGAAAAATTTTCAAAATTTTGAGTGCGAATTTTACTTCACGAAAAAAGAGCTCCGTTACGTCGTCGTCAACAAATAAGATCAGTGTGTCTATTGGAGAACACTTAATTGAAAACACTGTCTGTAAACCTTCGTAATATTCCGAACCTAAAAAGTTAGATTTCAATGATCTTAAGTAATATACATTAGAAAGTGAAAAAAATTCAAAACTTTTGACTTAGAATAATACAAACATTTTTTTAGGGGTGTTCTCAAATACCTGTGTTCTCATTTACCCGCTGTTCTCAAAAAGGCACAATGACCTTACTACACATTTTCCTGAATATCGAAACAAAACGCTAATTTGCTCTTTTTAATTTTTGCTCGAGGGCTCGGGTCGCAGTTTCGAACTTATTAAGAATCATTTTTCTCACGTGTTTATCTTGTGAGTAGAAAATTTACTAACTACGTACAGTCTACAAGGTACATTATCTTCTTATTCTTTTCTCTTCTGTTGGACCATTTGTTGTTTTTTTTTTTCAATTCAAAAATTTCGACAACTACACTGGGGCTAAAATTCGCTTGCAATGAAGACGCAAATCACGATTCTTCAAGTCCTGTGTCCTGAAGTAAGTTTACTTATTACTAACTCGTAAGTTGAAGATGCTTTCGACGAATATTGTTGGTGATGCAACGCAGCAACCCAGCAACATACCTAGTATATGTAGGATAGACAGAGCGCGTACGTTGTAGATGTATGATGTACTTAGCTAGAGCTACGCGCGTTTCAGTTTCTTTTTTTTTTTTTTTTCATGGCTACTCGATTACTTTTATTAACGAACAAATGATGAGGCAATCGCTGTAAAAATTCAACTTTTTAATGCAACTTACATACTTAGCATTTGATAAATAATCGTATCGTAGATGTGCTACACCAATGTAAGTCAGTAATACAAATTAGAATTGGAAAGTATAGAAATGATGATGATGATGATGATGATTATGATGATAATGAAGAAAGCTCTGTAGTGTAAACAGCCCTAAAAGGGACTATCCAAAAAATGCTAACCGGCTAGGAGAGCAACACAGACTTTTGAAACAGCACAGGGCCGAGGGGAAGGGAGGCGAAAAACTACATAAGTAAAAGCTTGTGGCTCAGTCCACGTCGAATCCAAAATAAATTTTTACTATAGGCATCAGAGATGGAAGGAGGCATCGTAAGAATATCCCTTCCATTCTGTACTACCTAGAAAAGAAGACAGCCAAAGCTGCAAAGACTTTCCTGCATGTTAGGTCCGCGTTTCCAGTTCCAAAATAGGAAAACAAATAGAAACGGGTAGGTACCTATGAACCTAACATGACGAAAAGAAAATGCCATACCAAATGGTATACTTTGGCTCACACATTCTACTAAATAGGTCCCTACCTAGCCTAAACTACATAGCTACCTACCTAATAGAATGTGGTGAAAATAGGCCATGCCTATATCACCTAAATGCCCTAAGCAGACGCTATCTTGGGGCGAAGTCAAACGCAAAAGGGAGTACCTGTTAGAAAATTCAACCCATTATTTTCAAAAACACCTTACCTTCTCTAGGTCACCTGGTTGTGCCTAGCCCATCATCATTATTGAACACATGTTGAAATGCACCTAATTATTGCCGTTATGTTCGAAAAATAAAGTTTAAAAAAGGTTTCCAAAGGAAACAGAACGCGATGTATTTACTTTTTACATCATAACAAAACTTTCAACAAACGAAAATAAAAATTTACACTAATTTACACGAAAATAAATTGCCAATTTTGGCAGGAAAAATTACACATAAAAATCAGTCACATGGCGAAAAATTAACAGACAACGGATCTGTACTAAAACGGGTATAAAAACGTACTACTCACAATATCATTACGCGATCCTAATTACCTGTACAGAGCAAAACGATCAGATAAGAGAGGCGTAGTCGGAGAAATAAATGAGGGGAAAAAATTCTGGTTTTACTTGGACTCTATACCTATACGCTATACCACAAATTCCCGGGTGGGAAAAAAGTCCAAATAAAAGCAGAATTGAGACCAAAAAACAAAATCAAAAACGAAAAAACAACATCACCTCGATGTTGGAGACAAACAAAAAAGAGAAACGAAAATAAAAATAATGCAGCAACGATATATCCTAATCTAGGGCACGAATCTAAAATAAGATACACGTTGGATCTTTACAAAAATAAAAAAAAAACACGTCAAAATATCGAGAGAAAAATATACTTAGAAAATAAGTCATATTCGAGAGTAAATGAAACAAAAACAAAACATATATTCTATGTAGAAATAAAAAATAAACCGAAGACGAATCGATCTCTATTAAAAAACTAAAATAAACGACCATAAACGAGAATTATTACAGCTTTGTAATAAACGAGAAAAAGTACACTTCGACGATATCGAAAAATGAAAACGAGTTACGAAAACGATAATGATCAAACGTAAGGTGCATAAAGAGCATTTGATCCGGTTTTTGGGAATTTTTTCACTTCTTCGGCAGTTTCATGTATACAAAATGGGGGTACCCAATGTATACATGGGACTTCGATTTCTCGGTCATCAAATCTCATCACGATTGTCTGCGTTTCGTGTATTATCCGAACAACGTGATTGATGGCAAAATCACGGCCTAAGATCACCGTATCGCGATCGAATGAATCATCGACGTTTATTTCGAATTCCACCGGTTTGCATACCGGGAAACGGTGATTATTTTCTAAAAAGAAAACAACTCGAGCTGCATGCTTCGAAAAACGGAATGCGGAAGCCCTCCATGGCGTAACAATTATCTTCGTCAAAGGGTCTCCTTCGCTATCGACGTGAGCTATCGGCTGGTAATTCTGTCTCAACACTGGTTTTGAGCAGATGGATTGCGGAAGACGACCATCGTAGATAATCATTCGACGCTGGTTCTCGAAATTCGACCAAAATGCCAAAAGATGGTCATGGCAGAATTCATCGCTTTGATTAAACGGCCAAGCTCTTATTTGAACTCTATTAATTCCAGCTTCTCGGTCCTTTTTCGTCTGTACGTCTTCATGGCGGTATAAACGATATTGATAACGGTTTATCTGCTTCGACATGGCAGTGACAGCAGCCGGGCAAGTAGGAATTTCGTACGTAGTTCGACGATAACCAGGAACTGGTTGCGCAATTACTTTTCCCATCGACACCATTTGAGACTTGTAGAAATTACGAAAACGGCCATACAACTTATATCGAGTATCCTGCTCCTCATACTGAGAGGTATCTGGGCGTTGCATAACTTCCACAGGCACATCATTGCCCTGGCGATCAATTTCGGCCGGAAATCCAGCAATAGACGAGTCGGAAGATGTTGATAAACGATCCATCGACGAGGAACTTTCTTCAGTCGAGTTTATACGGCGTCCAGTCGTCTGTTCGTATTTTTCACGAGCTAACCGGAGATAATTCTGTTGAGTTACAATACGGTATTCCGACGAAGACATGACAGTTTGATTCGTCGACGACGTAGTACTTGTAGACGCTGTAGTAGTTGTCGGGACAGCAGCATTTCGTCGCAATCGAGGGTCTCGAATGTAGCGAGCAGTCATCGTAACAATTGAGTTGTCTGCAGACGAAACGGCGACAGACGGCGAAGAAACAACAGACGTATTCGTAGACGAAACGGCGACAGACGACGTAGAGACAGATGACGTAGTAACGGTTGATGTATTCATAGACGAAGCGGCGATAGACGACGAAATCGGAACCACATTCATTACGACGGATGGTATTATCGAAACAGTCGTAGTTACAGCAGCTGCAGTTGTAATTGCAGTCGAAACGGTTGCAGAAGTCGAAACTGTAGGCGTAGTAGTTGAGATAATTGGCAGCGGCGACGTCGGCATAGAAATATGCGGCGCTGGGGTCGAAATCGGTATACGGCCACGACCTAGTCCGGTATTCGGTACTGACATTAATAACGGGTCAGTCTGAAGACCGCGAGTGATACGATCAGGTCGACCTTGAAGAATAAATTCGAAACCTCGAACAGGCGGCGGTTGCATATTAAGCGGCGAGCATACGCGAGACAAAGTTTTTCCAGTTCAGCCACGTAGATTGCCTTTTCGAAATCTGCCTCTGGAATATTTAATCGACGCATTATGGCACGTGTTTCCAATTCGATAGGGCATGTTGGCTGGCGGTCAATAAAATCAACTAGGGTGACGGCGTCTGCGTTTACCACGATTTCGGGGTCAAAAAACCTTTCGTCGGGCTGTCCAAGTTGCATTATATCAGCCAGTTCGGTCGAATCCGGTGGTAGTGCTTTTACTGCAGTGCAGGAACATCTGTTCAAAATTCACAATAAATTTATAGTTACCTATACGTACATAATTATGCGAATTATTTCCTACGATTATAAATTTATTACGATTATTATTACTAGCAACGAATTCAGTATTACTATCTAAATTAAATGAGTTTTCATTTCCTAACAATTTTTCGGAACAATCAAAATTAACAAAATTACAGTCGATGTTAAAACGGTTTGTTTTAACTGAATCTGAACCCAAAATAGATTCTAATTTTGAATTTTTATTTGGCCTCAAAATCTTAATAACCTTAGGTTGACTACTGGCCTTTTCTCCGGTTAAATCCGTGCCTAATTTCGGCATTACTTTATCAAAATTTTGATTTAAAATTGTTTTCGGATCTTTTAATCGAAGTTCATCATTCATTTTTTCAATTTTCGGTTTCGATACCCTATTGTGGACTAGTTTTCGCAGATGTCGTATATTTTCGCTTATGTGGTTGTTAGGATTTTTCTCTTCATACAACTCATAAACATTCGGGTATCTTTCTTTCACAACTATAAACGGACCTTGCCACTGTCGACATAACTTTTGACTAATTCCTTTATCCGCATCGGATCTCACTCGATTACGCACGAAAACTTTCTCACCTGGTGCTAAAATCACCAACTTGTTCGACTTGATAATACCAAGTTCTCGTTTTTTCAAATTACGTTGAAAATTTTCGCGAGCAATTAATTCGACATCCTCGCTCACTACGCGACCTTTAATTAGCAAATCGGCGATTTTGTCAGGAACCGGTTTACGAAATACCAACTCGTAGGGTATGCAACCCGTTGTGTTTACCTCGGTTCTATTCATCTTATTTTCGATATCGTTGATGATAACGGGCCACTTTCCCTGTTTATCATGGTAAAGTTTTCTAATGGACGACCCAATGGTCGCCATCAGTCGCTCAGAACAGTTACTCGAAGGCGTGTAACGACTACACTTTCTGATATGTACATTACGAGTTTTCCAATGCCTGATCCATTTGTGAGAACGAAATTGGGGCCCATTATCCGATAGAATTTTATTCGGCACCCCGAATTCCTGACACCATTTCTCTAACGCTTCAATACATTTAGTCGATGTAGCATTCTTCATTACTACCAGTTTACAATATTTAGTGAACAGGTCTTCGATCACAAACACGTATTGGACCCCACCACGACCTTTAGGAAGCGGTCCGAAAAAATCAATACACAAAGTATCATTAAACTTCGTCGAGCTGATACCGTGTGGCGGTCCAATCGTTTCTGCAGATATGCGTCTAGCAAGTTGACAGCTCATGCACTCATTGACGAAATTATACACGGCTACTGTCAACTCTGGCCAATCAAACCAGCGACGTATGATTGTGATGAGCTTAGTTATGCCTACATGGCCGTATTCTAAGTGGTAGTACTCAATTATTTTTCGTTGGAGAACATCTGGAACGTAAATACGGTATTTACCGTCATTTCCACGAAAAACAAACCGACTATTAACTTTGTCAAATCTGACCTTCGGATCATAGCGTTTGAAAAACATCATCAATCTATTATCTTTGACTTGTAACTTCAATAAACGAGATAAATCTTTAAACAAGTCTTTCGGTGGCTCAAATTCGAAAAGAAAAATCGATAAATTCTTTTCACGGTGCGTAAGCACATACGAGTAACATCTAGACAGAAAATCAGCGATCGTATTATCAGCACCTTTAATGTGACTGATGGTAACATTGAAGTTGTCGAGATATAGAAGCCACCTCATATGCCTCTGACTCAACTTTTCCGTCCGTTTTAAGTAGGTAACAGCTTCGTTGTCAGTATATACCCTAACATCATATCCACATAACATATAATAATGCTTACTAAGCGTCATGATAATTGCCAAAAGTTCTAACTCCATAATGGGGTAATTACGTTCATGATTCTTTAAGGTGCGAAGCATATGCGACAGGACGCATAAAAATATCACCATTATCTAAAGTATGTTCTTGCATAATAACGCCGGCAATTGCCAATTCTGACGCGTCAGTATATACGAAAAAGGTTTTGTCCAATCCGGGTATGCGAGCATTGTTGCTTCAGAAATCGCAGCTTTCAATTTTTCAAAATTTTCTTGTGCCAACTCAGTCCAGACAAAATCTTTCTTTTTGCCAGATGTCAATTCGTAGAGTGGCTGACAGAGATGCGCGATGCGAGGTATATAATCACGATAATATTGAAAGAAACCCAAAAATCTTTGGCATTCTTCAATATCAGTTGGCGGTTCGAAATTCAGAATCGTCTGTATTTTTTCTTTATCGATGCTCGTACCTTCAGCTCCGATGATTAATCCTAAGTATTTTATCTCAGTGCGGCACCATTTACTTTTTGTATATTCAGCGTCATACCAGCATTTTTTATTCTCTCTAGTACTATTCGAATATGGAGCATGTGCTCTTCAAGTGTGCGAGAAAAAATCAACACGTCATCTACATAGGCAATTGCAAAAGGCAAGCCCTGCAAAACTATTTGCAATGCACGAATAAATGCTGGCATAGAATCTATAGTGCCATATGGTACTCTCAAGAAAACGTAACTTTTTCCCTGAAAAACGAAACTAACAAATCTGCGACTTATTCTTTTTAATTTGATTTGTAAAAAACCATGTAAAAAATCCAAACACGAAAAGAATTTCATTCCTTTGAATTTTTTCATCAAAACAGAAATATTTGGCACTTCACAGTTGTGCATTTTCAAGTATTTATTCAATTCACGGAAGTCACCACAAGGGCGGACTTTTCCATTGCTTTTCTCCACACAAACAAGTGGAGATTTATATGTCGACGGACGTTCTTCGATTACGTCACTCTTTTCCCAATTAAGTATTTCTTCAGTTGCCCCCTCCTCGAATTTATGAGGTATAGGTCGGGTCTTACACCATATCTCGTCAGGAAGTCCATCTTTGAACTCGAACTCATGTTCATAGACGGTACAACAACCTATTTTATTTTCAAAAACTTCAGGAAATTCAGATAAGATCGATTTCAATTTCTCACGATCTGCTTTGTCTAATTTTGCATCATCAGCAGCCAGCTGCGTTCGCAAATTAAATTCGATATCTTTATCATTCAAATTATCAGTCGATTCAGTTTTTCTCAGATTATTTTTATCCTCAAATCGATAGCAAGCTTTTTCTAAAATAACATTCTCAGCATTTTCGACATTCAACCTATTAACTTGCAGCTTAGGTAGGTAATGGTTAACCTGTATACATGACGCCTGTCTCTCTTCAGTTCGATCGAAAGGAATTTTTATAATCTCGTATGTCTTTGGATCGATTATCTGAATTAAATTCTCACCTAGTTTAATATCAGTATGTAGGTCCTTCGTAGCTGACCTACCTAATAAGAGAGCAGAATTCAACCCTTTCGTTACAAACGCGTAGGTGGTATAGGTATTTACGGTACTCGCCTTCGGAAATTTAAACTCGAAAAATGCGATTTTAACGATTTGCGGTGACATCTTACCTACTGCCTGCGTAAATTGAGTAGATAACCCTCTTGCCGTAAACTCACGCTTATTTAATTCAGGATAGTTGGCTTTGATTTTCTCATACACGGACTCGTTGATCAGAACATGCGAACACCCGCTATCAACTAACGCAGATACCTTCGTTCCTCCTATCTCCATTGTTACATACGGCATTACATTACTTTCCTCTTTCTCTCTTCCTCCTATAAACGTCCTACTCTCGTTCTGCATTTCGTCTCTTATCATTTCATTTAAACTAAACGAAACTATACTCGAATCGAAACCTGCATCATCACAATCTAACATACGATCAATGTTATTACATGTATCCTTCATACAATGTACTTCAACCGATTTGAACGAAGTATCACCAAGACTAGTTAAAACGAGATTAATAGCGCGAACAATCGAAACACACGTATGTTTAGACCATTTATTCTTTCCTATCTCTCCTTTCGGCGAAATAACTTCATACCTATCTCGAATCGGCTCATAAATCACCTCATCATGTTGGACGTATTCATACTTGTTTAAACCTTTACACTGCTTTTTCAGAGACACGAAATTCGAAAACGAGTTAACATAGCGAATATTTTCAGATCGATGCGCAGCGCGATAAATTACCTGATTAACTTCATTTAATAACTTCCAATAATCGATATCAATCACCTTAGCTAAATTCGGCGGATTTTGTAAAAATAGAACGTATTTTAACCCTTTCGAAACGAGAATACTAGCTAATTGTTTCAATGAAACATCAAACTCAGTACTATCAAAACCTTCCTTATCAATATCACGGTTTCCGATCAAAACAATAGCATTTTTATACTCAGAAGGAAATTCAACATTTTTCACATCACTAATAAGCTGTTCTATCGTATAATTGTTGATAAGTTTACTACTTACGGTTGGTTTTCCAGTAAGGTGTTCAACAAGCGCAAATAAATCACATAAACCGATGAAAACAGTATTTTTAAACGAGAGAAAACTAGACTTACAATCCACAACGTTTTTATCAAGTGCGTCGTTGTTTATCTTCGTAGCGTCAGTATCGGCCGATTTTTCACCCCTACCCTCAGATACACGGCCAGTCGTACCTGAGTGATCAGCGTTTAAATCCTTCTTCGTATCAGTTTTACCCTTCGTCGAACCTTTTTTATCATTGGTTTTCTTTTTCACATCTTTATCTTTTTCCTTTTCTCTTTCTTTCTTTTTAGATGTGGATTTCGATGTTGACGACCGGGTACTAACTTTTTTAATGTCAAGGTCGGGTACTTCATCGTCTTCGGATGAATCACAATCATCACTATCCAACGTACTCATCGATTCTTCTTCTTCTTCGCTTTCGGAATCTTCCGAGTCGGAATCTTTATTGAGTACATTGACCTTTCCTTTAATAAACGATTTTTTCTTGAATTTTCGAGCAGTGAGATGTTTTTCAATCTCTTTCTCTTTCTCTTTCTGCTCTAACTTCGCGTATTTTTAAAATCGGTATCCTGTTCGTACATGTCTTGATGTGAAACACTGAATTTGTGTTCTTCAGCTTGATTTTCATCTTCGTATCTATCAATTTCGTCAACGATCTTCATATAATCCAATTTCTTCTTTTTTGACAAGGTACACAGGAAATTATAATATCGAGATGGAACATGAGATTTTATAGTACGAATGAACCATCTAGGCGAGGCGAGGTAATTGCATTCTAAACGATGTGCCCAAAATCGAATGTATTCGTCTGGTGTTTTCTTTCCAGAATCTTCGGTGAATAAAGTACATTCGCGGTGTTGAATCGCTTCAGAATAAAATCTTTTCATAAATTTCTTTGCGATTTTCGTCATATTATATTCGGGTTTAAGCTTCGCGATAAAAGATAAAGTATCTCGACATTTAATAGCGGTAATAAAGAAATGTCTTAACTCATCAGCTTTCTCAGTATAGAAACCAACTTTCATATTAAATTCATCTACAAACTGAATAGCATTACGAATATCTTTCAGACCTATCCAATTTCTCAGTTCCTGTTTTCCATACTTCTCACCCATCCATTTCGGAGCATTCTTACCAGTATCAGCCAAAATCTGTTTCTTTCTCCTCTCAGTCTGACGTCGATGGTCATACTCTTCATCTTCCTCACTCGAGCTAGAATCACTACTACTACTACTATCTGAGGAATCACTCGAACTAGGTGAACTATCGGAACTATCACCTTTCTTTTTCTTTCTCCTTTTCTTCTTAGAATCTTTCTTCTTCTTATGCTTATCCTTACGATAACGTTTAGACTTCTTTTTCTTATCCTCACTAAGAAGCTGAGCTTGCAATTCTAATTCACGAATTTTATTTTGAAGATCTTCGAGAGCAGAGTTACTCGATTCAGGTTTATCAGCTTCGACAGCTTTCTTCTTCTTTTTCTTTTTCGATTTTTTCTTCTTAGCAGGCGGCGATGAATCAGAAGCGGAGTCAGTTGAGTCAGAGGATGAGGAATCAGGCTCAGAATCTTCAGATGAAGCATCCTTTTTCGATGTTTCGGTTTCATCTCCGTCAAGCTCGATAGGCTCATCGGAGAATTTCTCAAAATCTTGTACAGGAGGTACCACAATCGTATCAAAAAACCAGGCTGTATTCAAGCAATTCATTAGCTTTCTTTTCTTCTCTAACTGAGTCGGTTCTATTTCATCCGTAGCAAAAATAGCGATTGATTCAATAATCATTCGAACAGCAGGTTTAACTTCTTCCACATTTTCAGTTTCGGCAGTCGATGGACCAGCAGTCGGTTGCTTCTGCTTAGAAGGCGGATTAATTTTATTTACAAGTTCCTTGGCTTTCTTATAGCATTCTGGAGCTGGAGTTTTTACTAATTCGGCGAAAAGATCATTAAATTGATCATTAGAGAATTTCTTATTAGTATATTGCGAGATAATATACTTGAGACTTGCTTGCGTAGACAATTGTTCAGTCGAAACCTCAACAACTAACTTTTTCAAGGCTAAACAATTCTTAATAGCAGCCCTAGTACGAATAGGAGGATCAGAATCCTTCTTAGGCGACTTTGACGACTTAGACTTTTTAGCAGATGTTTTAGCTAAAACTTGTTCCTTTTTCTTAAGAGATTCGGCATTTTTAAACAAATCAACATTTTTCTGGTTGGCAACCTGTAATAGTGAGACTTGGCCCTTGCTGGCTACCTCTGTCTTTAGAGTGGATAACTCCACGAATAGCTGGCTGGCAAGTACAGCCAAATTCAGAGATTCCGATTATTATCGGAATCTATTTGTTAGTAAATAAATTATTACTTATCTAGAATTCGTTCCGACCACATCAGTGGTCACTTTTGATAATTTGCCTATTCTCTTTAATTTGGTAATTCGTGGACTTTGTCCAATTTGTTTTATTATTCATTCAATAAACTATTTCAACTTCATTTGTGTTGGTCTGTACGTGACGACGTCCTTATCCTAACATTTGGCGCCCGAGCAATAGTCTGGACAAGCTGCAGTGTCTGGATTTGGAGATAAATCGTATTGCGTTCTCCCCCTTACCTTTTTTCCGCTGAACCAGTATTCAGCCGATCAACTTTAGTTCTTAAGTATCAATTTTTCTATTTTTAAATAATTTTCTATTTTGTAATTTTAATTCTAATTAGCGGAATTACATTCCAAAATTTTAATTTTCTTTTGTGAGTAGACGTGCTATTTCTACTAAAAAATTATGGAGCATACTCCGACTCCGGAAGAGATTATGAGAAAGGAACTGGCTCCATCATCAGTTACCTCACGCCGGAAAGCTGCCTCTTTTGCATTGCAAAACATGACCAAATGCGTTCAACCTAGGAAATATGTACGTAAGCAAAATTCTTCTACCAGCTCTCTAGCTCAACCGTTACCAGAGGTGAACGACCCCGAATCGTTGGTCACCATCGAAAATGGATCCAATACTTCCGATCTCGATCATGATGGCTTTAGTGATCTCGAATCCATTATTTCTGAGAATCCTCAAATTCAAGATAATATTCTTGATGGCGTTGATCCTGACCAGGTATTAGATTCTACACGTATTCTTAATTCTTCAAAGGTTAATGAACCTTCTCCAAGGGTAAATCAACCCTCTATTTCTCCGAAGGTTAATGAACCTATTCAAGGCACTTCTGAGGTACCAATGTCATCTAAGGTTAGTGAACCTTCTAATAACCAACATTCTGAAAATTCAGAATCTACACCTAGGCATTTTACAATCAATGCCGATGTTCATAATTTAGGTGAGCTAAATAAAACTCGTACCATAGCCAATATTGAACCATTGTTCAATCACAATACCGGAAACGTATCCAGCCAACAAAATGAGCAATTGCTCATGAATTTCAATACATCGAATCGTGAAATATTCCTGCCACCCCCGATCGATCAGGAACAATCGTTTGAGAAAATGCTGGAATCTTTGGCTAATATTCGTGACTGGACTTTACATCAAGGCGAACATACGAGATCCAGGGTTACTAATCTGGAAAAAATCGCAGTAAGTCATCAAAACCATATAACTAGTAATTCAAACGATATTGTGAAACTAAAAGCAATAGCTAATACTCAACACCAAGTATCCAATGAATATCGTGACGCGATCTCTGAATTACGTTTATACCTCGCCGAAAACGATGAAAAGATCGCGATTGTGAACCAGAACCAAACCAGTGCTCTCGTAAATACGAGAAAAGACGTTAACGATCGTTTCGCCACCATGGAACAAAAAATCGATTCAGAAATTTCTGAAGCTAAGAAGAATTTAAATATTACTAGTACTGTAGTAAGTGATTTAACTAAAAAGGTACGTACTATTGAATCTCAACAGTCTCGTGGTGGTAGATGTTATGCGAAGAAATCCAAGCTACCAATCAATGCTGCTGATATGCGTGCTCAACGAATCTTCTTTAATCGAAGCAATCGCTTCCATCCTCACAGCTTTGTAGCTAAATTTGAAAAATATATTCGTAATAACGACTTGGACGATGGTCCAAAATGTACTCTGTTTCTAGGATTTATAGATTTGGATGACGAATGGGTCGATCTCCATGACGATATTGATGATTACGAAGAACTCATCAAAGATTTTTATGAAGAATTCTGGAATGAATCATGTCAACTGGAAGCATTCAATTATTTCCGTGATAAGATCACAAAGGTAAAATCTACCCGTCATGTAGCAAAAACCTGTTTGAAATGGATCAAAACCCTCAGACAAATGACTGACGTTCGAGAATCTACGATTATATCTACGATGTACAAGAAGTTACCTGATATTATTCAGGCAAAAATTTCAAAAAGTGATCGCTCAAATCTTGATTCCTTCGTTGCTTGTTTACAAGATTTATCCCACGATCATGACGACTCCGAACTATATCCAAAAATGGAATTCTGCAAATATAATCAGAAAAATAAATACGATAATGATCGTAAAAACTACGATAAAAAGGATTACAAAAGTAAGTACACTAAAAAACCTGAAACGCCCGAATTTTTCAAAAAAGTTTCAGCAACCAGCGGCAAACGCGATGATGATCGCGAAGGAAAAGAAAAAACCAAACGCAATGATAAGGATCAGAAATTCAAAAAAACGCCTCCTGTTAACAAGGTTGATACTAAGCTGGATTCCGAATCCGACTCCGCTCATTCATCTCAAGCTGCGTCTGAAAGTTCGGGAAACGAGTCAGACTAGGGGAGTCAGGGCAACCCCCTAGTTCCAATGGTAAGCCCAACCCTCTTGATATTTTTCAGGATTATGAATTCATAGGCGATGGTCTGGCCCATTTTATTAAACGTAGCCAGAACCCAGACAACAACCTACCTAGATATTTGAAGAATCAGATTCCACTTGAGCAGTTGCTCAATGAAATAGAAAACTGCGAATTTACCAAAACTCGTGCGATACTATCGGCATGCCAATTGGAAATAAATTATTCGAAAAAATCATTTGAAACTGTTGAAGCAGATCTTCGTGCTGTTGTTAATTGCTTATGTAATAAAGGTTTTGAAAAAATTATCTTATTATTTCCTATAATTAAACCTCGTTTAAAAGGTGAAAGATCAGTCGGACGTTGGCGATATGTATGTTACCGCCGTATGTTTTCGAAACTTACTCAAGATCCTCGTATTCACGTATGGCACTCGCCTGCTCAGAAATATCTTCAGATTGAAAAAACTGAAAATTTATCAGGAATGAAATACTCACGTCCAGCCATTGATAAAAATATCAACGTTATTCCTAGGCTTGAAAGATTTAACTTCTCCGATACTATGAAAAAATACTACATCGCTAATTATACTCTTTCAGACGTTATTTTCACGATGACAGAAGAATTGATCAAACTCGATGCGAATTGTAAACCACGAAGAGATACTACAGACTCCGGTCCGCTGAAAATCCTCTTTGAAAACGAAAACGCGTACGTACCAGATCCAAACGGTAAACTTAACGCTGAAAAAAGGAAAAGAGCTCGAGAATTTTTCCAGGTATCGTTGAGACCAGAAAAGAATATGTTACCTTGTGGCATGATTCCTGCCAACTTCCTAGAAGAAAGTGATAACGAAGAACATGATAATAATCATGTAAGACATCATAGGCGACGTAAATTGAAACCTGTAAATCCTGAAGATGTGGATTCGTACACTCAAGTATTTCCTAAAAAATCTTACTCTACCGCTAATGAATCTACAGATATTTTCATCACAGCTGACGAAGGATACGATACGTTGAGCTCTAACCCTGAAGATTCTGACGATGACACTAAAATAGGAATAAAAGCAGTCGATGCTGTAGAAAATGCGAAATACCAAATGCGTCAACTGGATGATAAAATTCGCCAACAAATCGTCACCGAGACATGCGAAGATCCTACATGTGTAATCGAATTAGAGTTCGAGAACAAAGGAATGATTCCCGCCCAAATGGATACAGGTGCCCTCCCTAATGTCATGTCGCATAAATGGGTAGATAAAATTACAAGATTATACCCAGAAAGAATCATGTACCTTCCGCTATCACGACCTGTACTTTTGCGATTAGCAGATGGAAAACTAGTAAGATCCATGTCTAATATTGTTCTTATAGCCTTATCATTCATGGACATTCCGATGATACTGCCTTTCTATGTACTTGATACGTCTGCTAATATTTGTATTATTGGTCGTCTTTCCATGAAAATTCTTGGTATCGAACTTAACCTCCGAAGAAACCAGGCTGAATGTACACCTAGCCCAGGTGAGAAAAAACGCATCTTAAAATTTTTAGAAGCAGGATCGTACCAGAATGCTGATATCTTGAAAGTCACGACTGATAAAAAATATGAGACAGAAACTATCCGTACTACTATCGCCAGAACGCAACAACAAAAATGGATACCACTTGACGAAGAAGATCTTGACCATGGCCCTGAACAATTTTTGGATAAACTCAAAAAAGACATTGAGGGAGCGTTAAAAACTGGCGAAATTTCTCAAGAAGATGCCGATTTTGCCTATAATGAATTATCTGAATTCTCAGATTGTTTTAGCAAATATCCTGGTGAGTATAAAGGAGAACAAGTCGACTTCAAGTTCATTGATGATAGTAGTCATCTAGGCAAATGGAGAGGAGAAAAATACCTACCATCCAGGAAACTTAAAATGATGATACGCAAAGCCATCAAGATTATGCTCGCCTTGAAGATTATTCGACCATCTAAATCTACGTATATTAATACGTTGGCTCCAGTCGTAAAAAAGAACGGTGAGTTAAGACTTTGCCTGAATGCTGACGAACTAAACCAATGGCTTCAACGCTCGGTTACTGAACCGAGATGTATTGAGACAATTATCAACGAAACTCGTGGAAAATGGTTTAGTACCCTAGACTTTGTCGCTGGATTCTGGCAACTGGTTCTTAGCGCTCGTTCTAGACAATTCACCGCATTCCAAATCGAAGGTCAGGTATTTGAATTTAATCGTATGCCGTATGGCTTAAAAATTGCTTCAGCCGAATTCATCGAGATGATGAATAGAGTCATCCCAATCGACATGGAAGATGTACAAACATTCGTTGATGATGTGCTGATTGCTACCAACTCATTTCGCAAAATGGTTGAAAGGATAAAAGCCGTATTATTGCTTATTAGAGCAAATGGATTGAAACTTAATCCGACCAAAACTCATATGTTTAAACTCGAAACAAAGCATTTAGGTTACACTCTTGCTAATGAGCAAATTGGTAAACAAAGCGAAAAAATTCAGAAATTTAATGAATTTAAGAAGAAACATACCAGTAAGAAAGGAAAATTTTCCTTAAAAACGGTAAAAGATGTTCAAACCCTTGTTGGTTTAACCGGTCTCTATCGTCGCTTTATTCCTAATTACCATCAAATACTTGCACCCATTTATAAACTTACAGAAAAAGGCTCTGACTTTAAATGGGGCAAAGAACAACAAGATGCTTTCGATGAGTTGGAACGCGAGTACACCAAAGACTTCAAGCTTATGCAACCAATTCCTGAAGAAGACTTATATCTCGACACGATGGTTACAGATGACGCCATGAATTCCGTCCTATACCAAATTATCAAAGGAGAAGACCGTATAGTAATGTTTACAAGTTATTCCTTTAGGCCTCATCAAAAGAATTACACGATAATTGATCGTGAGATGCAGACCCTCGTCACTACCATTCACAAACTTCAACCATGGTTACATGGCGCCAAGATTCACGTTCGTTCTGATCTTAAACCGATAGTTCGAAAATTCAAACACTTATTCAAACGCACCGCAAGGCTGCCGGTTGGATAACAGAACTAAACGGGTATGACATAGCTTATGATATTAAACCGAAAAAACAACTCTTCAAGGTCAATGCACCTGAAATTACGCTATGCTCGCTGAATTGGACTAATATTGAACCCTACTCGCTGGAATTTACTCAAACCATGGCTGACAATCTACACACATGTCTTGAAGATCTCGAATCCTTCCAAGATGCTGACCCTACGTGTATGAAAATAAAAGAAATCCTTTTGAGTAATAACTCTAATAGCTCCGAAAAAATCCATTCTAAAGCTGCCCGCATGATGAAGAAATTCAAGATTTCCAAAAATGCTGAAAATCAAACGATTTTATATAGAAGCTTTGAAGACGGTACCGAAATTCCATATTTACCAGAGGAACTCCTCTGTGATGTTGTGAATTATCTTCACGATATTTATGGTCACGTAGGTGCAGCTAAACTCGAACAAATATTTAAACGCATGTATTTTTATCCTAACGCTATGAAATATATTCGTAAAATTTGTAACAGTTGTATTATCTGCAAAGTAAATAAAAACTACGTTCCAAAGAAAATACTGGAATACGGCCAAGTAGAAGCTTATGCCATTGGTGATGTCTTATCTGTCGATCTATTTGGACCTGTAGCTGCCCGTAAAGGAGAACCTAGATTTCTTCTCGTTGCTAAAGATGTATTCACGTCTAAATGTTGGCTTCGTCCAATTAAAAACATAACTGCGCAAACAGTTACCAATGAGATGGAGAAAATCATCCAGGACATTACCAGTCGAAACATTAAAATCAAAAAGATCATTACCGATAATGGGACTCAATTTATTAGCAATAAATGGAACGACCTACTTACGTCCCACGACATCGACATTCGCCACGTACTCAGCTATAATCCGCAGTCGTCTTTGGTAGAACGTACAATGCGAATTATCGGTGATAAGCTCAGAGTAAAAATGAATGAGTCCTACAATCCCTACCTCAATCACCACGGTTGGCATCAATTTATTCCAGACATCGAATTGGAAATTAACAACTCCCCAACTTCGTTCAAATTCACTCCAAACGACGCATGGGGCATTAAGAACACATTAATGGAAGAATCTCCATTGAAAATTCACGAATTCAACTTCGCCCACGAGTTGAAGACCCTGCGTATTAACCAAGCAAGACTGGATATCAAATCCACCACGTCAGAAATTCTTCTGAGACAAAAGCTCGACAAAAAAGATTTCATTTTCGACAACGACACGTTCGAGTAGCCGCTGATGGGGCATGTTCCCGCAATGGAGACGAAAACGCCGTTGCTGGTATTGGTATATGTTTTTCTCCAGAGTCAGAGAAAAATGTTTCGGAACGTATCCAAATACCAGGTTTCACCAGTACTAACAACTTAGCCGAAATTGTCGCAATCCAAAAACTTTGGAAATTTTGGAGTATAATAACATCAAAAAGTGAAATTATTCACTGACTCACACTACGTTACTGAGGCTATCAACTCCAATATCAAGACATGGCAAAACAATGGTTGGAAAAACAATAAAAAACAAATTGTGTTTCATAAAGATTTTTTCCTTGATATTACAGAACGTATGAAGAAATTTGAAGACATTCAAATTATTCATATAGAGGGGCATGGCCACGAAATCACGAATATCTACGCAGACAGATTGGCAAAAAGAGCGTATATACTCCGGATTACAAAAACAAAAGAATTGAAGACATGTCCCAGAAGGAAATAATCGAAACCTTTATACGCGAAAAACGCAAACAACAAAGGATACATGATGAATACTTATTCAATAAAACACACGGTGATCCAATAATTTTGGAAAAAGGAACTATGGTTCTGCTCACTGAACATAAGCAATCCACAAGTGGATACGGTATCTCGCAGAAACTCCTTCCAAAACGACTTGGCCCGTATTATGTTGATAAACATATCACATCCAACTGTTATAAGATCGTAGAATCTCCTGAAGATACTATAGGAAAAGTCGTAAGTATTCGCCAATTAACACCTTTTTTAACCCCCAAACAGATAGAAGAAATAAAAACAGACGCGAGATTACAATCTCATGTGAACAAAGAAGATATAGAAGAAAAGATTAGAGAATACCTACATGAACACGAAGCCACAGCATTCATGTCAGACAAAGAAACAAACAACCCAGTAAGAAAAACGGCTGAAAACATCTCATCTGAAATTGCCAATCAGCAAAGAAATGAAAGAAAGACTAACCGTGATAAGAAAAAAGAAAATTTGGAAAACACTACTCCACCAGGTAACCCTAAATTTAATAAAGTTTCAGAAAAACTCAAAAAATTGAAAAATCAAGATGATTTGGACAAATTGGAAGATACTGTGAAGAAAGCCACGATCACGTCAACAAGATTCGACCAAGTAAAACAAGCCGCTGCAAAATATTCTGAAAAACGCAAATTGGAAAAAGCTACTACCCCATCATCTGTTAATAAACAGAATCCCAACCTCCACACATCTGTAAAACAGGATATAAATATTGCTCCACGTCGCAGTACTAGAAATAAGAAGAAAGTCATCCCTATGCAAGTAGCTATGCTCAAATTCTTGAATAATTTCGAGAAAGAATATATTTGCATCGCATACGATAATCAAGATAATAATCTTGAACAACAATAATAAAAAAAAAAAAAAAAATTTCACCTTTCAGTATTTTTTAGGTTCCGGTTACGTTATTAAAAGTTATTATGTCTATGAAAGGCTACCTGGCAACCTTGTTTACCAACAACAGTTGGTTACTTTTTTCACATTTTGAATCACGTTGATTCTGGCTTTTTACCTCTTTAAAAAATATTCATTCCATTTCTTGTATTAATTCAGCTCCATTTCTAATGACGTTTTTATATTTTCTATATTTTCTCATAGCTTGCATTATTTTATGCACTTTCTCTAGATTTCGTATTTATCTTAGCTGCAACGCTAGACTATCATTTAGAGTAAGTTTTATCATTATTTATTAATCTACTGAAAATTTTCAGTAATTTATCTATCGCCATATGCAATACCATGTGATATCTTACTTTTATTATTTATTGATGGTAATGAAAAAGGGGCATTTGCCTCAATATTCATATTCTAACACCTTATTTACAAGTCGTCATATCTCATTACAGAGTTTAGCGCCTTCATTGACATTTCACTCCAAAATCTCCATCAGATTGAAAGATAATAGTCGTATTTCGAGATTCAATACCCAAAACCAACGCCAGTCTCTGTAAGTATTATGTCTTCTACTGATGATACTGCTGACGAATCCTCAAATGTGGGAGATTTTGTTATTGATGAATCTTATCTCAGAACCTACGACTATGATTCCGATGGGGAATTGATTACAATTCCACCACGCCGCCAGTTAGATAATAATCTAAATTCCAATGAAAATGCAAACCACAACTTGGATAATAATCCAAATTTCAACGTCTTGAATTATTTAGGTCTGAGTAATAACTCAAATAACAACGTTAATGGTATTGTTAATCGTGATAATGCTATTCTAAATAACTCGAATAATAATTTGAACCCAGTTATTAATATTAACCCCAGTAATAATAATGGTAGTAATGACATTTTCAAAGGTAATGTTTCTATTAACGATTCTAATGATAACAAGTTAGCCGTTGCCTGTATCTCAAAAATGGATACTGATCCTTTAATTAAAATGATCGACGAGGAAATTGCGAACACATTATTTACCGCTGGAGCGGGAGATAATATTCATTCTTCTATTTATCAGCTCATAAATAAATCTTCGACTACGTTAATCAACGTAAGTACTAATATAAACAATGTCAATTTTTCACAGAATATGATACCAACAATTGGGTGTGCCTTGTGCAGAAGAAATTTAGCCGCCGCTGATAACAAAAACCTGTCCAACACATTCATCCTACCATGTTTTCATAGCTACCACGAATATTGCTTAAAAGCATTAATTAATGCTGATCAAAAAATAACGTGCTCATTATGTATGTCGTCATGCTTCGCATCTAATATTCAGCCATTCGTTCAGCCGATAATTTCTACAGATGGAGTAAAAGACCTGCCAAATATCGCACCGTTCGATAATTATAAAAGACTAACTACAACGTTAGAAGTAGAAAAAGCCATACGTCAAGACCTAATTAGAGTACTGTACGCCAAAGTCGCCAACTTCGATATTGAAGAGTTCTATGCAGCACGCAACCTTGGGCCAGAAGGCTTTAACATTTATTTATCGACCATGAAAACACCAACGCTATCAAATCCTTTCGGCTCCACCATAGATGCAGCTTCGACGTCTGCTGAAACCGTCCGCATCGAAAACATCCCGCTACCTTCAGATCCTTCGACCCCGATTGCTGGTCCATCGTCAAACATGGATATCGCCGCCTGCTCTTCGTCCTCGAATAATAATTCGAACGTCGCCGTTAATGCAAATAATACGTCAAACGATAATGCTGTACCATCACCCCAGGACAATGCTGCCGGCGAACCAAGATGTCCATTGCCACCACGTCCCAACATTAGGACGTACAAATATGACAACAGCATAAGCCACGGACGATGGAAATTCAACGCAAACTATAAGCTTCACAACGCAGACTACAGGTTTATGTTGCCGGCAAAACCTCTTTATCAGAGGGAGAAAACACTTACCGTAGCCGAACTCGACAATCAGACGGTCTTCTTCTCGAATAAGTACTTGCTGTTGGGTGACTGTTTGATCGCCTTAATAATTTGGAAGTCTTTAGCAGTAGAAAGGAAACGTCTCTTCCATACTTTCGAATGGTACCCGCAAGAAAGCTTTATAGATATCGTACTCGCCAACATAAGGGATACAGAAACCTTACCCAGGCTCGTTGCCATATCATTTGGGGCTGGCGACACACATTACGATAGTGCCATCGATATTGCCAATATCCGCCAGAAAGTAAACAGTATTATTGAAGCGATGGAGGACCGCGGCGTTCGTTTTCTATTAATTTGCTTATTAGCAAAAATAAATAGAGGTCCATATGCCAGACTCGGACTAAATAACCTATTCATTGAATACCACAATCGAAGTGTTGGTAGAGTTCATGTTGACGTTTTAGAAAGTTTTGGAACATTCAACGGAGACGAATTCACGGATAGTAATGGGTCTTTATGTATGTCAGTAGCTAACCAAGACCTAAAAGCGGCTAGGGAAATTTTAGACGACACTACGCTCGCCCTTTCGGTAAGATACCGCAGAAATTGATAATAATCAATTTATTTCTCTTCCCGTTTTTGATCGATTATTAAATCGAAAATTCGTTAATATTTTTATTTGTATTTCTTGACGATGCATGTACATATTGATTTTTACTGTATATTATCATTCGTAATCATTTCCAGTCATCAATTCAAGATTTCGGCCATCTCTTCGTCTTTAATTATTTGATAATAATCAAATTTCTTATAATACTGGCTTATGATTCTTGTTAATATATTTCTTGTATTTTCTATCGAGTATGAGTTCATATTTATGTTTAATTTTGCAGAAATTCAGATTCAATTCGTTTCATCTGATTTGTAAATTATTCTTAGTGCATTTTTGAAGATTTAAACACTGATTTTATTTTGGTTCCATTTTGATATGATCGTATACACCTTGGATATATTTGATAATTATCAAATAATTTTCTTATTACGATTATGATCGTACAGAAACATTTCTCAAGTTCGATTTTGTTTATTAATTATGTAGCTTGAAAGTATTTTTGTAGTGTAAAATTTATTTTGTTTGTATCTAGTTTTGCCAAAAAATAATGAGATTTAGTTTTATTCTTGTAGATCTTATTTTGTTCCTTTATAAATTCAGAAATATATATTTTCGTTTTTTGCCATATTCTTTGTATTATTGAGAAAAAACCTTACCTATACTATTTAAAAAAAAAAAAAATAGAGAAAAGTAGAAATTTGATAAAAAATGAACGTATTTATTTAAAAAAAAAAAATAAATAATAATAATAATGTGTATTTTTTGCAAATGCAAATTTCGAAAATTTATTGATTTTTGATGTCCTCACAGCATTGAAACCTGCGAAATTCCGAGATGCTCCGTAAAATATATCTGCGTTGTATTTTTACTGAAATTTCTATCAAACCATGTATATACTGACGAGCTACTATGATTCGACCGTTTTGCTGTACTTTTTCTTGGAATTTGTTTTTCTTCAACGGTTCGATTTTTCTCACGTCATCGTATTATTCTTATCTTTTTAAAGTAGCTCGCATTTGTAAATTTTTTCCTCTTCCTATTATTAATTCGTTTTCCTTTTGATGATCGGTCATCATAATAATTTACTTACCCTTTTATGTAAAAAAAATTCAATTTATTAATTGAATTAAATGGTAGTTACCATTTCTTTTCTTCCGATTATGTCTTATGTTTAATATCCCTTATAATTAGTTTTTTCGCCTTGAGTAGAATTGCTTATTATCAAATTGACACTGGTGTGGTCGGGAGATTAGGTTATTCAACCCAATCGCTGTGTTTTTTATTTTTTTCGCCTCTAAATTTTCGATGCTTTTTGCTGTACTTGGCAGCTTCATTCTGGGGTTAACCACTCTTTAGATGGCAATCCCGAAGGGGCAGGTGGTTCAGCTTGGGTTGATCTTCTATTCGCGCTTACCCTTTGACTTCGTGGTACTCACCCTATCATGCAAGCTCGAAGGGGCAAGTGTAATAGTGAGACTTGGCCCTTGCTGGCTGCCTCTGTCTTTAGAGTGGATAACTCCACGAATAGCTGGCTGGCAAGTACAGCCAAATTCAGAGATTCCGATTATTATCGGAATCTATTTGTTAGTAAATAAATTATTACTTATCTAGAATTCGTTCCGACCACATCAGTGGTCACTTTTGATAATTTGCCTATTCTCTTTAATTTGGTAATTCGTGGACTTTGTCCAATTTGTTTTATTATTCATTCAATAAACTATTTCAACTTCATTTGTGTTGGTCTGTACGTGACGACGTCCTTATCCTAACAAACCAAATCACGAAGCTCATCATTGATCGATCGCCTCGCTGATTTACGTTTCTTCTTCTTCTCAGACATTTTTCGGACAGCTTTCGGACTATATTGTAGTTCAAACGAGTGCTCCAAATCGCGTACGGTTAGCATACACGGCGCAAATTACTTGCAACACAATTAAAAAAATTTTAAAATAGTTTACACGCGATGTAGGTATTTTTGAATCGCGGAAAAAGCGGACACACAAAAATAAAAGAAAAGTACAAGAAAAGACACGCGGAATTTTCAACACACGACAATAATCGGTGAAGATCAACAGTATCCAACCAATGACAGGTTTTGCAATCCAGTGACCTATTTTCAAGTTCGGTGAATTCAAAAACGGGTTAAATTATCTAGGTACTCTCAACTTCTGCCTCAAGAAAGCGAAAGTAAAAGAAAATAAAACGAAGAATAAAAAACTAAAAAGGAAAATAAAAATAAAAGGTAAAATTAAAAGAGAAAAAACAACACCCAAAACTAGGCGTACCTATTTCATACGATTATAATCAATACCTATCTCGTGTACCTATTAAACTACGCTACTGAAAAGACCGAAACTTACCATGGGCGCCACCTATACGAATATAGGAATTTAGAAATGTAAACGTACCAATAACTACACGTAAGTAGGAATACCTACCTAGTACAAAAGTACAGATCAATATCAACCATAAACCTGCGAAATAAATACCCTGTTACATAGCTACTTCTCATAACTATGTCGATATCATACCTAGAAAATAGGAATACCTATTCTAAATATGACCTAAATAAAATTAAAACAAACTAAAAACAACTAAAAAACGGGGATCAAGAACATGATAACATGTCCTGACATACTCAGGAGAGCAGTCTTAACATAAAAGGGAAAAAAGAAAAAATTCGAAATTTTGTCAATGATTTTTGAAAAAGGCACATGTTTGCTCATTGACTAAACAAACGATGTTTGCCCCACGTTGGGCGCCATTTTTTGACTTATGTAGTGTAAACAGCCCTAAAAGGGACTATCCAAAAAATGCTAACCGGCTAGGAGAGCAACACAGACTTTTGAAACAGCACAGGGCCGAGGGGAAGGGAGGCGAAAAACTACATAAGTAAAAGCTTGTGGCTCAGTCCACGTCGAATCCAAAATAAATTTTTACTATAGGCATCAGAGATGGAAGGAGGCATCGTAAGAATATCCCTTCCATTCTGTACTACCTAGAAAAGAAGACAGCCAAAGCTGCAAAGACTTTCCTGCATGTTAGGTCCGCGTTTCCAGTTCCAAAATAGGAAAACAAATAGAAACGGGTAGGTACCTATGAACCTAACATGACGAAAAGAAAATGCCATACCAAATGGTATACTTTGGCTCACACATTCTACTAAATAGGTCCCTACCTAGCCTAAACTACATAGCTACCTACCTAATAGAATGTGGTGAAAATAGGCCATGCCTATATCACCTAAATGCCCTAAGCAGACGCTATCTTGGGGCGAAGTCAAACGCAAAAGGGAGTACCTGTTAGAAAATTCAACCCATTATTTTCAAAAACACCTTACCTTCTCTAGGTCACCTGGTTGTGCCTAGCCCATCATCATTATTGAACACATGTTGAAATGCACCTAATTATTGCCGTTATGTTCGAAAAATAAAGTTTAAAAAAGGTTTCCAAAGGAAACAGAACGCGATGTATTTACTTTTTACATCATAACAAAACTTTCAACAAACGAAAATAAAAATTTACACTAATTTACACGAAAATAAATTGCCAATTTTGGCAGGAAAAATTACACATAAAAATCAGTCACATGGCGAAAAATTAACAGACAACGGATCTGTACTAAAACGGGTTAGGGATGGCCATGCTCAAATGCTCAAATGAGCATTTTGAGCATATGCTCAAATGCGCGAGAACGCACTTTTTGTATATGCGCGAGCATTTTCTAATAAAAAAAAAATCAGGGCGATTTTTAAATTTTTTTTGTCAACCTCGTTTTTTTTTCGAATCTGTCGTCCAATTGGATTTTTAAATTTACTTTTAAGATATTTTTATTCCTAAAAACTTGATGATTTTTTAATTTTTTTGTCAACCTTGGGTTTTTTTCCAAATCTGCCATCTGTCTACTTAGTTCAGATGTTAAGAATAACGTTGAGGTTCGTTATATGGTAATGTGGTCCGAATTCACTTGTTTTGTGTCAAAATATTCATTTGACTTGCTAACCATGTGTATTATGGAGTAAGGTACAAAATTACAGAAAATGCTCGCGTGCTTGAGCATATGCGCGCATATGCTGAAGCACGCGCACGCAAAACAAAATGCGCGAGCATTTGCCATCCATAAAACGGGTATAAAAACGTACTACTCACAATATCATTACGCGATCCTAATTACCTGTACAGAGCAAAACGATCAGATAAGAGAGGCGTAGTCGGAGAAATAAATGAGGGGAAAAAATTCTGGTTTTACTTGGACTCTATACCTATACGCTATACCACAGCTCGTCGTATTTTGGTCGGTATACATAATGTAAAAAAGTAGATCTCAACTCAAATCGGTTGGTGTAAAATAATGGTAATAGGTATAGTATGGGAATGAGCGTTAGTAATTAGGTGTACCTACCTATCTACCATTTCAGTCACCTACGGTACCGCTTACTGAATCAGGTACCTATGTACCTATCAACCAATAATTGTGAAATCATGAATAATTTGTTTGTAAGAAGTAAGATAAGAGGATTTTAATGCCTAAAATAAATACCAGCATATTTTTATAAAATATTGAAACCTTTCAACATTCCTTCAAAATTCTCTCAAGTAAGTACGCCGCGACGGTGTAACATACTCTTTCGCCTGAACGAGTACATGTAGATGTAGTCGATATTAAATCCCCCCCCCCCCCCGAGTTATTAAATCAAGCCGTTACAGACGTAGGTACCTACAAGAAAACG
Source organism: Pseudococcus jackbeardsleyi (assembly GCA_038380155.1). Lineage (NCBI taxonomy): Eukaryota > Metazoa > Arthropoda > Insecta > Hemiptera > Pseudococcidae > Pseudococcus > Pseudococcus jackbeardsleyi. The sequence continues at coordinate 67,127,897 of CM076242.1, forward strand.
TAGAACTCAAGTTTTCATAGATACATGAAGAAAGAGATCTTTGACAAAACGAAAACGGTGTCGTACTCGTCTTTGTAAACATTTTTGTGAACGGCAGTGACTCCGGAAAGTGAGGTACAAGGGGTACATTGTCACCCCAAAATCCGAACGGGGGTACTACAAAGTATCATTTTGTACCCCTCCCCCGCAATAGTGTGATATAAACTGAAGCATAATTCGTACCTACAAATGGTATAAGTCAAAAAACTGTAAGTATATTTGAAAAAGGACTTAAGTGTAACTTTGTTTTCAAAACAATGAAGTCTCTTTTCTCATATACAGTTTTTTGACTTATACTATACCGTTTGTACGAATTATGCTTCACTTTTCAAAGCATTAAAATGTGGGAAAAAATGATTTTTTAGGCAATAAAAACTCAATTTTTTCAAAGCTTCGCCCTCGCTTTGCTCGGGCATGTACAAAATTGCAATTATATAAATTATTTGAGACGACAGAGCCCAAAAATGCTTCTTTTTGCCCCCTCTCCTGGAAATCCTTACAGTACCTACCTATTTGAAATCTTGGTACTCATTTCGTACCCTCCCCCCAAAAAAGCTTTCGACGCCACTGGTGAACGGTGAACGACTTCAAAGGCAAATCGAGTGGGTATAGTAGGTACTAGGTAGGAAACTGCAAGGATACCTTTACCTATTATTGTCCGTTCACGATTTAGAGAGATATTTTATAAATAGCTGCTCCAACTTGGCTGTTGTTGGTAATACATGGGGCGATGGCAACGTTGAATAGGTAATAGTTTGTATGAAGGTGTATACTTAGGTAAGTATATGGATGTCATTTAGTGCTAGTTGCGTGGGTACCTCAGAGCGACCATTAACGTACCTAACTGAATAGAAAATCTGTAGTGTGTATTATAGTAACTTGAAAATTCGAAAATCAAAATGAATACCTGGACGTGTATGTACGTGCCATTTCTTGGGCAACAGAAGATGCCGCATACCTAGGCGACTGGTGGCAATAGTAACGCTGGCGATGGAAATCGGAAGTGATGATTAGATATAATAATCGCTCGGTAGGAAATGGCGAAATGGGTGTTCGAAATGAAAACGGCATGGCATGTGCTAGATGCGACGCGACGATGAATAAGGTACGTAGGTAGCTAGGTACCATACCAATTTGGTGCCTATTACCTAACTATTGAATCTATGACGGGACACTGATAAAGAGTAATGTAGGTACCTAGTTAGATACTTACCCAAGTACAAACTGTAGGAGATCTACTTGAAAGTGTGTAATTGTGAGCAATGTTGTACGTAGGTAGGTAATACTTATTCGTGTACTTAATACTAGAATTACCAACAGCAACAACGCTACAACTTGATAGGTAGGTACTTAATCGGTAACTACAACAACAACAACAACAACAGACTTAACTTGACATGACATGACATGAGTAATACAACGCAACGCAACAACAACAACAACAACAATAACGAAAATAACAATAGAAATACTTATTTAATACGGGTAATAAAATTAATTAATTAGTAAATAACAACGAAATATTGCTTTTTGGTCCACGTGCAAAAACACTGATATGTAGGTAAATTTAAAAAGTCGATTGGAAAAGAATTCGAGTTAATATAATATAATAAATACATAGAATTATACAATATTATATGCTAGACGCTGCGTACATGGATGTCGGTACCTACTATACCTAGTGACTTGACGGTATAATTCGGTACCTCAATACCTATGTATGTAGATACCTATACGTAATTGAGAGAGGAAAAATGATTCTCCGATTTTCGACAGGAGAGAGTGCGAATGCGTCTGTGCACGAGGTTCGTCGTGTTCCCCGAGCAGAATTCACAAACTCGGAGTCGAAGCCGAAAAGCATTCTCTTTTCCAGTTCGGTAATAGGTACCATACACCTCACCTACAGTCCGTTTCATTCAAAAAGACACCCTATAGGACTTCATAAACAAACAAAACTGCCCAATACAGGAATATTTTCTTAATAACGTAGTACCTACCCAGTTTGTCACTTTCTTAAAAAAAAAAACTTGTTCAATGATCAATGAAACAAGACTACAGGTACAGGTAATCGATGCAGATGAACTCATTCCAAATTTCACCGCTCGAGCAATCAGTGAGATACGCGTGCCTAACTGCCTACACAATGACACACGATACGTATAGGTACCTACCTACGTATATATATATATATATATGTATACGTTAGGTACCTACACCTAGATACCTGGACCTACAGGGTTCGATTACAATGTATATGTATATAATGTATGTATGTATGTATGTATGTATGTATGTAGGTAGGTAGGTAGGTAGGTAGGTACCGATATGGTAAATTACGCAGCGGCTCAGGCTGGCAGCTATAGGTAAAATACCTACTCGAATGGAGTGGAGTGGAGTGAAAATTAAATTTTACATTCGAGACAGATATGTTTGTAGTTCGGGTGAAAATCGTACACCGTACACGTACCACCAAATTATACCTACCTATATACGCGTACGTATTCGCGTATGAGCTGGTCAGGTAAGCAGGGGATACCAACAGCCGACGATGGTCAACGCTAGGACGTGGTCGATGTACCTGGAATTTCCCGCAACATTGCAACCGTCGGCGTCGTCGCAACTCTGTAAACATCCTCTAACATACCTAAAATTGTGAAAATGAAAGTTGACTAAAATAGTATGTGGTATCGTGCGCTTACGCTTTCACGCCTTACATACGTACTGGGTACCATACTACATATAGGTACATATAAAGTAGGAATCTTCCATCCATCCATCTATCTATCTATCTATCTATCTATCTATCTATCTATCTATCTATCTTTTTATCTATCATCTAGGTACCTATAAAAATAATGTTACCTAAATTTTCCGCCTCCAGAGATACCCCTACACCAATACCTACATAGGTACCTACTCGTACTTATGTAGCATATTAGGTGTACTACGACTCGAGAGTAAAACTAGTAACTATCTCTTCTGATGTACGTAGGTCTCGGAGTAGAATATATTAAATAGATATACAGTACCTATGTATAGATATCCGGACTTACAGTAACACGGTAAGTAAATAAGCATGCATTATTTTATGCAAGTACCTTATATTCATCTACCTCATCATGAACTTACCTATCGTCGAAGAAAAACCCGCCGCAATGAGACATTCTTATAATTTCCGTATCAGTGGTTAGAGTGCCACTATCTAAAGCACAACCACGAACCGTAATATGATCGCCATTATCAACTGTGGAATACATAGGTAGGCAATCGGTATACTAGGTATAAGTTCACTTAATACACTTGGTACAGGTAAATAATTGGTAGACGAATAGGTCGGATAGTTTTGAATTTTTGTTCCTCGAATAGTAAACCCATGTTTTTCTTCCGGGGGAGGGGGGGGGGGGTACATTTGTACCGGTCCGCCATTTTTTCAATAGTCCGCATGTGCGGGCTCTTTGAAGGAGATTTTTCAACTACTTACAAAAGTGAAAAAAAAGTACATTGTTTGCTCTTCGAACAGTATTTTTTGAAAAATTTATGCCTTTGCTTAGCTCGGGCGGTAGATATTCTGGTCATTATTTTGAAAATTGGTAATTTTTCACCGCCTTTTCAGTCAGATGTCAGATTACCTAATTGTCAACTGTTTCTTTTTTTAGGTACCTATATCTAATTTCGTTTTCCCAGAAAGTTAGATTGATTTTAATTTGGTGCCAAATGTTTTCAAAATACATAGGTATGTGGGTAATTAGTTTTCTAAGAATGTTGAGTTTGTGCCAAATTATTATTACACTCCTTCAGTGAGATAAAAATAATATCCATATTGCTCCATTACATGCGTTTGAAACCGTTTTCGCCTTGTTTTTCCTCAGTGAGATGAACCTGATGTTTTGCCCCACCTCCGCCGTATAACCGGTAAAACGTCAAACGTCAAGCGAAGCTATGCAATTTCAAAATTCGCATCAAGACACACACACACCCATCGCCACCAGAATGTGGTGAAAGCGGGCATCCGTATAGTACTTACTTATAACTGGCAGGAAATCGTATTAGGTTTTTGGATAGTAGAAGGATAATTGAACGCATACGCTTTCATAAACTTGGTTTGTCTCTCCGCGTGTTTAGTTTCAAATGACACAGCCCTCCGATCACTAACCTCGCGCCTAATTTCCATTTTCTCGGCCAATTTCTGATTTGTAATTTTTTTCCTCCCTACTCGGTCGCGCACCTTTGTGATTTTTATTTCAAAAACATAATATGGCACCTCGGATTTTAATTTGCTTTGCCCTGTACGGTTTGGAATGAACAGTTGACAACCGATCAGAATACACTACAAGTGCAGCCGAGACGCGCCGGAACAGTGCATTAAAAAACGTATAAGGATAAGATACCAGTCGGTCAGAGTGTCAATACATTTTACTGCAGATACATAGGCGCAGGTACTAAGTAGTAGGTATAGTAAGTACATTACATACTTAGTATGTGACCCCTTTCCGGTAGGGTCACATAAGTATAGGTATGTAGTAACGATGAGAGTCATGTGTCGGCACGTACCGTATTCTCCAGTGAGCTTGATGCAAGCGGTAGCTGGAAAAAGGCCGTTTCTGCCTTTTCGTCCTCCCATACATGGTGACTCCAAAATTCCTGACGTGTAATTAGTGTGAAAAGGATCGTCGCAAGCACGATTTTGCCAATTCAACGAAACGCATTTATAGCAATCTATACACTCTACTGAATCCCGCAGTAACATAAAAGGAAAAAACAAAGGCACATATCCCAAGATTAGTACATAGGTACATGAGTACATATGCGTATTAGCGTATATAAAAAAAAGTAAGAAGTAAGAAGTAAGTAACTTTGTACTAGAGCTTACTACCTACTCAACGGTTACCTACCGTAAAGAATAGTGATATCGAATCTACGATATCTAGATACCTATAATCTATACGGTATTGAAACGGGCGGCGGCTGCGAGTATGTGGAAATGAGATGCACTCCCGCGCAGGTACATAGATGCCGAAGTAGGTATATACTTTGGTACATTGCAAACGAATTAGGTATAGGTATTAGGTACCTATATAATGTATTACCATTACCTACCGAATACCTGTACGTGCTTACCTACGCATATTTATGAGAATCTCGCCCCCTCTCCGAACTCCTTTAATGATACAGTTGAGATTTGAGATTTTGCACTTTTTTGAACCTTTTTGGTCTCAAAAATAGACTCCATATTTCATTGCTCGAATAAACTTGAGCAAAGATCTGCAAGGATTTTTTTTTCATTTTTTGTATCAGGTCAAAGTCGATTGAAAATTTTAAAAGTTAGGAATACATTACAGCGCGAGCGAAAATTTTGAATAAATGTTGGAAAAAAACTGAAATTTCTGCTTCAATAGGTGATTTTGTACGGGCCCCTAAAATTTGAGGGGAAAAAATGCGGACCCGGTGCCCTCTCGCCGGCCCTGTGTACTTGGTAGTTGGTACTTTACTTACCTGCCAGGTGAGCTTTCTACTGTAACGACTGTACGTAGACGTGACGATGACGTACCTACTACCTAGGTACAGTCCCTACTATGAGACCAAAACTTGCAATAAACTAGATAGGTAAGGACTACGTAATTAGGTATCCAACTTACCGACTCGGTGTAAGCCGATCAAAATGATTAAAATCGGGTAAAATTGGCCGATATTTGCAGGTAACGTTTTCATATTCCATTTACCTGTAGGGATAGGAAAAAGCGTATACGATTATACTAATTCACCAGTTAGCTAGGTATGCGATGCATAATTCGTACATATTTACATAAATAGGTACTTAATAAATAATTGTTGAAGTTGTTACAAAAAGTGGTAGGTAGCTAAGTACAAATAATATAATAATATTTATTACGTAGTTAGGTGCTAATAGGTGCTAGGCACTAAGCCCCTACATCATCGGTTACGAGACGCGGATGGGCATCGCATCGCACAAGAGCATTTCATTCACCGACTACGCTAGACGCTATATAGGTATCGGTACTCTTTTCGAATAATATTTACTTAGGTATCTACTTACTCACGTACTACCTACGGTACTTACCCAAATAATTTGATTGTGGTCGTCATTCCATTCGCGCGAACCTTGCAGAGTCGAGCCGAACCGTTCAATTTCTTCGCACGTACTTACTTAAGTAAGTAAGTAAGTAGGTAGGTAGGTAGGTACGGTAAGGTGTGGGCAATGAGCAATGGCAATAGACAATAGTTATATATGGCATAGAATGTGATACGACGCGATGTTTGTATTTTAGTAGCTACACCGAGTGATTATGGGTAATGGTACCCAATGCGGTGTTAAAACGTACTTGAATCGTTAAGTGATCTCGCGAAAGGCTGCAATCGAAAAATGCGTACCTACGTGATAATTTTGTACGTACCTATTTTGAATATGTACCCCACTATTGCTCGCACTCGCACTTGTACTTACGAAATGAAAAAGGAAAATTTTGTTAAAGCCGAAGCTACGATGTATACGGTATCGGATTCTGAATCGAAGTAAAACGAAGTAGACGGCGTTGGCGTCGACGCTGACGATTGACGGTTGACGATACACAGACGCAGACAGCAGGTACCCAAAACGTTACTTAACTCAGGTTAAATTACAAAGTTGGTACGAGTATACGTAGGACATAGGTAGGTACTAGGTAGTAGGTACTCGGTACTCATTACGCGCTAGACATTATATGTATTGTAATACATAGGTACCGCTGTTGCTATTACTGCTCGCTGCTCTGCCGCTAACCTAACACGCTGACCAGACTGCGACTGCGACTGGCGTCTGGCTCTGGCTCGATATTATTGAAAATTTGAAATGCGCTCTAGCGAAGTTGGGCGTGGCTGCGTGTACGTTCACGTAGCTACGCTGTAGGTACCAGGTAGGTAGAGGTACTAGGTAGATAGATATAGCCATAGGTGTACACAAAGCAACCTCTGCCTATCAAGTAGGTGGTATCGTAATATTATTATACCTATGTACTTACTGGAGCTACGTTTTTTGGATTGATTGCAGTTCACGTGTATAGGTACGAAGGTATAGGTGTACTTACCTAGTACCTACTTGCTAGTGGCACGTTCGTTCGAGAATCGTTTTATTTTTTTCATTTTGTCCGAGTTAGTTTAGTTTGTAGGTACCTACTTATTGTTTTTCTCGTGTTTGTGTTTGTTTTTTTTTTCTTTCTTTTTACCAGACATCCGCTTACCATTTTCTTACTTTTCCGCCCCATTCCACGTATTTTTTTCAGTTTTTCTGCAGGTATACGTACTTTGAAAGGTGATGCCTCTTCCTTCACTTCTTCTTCTTTCTTCTAGTAATCTAGGTAAATATCTATATGTAGCATCGGTGCCTAATTTGTACTCGCAATTACTTACCTACTAGCTACGTATCGGGTATTCGTTATGGGTATTGGGATGTATCATCCACTCTCGCGAGTTGAATCTTCTATTCGCCGCGGGCGACTTTTTGGCGTACCTATATTCAAGTAGTGGATGTCGCGTACTCGCGTAGTCTACCCGTGGTAAGGTTCAGGTAGGCACATACGTTAGGTAGTAATAGGTACTTATTGAGAAGTTGACATTTGCGACACCAACATCAACCGTCGGGAGTCGGGATACGTGAGAAGGGTACGTAGTAGGTATGCGAGCTACAATAAGGTACATACAAAAGTACCGAGTAAAAATACACGACTACGTATTAATATGTAGTATGTACTCAATACCTTGGTTCGGGCTATTTTCGTCAAAGTCGAAACATGTGCGCCGATACCTATTCCAACTAGTCCATGGTATGGAAAAAAATTCAGGTAGGTGTGATGATAGGTTACGTATACCTATACCTACTTTTGAAATGGACCGTATTTTAGAATTTAGCGCGCGCACCTACTTACAACAACTCTATCTCTGGGGTGGTGTTGTAATACTTAATTACCGGTACTCATCTACGTAATACCCACTGAACAATGAAGCAGGTTTAGGGTCTCGGTATTTCAAGTTCGGCCACGCGCGAGACTTGTTACTCATTTATTTTATATTTGTTATTGATTTCCAATCCGGCCGAGCCCAAATTTAAAATGTTTACTCGTAAATCGCAACGCAGCGGCGCGCTGCAGTTGTATCTAATCGTTCTACAAAAAACGAATTCAACGGCCAGACAAGCGACGCAAGCCGATGAACGATCAAGTGTACCAAGTACGGCGAACAATCGAATGAAAATAGGTAGCAGGTACCGATAGATACAGGTAAAGGTATAGTACGTAGAGATTCAAACAGGTAGCCGACGAGAATACATTTATTGATTTTCGTTATTTTAAATTGCGCGGTAGTAGTAGGTACTAATAGGTACTACATACCTGCAGCCTCCACGTACGTGTCTTAGGTCTAAGCATTACATATCGTTATTCGTCATTGTATGTACGTAAGTATGTACCATGTACCTAGGTACCTACACATATACCAGGTACATATATGTACTATCATTATGTACCTGAAATTACATCGACTATGGCAAATTTTTTCGTAACAAACCAGAAACTATCTGCGCCTCGTTCTTTCGTTTGCGTTTGACGGAAATACCAATACCTACCGATACCGACATCGCAGACCGAATGCGACATGTGCGGTCGACATCTGTTCGCTCTACCTACATATACGCAACGTGAATTTTGGTCAAGGTGAAGATCAAGATTTAGGCGCAAAGTTGGTAATTATAAGTACGTAGACAGGCAGGTGGAGGCGCATTGGAAGCAGTCGCTTGTTCCTGCGGAACGCATCGATCAGCGGGTAACTTGACGTCGCGTCGCGTCCCGCCGGCACTGCACTGCACTGGACTGGACTGGACTGGACTGGACTGTTATGGCTCGAGCGCACGCAGATTACCAACGCTGGACAATCAAGATCAATACGGCAACATCACAATGCGGATACAGGACGCAACGAAATACTTGGTTATTAGATACGAATAACGACAATTTCATCGGCACAGCTGACAGCTCGCGCTTCGTTTAAGATTTCTTCGCGCCCAACTTGGTGATGCCTCCGCGTTTGGGCTTTTTCAACGTATCCGAAGAAGCCGCGGCGTTCTGAACTTTATTGCGAATTCTGCGCTCGTCGTGCGTTGCTTCGTCTTTGAAAATTCGTTCCATTTCGGCTGCACATACAAAATAACAAGCGAATGATGAAACATACCTACGTGTAACGTAAGTCCAAGTATCTACGTCACGTCGCAAACTGATGCGCGAGCAGACAACAACACGCGGTCGCGGTGCCATGCAATGCAACAATCGCGATTCTCGCGCGTACATACATTGCATAAGTTCAAGTGCCCCGGACAGTATAGGCAAGGTATTAGGCAACGCTAGCGCGTAACGCATACGATATAAGCGGTAGACGTGCAAGTGTCGCGTCCGGTAAAATCGAATCGTGTCCCGTCCTCGTCGCCCTCACCAGGACCTTGGTTAAACAGGCACGAAATGAGCCCCATTATCAAGAAATCAATTAGACGCAGACGATACTCGAATCGAGTTCCATGGCTTTATGAAGAAAAAGGTGCGAATTCAGTTCAAGTCCAAGTCAAAGTCAAATAGGTTGTACGAATGAGAAGGAAGCTATCACCAGGTGAAAATTCAAATCTTTGAGCGGATTTTTTTTCTTTTTTTTTTTCTAAAAATGAAAATTAAGAAAAATGTAACGACTGCTCCAGCAGGGACGAACCTGCATAATGTAGGTTGACATTCATGGAATTCGAATCGAAAATCAAAATTTTTCCGAGTTTTAACAATAATTCGAAAGCGATTTTTTCTCAATTTCTTCGGCTGAAAGTGCAGTCTTGTCATTTCGAGGATTAATGGGATAGCAAAGTGTTCTTCTTATTCTCGGTATCCTTTTTCAAAAAATGTTCAAGAAACATTTTTGAAAATTTGGTACCAGGTATTTTCAACTCAAGTAAGTAATAAACGACGTTTGAAGAGCCTTTCTGAAAAATATTTTCGAAGAAAATTGTTGAAATAGGCATTGGTGTGCCGTAATTGAATCGTAGCGTGAAAAACATGCACCGATACTACATATTTTCTTTTCTAGGTATCAATACTTATTATTTTCTAGAAATGGTCATACTAGTAGAGAATTATAAGCTTTGTAGATGTGCCTGAAAAATCAATTAATTAAAAACGGCTGAAATACATATGCGACCGGCTCGGTAGAAAGACGGTTAGCGAATGTCGAAAAATCGATTTTTTAAAATTTATACGCACATGTAAGTACGAGCATGTTTTTATAATAAATTTAGCGCTCCTCCCAATGGAAGCGAAAAAAAATTCTATTTGGACACTACCTAATCGTCTTTCTTCCGTGGTGGTATACGGTATACACAGACTGCAGGTGAAAAGAATTCTGCGAACGTTAATTTTTACGAAACAACCGTTGAAAAATTTACAAAATTCTGGAATGAATTCCAGTTTTTTTTTTTTTTTAAATACGCGAGGGTGGGCATGAGAAAGCTTGAAAAATGGTACTTGCATAGCTTACACTTTTTTTCATGCATCGGCCAAAGTACATAGGTACATACGTTATCAGTACATAGTACATACGAATTTCTTCTCTCTTTTCGTACAATCGAATTGATTTGGACGTGGACGCGTACTCGATTCGTGCATTTTTCTTCAAAAAAACTACGGAACACGTTTCGTGCCTGTTTAACGAGGACTTCTGGGGACGGGACTCGATTCGAGTTCAGCCCAAGTGCCTGCAACCTGGCCGCGCCGCGTCGCCAGCAGACAGTAAAAAGCATTCGGGATAAAGTACATCGTGTAGTTGGGTAGGGTACATGAAATTGCGCTAGCGAAGTGGAAGAAATATAATATAGGTGGTACATGTGAAGCGTCCGTTTAAAAAACAACCATAGTCCAAAAACTGTACATGAGAGAAAAAAAGGACCCAGGTGTTCCTTTTTTTTTTCAGTACCCTTATGTCCTTTTTCTCGTATACAGATTTTGGACTATGGTAGTTTTTCAAACGGACGCTTCATGTGTGTACATAGTAACTCGCGAGTGCGCCAACACCCGGACGAAAAACAAAAACAAATGAAAAGAAAAAAAAGAGAGAGAGAGAGAGAGAAGCGTGGATTCTTACGTTTGCCCAGGCATTCGATTTTATTACTCCAATCCGTACATTCGTCGGCGACAGAAACCTTGTGAGCGTCGTTGATTTCCTAAAAATCAGATAAAAGAAAACGCTTTTACAAGTTATTCTGCCTACGAATAGGTCAAATCAGGGTCGGACTGGTACGGTACCTACCTACCTACCTACTCACACGTAGGTTCATGTAAGTAGGTATTTCCATTTTCTACTCGGCAATTTGTGGACAGGAAGAAAAACTGAATAAAAGAAGGGAGGCGGAAGAACTGGAAACGAAGCGCGCGTGTCTCCTCCTCATCCTTTTACTTCGGGGAATACGGAGGATGGGATGCGAGAATAAATACCATTTGATCGAGTCAAAAGAATGTTGATTTCGGAAGCAGTGCGAGGACACGCCTGCCTTCTCGCGAATGCTTCCCTTGGTAATCAACACATTGTACTCGACTCGTTCGAACGGGATCTTTTCCCACGCATATTCGCATCCGACTTTCGCTTACTTCCGGAGGAATAGAACGCGATTTAGGAGAGTGAAGATTCGCGAGTGGTGGTGAATTACGTAGAACCGTTGAGGCGTTGAATCGTCGTCGGTCGTCAAAAATTTATCCAAGTTGGTTTCGTGCGCGGATCCAAAAATTAGTAGGTACATCGTACGTACATTTAGGGTGTCCCTTATTTACACTTGCGGGGAAATTTTTTTTTGAATTTTTGTCGGGACCCCCCCCCACCCATAGTTCGGTTTCAATCCGTGAGAAAATAGCACACAAAAATTTTCAGCTCGATTGATGCGGTTCTGAATCCATTTCTGAGATCATTTTGACTTCGAACTACATCCATAACCCAAAACGGACCCATATGCGGAGGGGGTGGGGAGGGGTCAAATTGAAAAGGTCTCATTTTGGGTTTTTCGATGAAATAACCTCGGAAATGGATCCCAGGGATAAAAAAAACCTTGATTTTGATACCAAACTCGATAATATTGGAAAAAATTGGTGGGTGGACTCTTTCCACCACATCCCCATGAACCCATTTTGGATCATTATGTCGGAAACAAATTCTCCGGGTTAAAATTACATGAATTTTCTCACGGAGTGTAACCAAACTAGGGGGGGGGGGTGTCATCCGTCAAAAAATCGAAATAGTATATTATCTATGTAATTGATACATCGCATCGATACAATCAAACCTACATATAAGGTTGCGATTTGAACGGCGATTACGTCAAAAAAAAAAAATTCTCAAAGAACAGATGGCTGTTTTGTTTTGTTTTTTTTATTCGAGCTTCTCATCTTTATTTAGTACTCGTATTTATTGTCGAGTCATAAGAAGTGCGTAATGCGTATAGGCACCGCATAGTTACAAACCACAAACCACAAAATGAACGTCGTACGTCGTATGTCTGTGTACATATTATGTCGTGTGATCGTTATACATAGGTAGAGGTATACCTAATATGTACCTACATATGTATTACGCATTACGCTACGTAGGAATTGGGATTACGACAACGGGTATAGGTGATCGGTACACGTAGACGTAGGTAGGTACTACACTACACATAGACGCAAATGAAAAACAACACAAGACACTAGGTAGGTAGTATGAAATGTTGACGTTTACCAGTTTGTGCGTTATGTTTTCGATCGAATTCCAGTCGCCGTCGTCCCAACCGTCGCCCTCCGCTGGCGCGTTCAATTCCATCTTTTTTCCTTCGTCGCCGTCGCCGTCGTAATTCGAATTCAGAATGGCGGTCGTGTGCGATTTATCTACGCTCATCTGATGACGGACACAAACGACGTGTAGGTAGTAGGTCGAGATATTAGTGGTACTAGGCCGTAGCCGTAATTATTAAAACTAGCGAGTCGTTAGGTCGTTACCATTCACATAAGTAGGTAAGTACTTGCTATCTAATCTAAGAGGCATTTGATTCGATGCCAACACCGAATACGCAGATGGTCGCGTCGAAAGCGCGTACGTACGTGCGAGTAAATGACTAAATGAGCGAGTACCGGCGGGAGTACCCGGTAGTATTGGTTGGTTGGGATGGTAGGTATGAGTGGCCCACCGAAGGAGCTAGGTAGCTCGCTACAATTCATAGATAGGTATAGGTATAGGTATTGACTTACTTTACGATGCAATGCACGAAGCACCTACCACCCTACCACCCTACCACCTCCCATCTACTTCATTTATGTCACGTAATGCAAGAATGCAAGTAGACGTAAACGTACCGAGGCCTACTACGACGCGACGCGGACACGTGACTGTTACTTATCAATTGTTGCCACAACCTAGTTTTGTAATTCCAATTTGCCGAATATGTATACCTACTTTACACTTTATACTACTGTAACGCTGCAATTATAGAATTGTACTCGTACTACTTGTACTCGAAATCCACGCTATCGCTACCAACCTGAATGTCGCCCCAATTCTCAGATTCCCAGTTCTCTTCGTAATCGGAGACCGAGTCTAAGGCTTTATCTTCCTGTTCGAAAGAACCTAAAGAAGTTACTTCGCTGGATGTAGTGGTCGTCGATATGCTGCTGCTAGACGGCGGTTGTTCTGATGGATGCCGTGCCGCGCCGTGCCGTGCCGTGCCGTGCCCATTTCAAACGCGCGATAAAAAAAAAAAACAAAATGCACTTACGTTAGTCTTAATACATACTACATACCTAGGTGTACGTGGATATTTTTGCGCGCGTATTGCCGCGCCGCAACGCATATTTTTCCTCACAGCAGCGGGAGCAAATGAGCGCTACTTTTCATCCCTCTCGCGAAACACGCTCGAGTGTTTAAATTCGCGCTTTTCTCCCGCAATAAGAAAAAATATCGTTCAGAACTCGGGAAGGAAAAACAATTTTAGACTCGTACGAATATTGTTACCCTCTCTTCGTTCGTGCCACAAACTTCACACTCGTCAAAGTTTTGTTTTTCCTTCCTCGTTGTGAAATAAACTACGGTATTGTACATATAAATACCGTGTGCAGCATCAGCGATTTCGCAAATAAGACAATTATTGTACGAAGAAAATTTCAACAATGATTGGGCAGTCGTTCGAAAGACGACTCTCATTCTTTTTCGAAGGCGAAACGCCTAACAATCGGGCTTCGATGCAATCGGCATGAACGAAACAAAAGAAGAGAAGAAGAGGAAGAGGAAGAGTCGACTCGCGACTCGCGAATTGCGGATTGGAAAAAGCTCGCTTCCCCGCCCAAGTAATAGGTAATTATCGATATTTACACACTGGTGCTCGGTAAATTACGAAAAGAGGTAGGCTGCCAGGCACCTGCTACGTAAAATGTGTAGAGTGAACCGCAACCTCTATCACTACTTAGCTATCTATTCTAGATTCCAGATATGCACAAGAAAGTACATAAATGTACTAACACCTATATTATACACCTGTATGCAACGGACGGGCTAAAAATGAATATTCATTTTTACTTAGGTAGGTATTTATTATTATTACCTATTATTATTTTTTTTACGTACCCAAAGAACACGGTTTGCGTATAGTTCTGCTTATACGTGGAGTGGACGGTTGCGCTGATTCGGACTGGCTGCGATAGAATTTGGCCGTCACAGCCGTAACCGCCCAGCCAGCCCATGTAGCGGCAGCGTTAGATAAACTAGGCGTGGATGCGTGTACGTCCGCCTCTGAAATATTGTAATTATTGAAAATGAAAATAAAAGTTGAAAAAAAAACAACAAAACTCAGGCAAACGAAACAAAAATGGAAAAGAAAACTGCGTAGGTATAGGTACTTTTACGATTACGAATGAGGCATAGGTAAAGTACTGTTTGAAATTCAGCGGTATAACGGCGCAGCGTACACTACGTCACTTACTTACACCTACATATATAGGCTATAGGTACGTCTACGTGCCCGTACCGGTACCGGTACACGCGTAGCTAAACGTAGCAGCCGCCGTCGCATAATACGTACAGGTCTACCTAGGTATATTACGTAACGAGTCGGGGGCCAAAGAGGCAATTTTTAAAGACATTTATCGACGAGATGAAGCGACGCGACGCAACACATATTAAGTAATAGTACCTACCTACCTAGATCTAGTTACATAGGTACCTATATTAAGAAACTCTGGAGATGAAATGATTTTCGTTCGGGCAATAAACCTCAAAATTCGTCGAAAATCATTCATCTTCCGAGTTGCGTACGATATTTTTTGTAATAGAGGGAGAAAAACGCGAATTTAAGCACTCGAGCTAAGTATTATTTTTTTGTTAAATACGCGGTGGGGTGGGGTGGGGGGAAATCAGCCGTTAATAAGGTACCGGTAAGGTAAGTATAGCGTGTAGGTACAAATATACATACTTACTGTATAATAGCTGAAAGCAGGTATAGGTACGAGTTATTTTATTGAAGCTTGCATTCGAATGCGAATACCTACGCTACGTGAACGTGACGTGGACGCGGCATCAAGATAGGTAGACTACGCTACGTACACACGTAGCGGTATCAAGTACGTACCCATCGACTCTCGCAACGTAGGATCTTCGGATAATTTCTCCAGTTTCCCCAAAAATCCTTTAACAGTGCGAAAAACGTGATCTCTGACCGACTTATCCGGATCCACGGTCAACTGGCATAATGCTGGTAGTATTCTGGACGCTATTTCCGATATCAGAAAGTATTGCTGCGTAGCCGCCAACGCCAGCACACCTGCGATATGTGTACATACAATTTTTAAAACAATATACAATGCCGCGCCGAGCCAAATTCTCGGCAATTACGTACGTAGACGTTCCTATATAGGTACCTATCTAAAATCAGTCTAACGCCGGAATCGAGTAGGTGTAGGGCGTAGGGGTATATTCACGTACTTGTATAATAGGTAAGTATACCTACTACCTAGCATTTATAACTACGCGTATTCGATATTTACATGGCTACTAAGATTAAGACTGATCTACGCCTATGTACATTGTAATTCGTCTAGAAACTCGTTTTTTTTTTTTTTTTTTTTTTTTTTTTACGGTAACATTCTCACAGTCGTGCGCAATTTTTCATCAACATACCTACACCAACAATAAGCGAAACTCGAGTTGATCGACTTTTAAAAGTGGTTCTTTTGTACAGGTAGACTTAGGTACATCCTGTTACTACATATGTAAGATAAGAAAAAATGTTATTCTACAGAAAAAAACGACACATAATTCATGCAAAATTCGTAGTAAACAACTCCGAAGACGATGCAATCCGATTAGGTAATAGGTACCGAACGATTCGATTTATTCGGATAACGATTGGCTTTTATCGTAGTGAATTCGACAAAAAATGTAAAATGATTAATAATCTCACACGACGCACGACATACGAATACCCGAGTGAGGAACTGAGGAGTGAGAGCCGACGCCCAAGGTGTAAAGTAGTAGGTAAGGTACTAGGTAGTAGGTACCCATCCATAGCCCTACCCATCTAGGCGACAAATCTTACGATAGGTAGATGACCATAAGGTTACTTATTTATGTACCCTACACGCATTACATGCGACTGCAACGGTGCGAATCGGGCGAGTAGGAGTAATGGAATAATTTTTAACGCTTCACCGACACATCTTTTTGTTGCGACGCGACGATTGGTTCGCTAGATTTTTATACCAGGTTCAATACGTAGGTAATTCATAGAGTTGGCGAGAAATTTTCAAACGCCGCGCTTTTTTCTCTTCTTTTTGCAATGGTTCGTCCCCTACCCACCTAATAAGATGTACCTAGTACCTACTACCTACAAATGCAAAAGAACAGAACCGCTCCTAAAAGTCGATTAACCCGATTTTAGATAAGAAATTATTTGCGTTGCCTAATGAGAAATTTTCAAAATTGACTTGTTTCCGCACGACCTAGCCCCCGGCCCCCTTTCCCCTCCACCAGGCGTCGTTTTTAAATGTTTTACCTACAATTTTTGTTTCAATTTTTTTTTCTTCTTTGTGTAAATGTGCATCCAATAATTTCGAAAGTTTCGATCAAAAAAACAAAATTTGACTTTCCTCGCTCCAATAACCCGCCAATTGTCGACAAATTCGTACGCGATATTCGATTCATTGCTGCTATCGTGCCATACGACCCTGAAATATCAACCTCATTGCCAAGTACATATCTCGAAGCATACGAAATTCCATCGCGTAAATTTCTTTGAAATATATAAACAAAGAAACAAATACCTAATTATCACTCGCGTCCGATTGAATAAAGATGATGTTCCTCGAAATTAGGAGGGGGGAGGGAGGGGGAATTGGAATGGGCGTAGAATTTCATAAGTACGTATTATGCCTTTCAATCTTCGATCACTCGATCGAATAGTGGGATAGTAGAGGCTTCCAACGACCAACGGCGCCGGTTGATAGTTGATATTTCGGCGTCGTGATAGCGACGATGAAACGCGAATATTATGCGGCTAGTAGTAAGGTCTCAACACGCAGTCTCTACCGATGCGTTTGTACCTTTTCTTCGATCGTTGCGCTAAGCGCGTACAGGCGATAGTGTCCGTAAAATATTTCAGGTACGCAGCAGTCGTACCCACGGCCACGCAATAAATTATTGTCGACATTCGCAGTTGACGCGTCGGACGCGAGTACAGTTACACAGTACAGATATGTACGTACAGCGTCGCACCGCAGCCCGCATACTTACCAACTTACGAACGTCCCCGTTACGTTTACGTCTAGGCGAATTAAAACACTAGGTAGTAGGTAATAGGTATCCGTCGAAAAAGGTAAAACGCAAACGCAAAGGCGACGTACCGGCTGTTCGAGCTGGCGGAAATGGATCACGCATGGCTCGTATAAATGCTGATACAAGAACTTTTTGACGAATTTGCGGATGCAGATGAGTGGAAATTTTGCCCAAGCACACGGTAGTATTCGTACGAATTCCACCCTAGAAAAAATTGAAATGAATCGATGGGTATTTAAATTGGCAAGCGGGTAGGTAGGTAGGTAGGTAGGTAGGTAGGTAGGTCGGTCTGTCTGTCTAGGTGCTGGCGATAATGGACGGTACGATGATCATTTATTTTTAGGCGGTAAAGCGTATTGTTGAAAATTTTTAAAAATTTAACGAAATAAGCTTGAGCGGCTCGGGAGCGAGCGGGGGAGGGGAGGGGAGGGGAGGGTGGCCTCCTACCACCTATCAGCACAGTCACAGCGACAGCGACTACACTTACTTGGTCGTCTTTGGATTGTAGACGGGCGAAATGTCTCAATATTTCGACGTTTAAATTATTGTAATTCAATTTCGGACTGAGATGAATGACACACTGCAAGGAAAGCGTAACGTCAACGATTAAACAACACTATAATGTAAACAGGTACCTAGCTAAATATCTGCTCTTGTAGTATAAATGTACATATGTAGGTTAGGTACCACATACGTACATTACATACATAGATATTATGTAGTTGGTGGTTCTGGTTACTCAAATACGTATCGTACGCCGCGCCGCAAGGCGTACGAGTAATAACGTAACACGTCCAACATCTATAACTTTTATATGTACTTATGTTGCTACACGCATAAAATACGCATGCAAGTTTAGGTATACTATACTTACATATGTACGTAGGAATGAACGTAACACATACATAATCTACATCTGCGACTACGACCGCGACCGCGACCTCGCAAGAAGTAGGTACTACATAGACATACTACATATATGTAGTCCATACCCATCTCCGGAATTCACGCCATCGATCGCCATTACGCTACCGCGCAACGCAGCACCAAATATCTACGTATTACAACACTCGAAGGATTCTGATTCGCGAGTAATCGTATCGATACGCGAATTTCAACGGTATCCACTATCTAATAGGCATGTCTTGTAATACGAATACCTAATCGCGTCCGCGTACGTGAACCTAGGAACATTTCGTTCTCGTTTTCGTTTTCTGTTTGCAGCGCTGCTTTGTAATCACAACTCTTCGCTGCGTCGCGTCGGCCCTTTTCCCAAACACCTACGTACGATTCAACAATTCTACACACGCATCCAATAACACGAATAGGTACGCGTACGTACAAAAAAACTAAATAATAATAATTAAAAAAATCAACAAATAAACTGCACATGTGGAACGACGTCGATTTCAGTCAGAAAAATTTAATTCGCCATCTGTCCGAGACCAGAATTCGGACCCGAGGTCTTCGGATGTTGGACGCGACGTAAATTGACGCGTTTAACGTGCACTCCGGCGACAGAAGTAGCACACTGGGAGCTGCGAGATGTGTATCAAAGGTTTTTTCTTTCTTTTTTAATCTCAGAAGCGAACGAGTGCCGGAATACGCGCACGTGCGAAAGCGCGGATGCACATAGAATACCTATGACATTTACGCCTACATTACCAACTAATACGAGTACCTACGAAACATTGAGTACCAAATTACTTTGATGGTTTGTTCTCGAATCATCGGATTCGTATCCAGAAATCCGTTGACAATTTGCGGGAATATCTGATCGTTTATCGTCGATGCTTGTAAATGACCTGCGAGGGGAAAAAAAAAAAAAAAAAAAAAGAATGATGATAATAATACGAGTAATAACAACAACAAAATACTCGATTACCTGCAACACAATTGGATATATACGTCTATAATGTATTTGTATGTACTTATTGTATTTTGATAGAACGCATGTAACGGTAACAGTCGACGAGCGCAGCAAGGTATAACGCAAAGATTCAAGCCCGATGATGGCCTTTTTGTTGAATACGCGGGGCCGGGCCACAAGCAAGTGAAAACGTCATTTCGGCGCGTACGGTATTCTTACACATAACGCATGCACGCAGATAATAAAAATACGCTTCATGTCGGAGCGACGGTTCATCTGTCGCCGCGTTCAAAGAAAAACGTAAAACTTGCATCGCGCGAACCTTTCGACGTGAAAACGAAAAAGGTTTCGGCGCGACGAACATCAACCGAATCAATAAGCCGAAGCCGATGTAGCCGTTAAATGTTTATCTATTTTTCACCTAAATGTCGAAAGTAGAGCCTAGGTATGTGTAGGTACAGGTACAGGTACAGGTACAGATACTTATACTGTTATACATATATATAATATGCGAGTATAATAGTTTGTTAAGTTTGATTCAAGATGCGTGGCTACTTGTACGAATGCGCGAATTAGGACGGAATTTTTCTCGCGAAAATGGGACGTGCGTGTTTTCGGTCAGCAGATGATTTTCGTTGTCTAATTGACAAATTAAAATGCCGCTTCGTAGGTGAATGTTTCCAACACAACGGTATGGTATCGCCGGGCCGCGCCGCGCCGTTAGGTAAGATGGGACAATTGTCCGTAACTACATACATAGGTAGTTAGGTAAGTACGTACGCGTAGTGGGTCGGTCGTACGTTGCCAAGTCCAAGTGCCGTAGCATCGCTGCGCCCGCGCCCATTACCTCGATCCGCTATCATCCGTATTTCTATTTTCTATTTACCTACCTATGTAACTTTCCATTTGTTGAAGCAATTTGCCGCGAGTGGCTCTGTCGTTGCAGTTGAACAGCTTTACAACGCAAGGCACAATTTTCTTTTGATACTCGACGTCGTCCAGTAAATTTCCCAACTGCAAATCACGCGACAATGAAATCTACGTACATAAGACTGCAGCCAAGCCAACAATAAAAATAACGATAACGGTAACCCGAAAAGACATGAAAATTTCGTATCTCGTACGTAGGTATTTGCGCCAACTCGTAACGTAAGCACAGTAACAATAAGAGTAAGAGTTAATTTTATTATATGTACGTACGTAAAGTATAGCTACCAAGTAGGTAGTAGCTAGTAGGTGCATACACGTAATATAGGTACCTACACCTACGTCTACGTAAACCCAACCAAGTACATTACATACACGTACCTTAAGCAGCGGCGTGAGAACCGCGGCTCCGGCTTCGCCGTACTCGAACGCATTAATCAGATGCGGAAGTATCTTGTAACGGCAAACGCGATTCGGAAAATGATCTAATAACGACGACAACGAAGAAAAAAATCTGCTCTTTTCCGCTTTATCTTTAATGTGAATTTCCTCGAGGAATAACAGCGTGTCGATTAGGTCGTTTTTAAAAAATCCGTCGTTCTTACGACATCTGGTAATCACGTCGGCCGGATTCGGTCTGCAACCAGCTTTGACGGCTATCAACTCGTTGTAGACCGCCATCAACGATTTGGGTATCTGTTCATTCGATAAAACAAAAATATCGGCAAGTTGAAGTCGCGCGCAAAAAGGTATAGCTACGCCAACGAATGGCGAATGGTAAACGGTACCTACACGTGGCAACAAAGTACAATAAGACGCGACGCATCACGTCAAGCACATCGCACATTTACCAGATTACAAATAATTTCCGCCGTCAACTCGATACAACGTAGTTAGTTTAGGTATCGAGTACATCGCGTAGACATCAGAAACGTCTACGTCTGTCTTTACTTTTGTAGCGCACTAGTCACAATATTCGATAAAAATTCGCTGTATTTGATGAAACAGTATTTTTTTTTCTGCGATTCGTAATTCGTACTACATATATGTACGTTCCAACTAACCGTAAGTTGAAGAATTTTACGCGTATTCTAAATCGCGCGACTCGACGCGTCATCCGCTTCTTTTTTTTTTTTTGTTTTTACTGTCCTCCCCGCTTTCCGTTCTTAGCAAGCATAGAGGTACTGTAGAGCAGTTCCTGGTATCCTGCTATCGCGCAATTGTATCCAACTGAAGATCAGAAGCTTTCTTTTCACAAGTAGAGGCACATATGTGCCCAAGATCCGAGGTACACGCCACATACCACATACGTCAAACGACATGGTAAACGAAACAACAACTAACGTTCTTGAAATACATGCATCAACTTTAAAGCGGGAACCATCGTTATATTAGTAGTTTACCTCCGGCGAGTGAAAATTATTTTTCAGAACCGGCCTAACCATCGCTCTCTTGGCGAATCGCGGTATTGTCGACTTTTTTCACGATTTAAATAAAACGGTCGTTTTCCATACGACTATAATAAGTAAGTACATCACGAGACACGCGAAAAAAATTATAAATATGTACCTATAGGTATATATGTTACAGCCAATGTTGTTCATGACTAGCCATTGTTGGGAAATGGTCAAGGATTTTAGCTAATGTCGTTTTCCTGCCAACATTGCCTATGCAATGACAACAATTACTAGTCTATGACGTCAATGGTTAAGATGGTTTAGTTAGTTTAGTCAACGAGGACTACAACTTTTCAAAACCATATTACACGCATTTATTTACGTACTTCGCCTACACCAGATGTAGATCGTGCAAGAGGAAACTCTAGAAATATTTTGGCAATTGTAGTAACTACGTGTACAAAATGATTTCCGAAATTTTTTTTCGTCCAATCTTATGGAAAATATCATTTTGGCACACTGATCTTAGGTCTTAAGATCAAATGATCTAGATCATGCTCAGCTCTGAATGGAACCAGTGAGATTTTTCTGGGAGCCACAGTTCTTGAGATATTTTTGAGTAAATTTGAACATCAGTAGGTATAAGTAATTTCCAATATGAGCTGTAACTTTTTTCTCAAAAAGATTAATGGCCTGCGGTTGGTTCTATCCGAAGATCCGATTCGTCGGGAAATTTCCTACAAGACTTGACCAAAAAAAACCCCTTGGAAGTCATTTTGTACAGATAGTTGAGATGGTACATCTGTTAAAAATATTTTTGAAGTTTCCTCTTGCACGGTCTACATCTGGTATAGGCAAATAACGTAAATAAATGCGTGTAATATGGTTTTAAAAAGTTGTAGTCGTCATCTTAGCCATTGACGTCATAGACTAGTCATTGTTGTCATTGCCTAAGCAACGTTAGCAGGAAAACGGCATTAGCTAAAATCCTTGGCCACTGGCAACATATTAGCGTGATTTAAAACATTGGCTGAAACATACATACTTATTATAATATATAATACCTTCTGAGTGTTACGCAACGCGGACTGGTGCGGTAAACAGCCGTTGAATACTTCCCAAATTAGGCATCCGAGTCCCCACATATCGGTCGAGCTGAAAGCGAAAATAATTTTCGTACATTACGCAGCTACAGGCGTCGCGTTGTATATTCCGAACAAGCGACGCGACGTTAACGGTCGAGTTGACGTAACCTACCATTTCGTAATTTGTCGCTGACTAATGGAGTCGGTTTTCTCAGGTGGACTATACTTCTCCAAGGCTACTAGTATTTTAATAGGAACGCCGCTTTCGTCATTAACGCCAGTCATATGCTCTACGCAACCTAGCTTCCATTCGCCGGCCAAGTTCACAAATACCGACGATATGCAAACGTTGTTGTGTCTCAAGTTTCCATCGTTATTCAAGAAACTCAACGCCCTCTGAAACAGGAAGGCAGGCAGCGTTACTTCAAACAACTGCGCTAGTTCGTAACGCATACGCGTATTATCGGCCGTATTGTGGTGAACTAAACTGTTATTTGAAAAATACCCCATGATAGGTACAGATCTTTCTCCTGTATACTTCGGCACGAACTTGTCAAATAGACGTTCAGCGGTTCTACAAATTCGGTAACTAGAAATAACGCTTTGTCTGTCTGCGATGTGAAAAAAAACAAGCGGCATGAGCAAAGACGACAGTAAGATTTACATCCGACTTATTCACTAACCTACCAGTGAATCGGTGCGTTGTTGAGCGTACAACGACTTGGATACCCGACTTACTTCGTGACTGTCCAAATACTGTAAAATGCTCGGATGTCTTAGCGTCTTTAAACGTTTCACAGAATTTCTAGCCATACTCAACTGATTCTCGGTACCAGCGTGACAATTGAATAGAAAGATGGAAACGTCATCTCCGCCGTTCTGTGGCACGGTAATCACATACATTACGAACACAAATGAAAAAAAAAATGGAAGGAAAGCAGTAGCGCGCCAATACCTTTTTCTTGCCCTTATGCAAATTCCAAATGCTATCTTCGGAATCCGAGAACAGAGATTCGCCAATTTCGTAGGGAAAGTCTTTCGAAGCATCCCTCGAAAAAAACGACCACATTTCGGCGCAATGACAATTTACATTCGAATTGCAACATGCGATCAACCATCAACCTTTCGCAAAATTAAAAAACAAAGAATTAATGATAATCAGTAACGAAAAATCCACCAAAACTCGAAAAATATCGTGTTCAATTTCTTATCAGTAAACTCATGAATGACGATTGATTATGGCCAAGGAAGTATAATAGGTAGCCCGGATCAGTGAGCGTGTGTGCCTTGGGTGACTTGGGGTTGGGTGTATGATGGTAACGCCCCTCCCTCATCCTCTTCATCAACTTAAATATCTCAATATCTCACGCACCGTCGCACACGCGAGTATAAAATAAATGATAAAGTGCAGTTAGTTATAGACACTGAAGTTTAATTATTTTTTACTTTCAATTTTTTTGTTTCATTAATTTGAATTTCACCGAGAAATCATGAGCGGAAATCAGCAAAAAAATACATTCAATTCGGTAAGTATTGAAATTTTTCTACCAAAGTATTATATTAGTATCCTTAACCAGCATCCTCCTACATCAGGGATTACTCCTCTTCTAATCCCATCTGTTCACAATTAATATACGATAATTCACGATTCACTCCTTTTTAGGATACCGAAGTACATATAACATTCGATGACCAACAAAGAATAAATCAATTCGCCAGATTGAACGCCAAATACGAAGATTACAAGGAAGAAATTCAAATCAAAAAGGTTTCCGCAAATGAACTGCATCGGTATAGTTTCTCGTCCAGTATTAATCTCTGTTGATTTTTCAGAACGATATTCAAAATTTAGAAGATGCCGTTAACGAATTAATGTTATGCGACGACGACGAACAAATTATGTACAAAGAAGGAGAAATATTTCTGTATAAAAATGTCTCCAATGCTCAAGTTAGTATGTTTCAGTTTTCATCTGCGTTTGCGTCGTACAATCTATAAACGTAATTGTTTGTTTTAGACTTCTTTGGAAGATTATAAAACAGAATTGCAAAACATGACTCAAAATATTGAAAAAGAAGTAGTCAGTTTGAAGGAACAAATCGAAGAATTGAAAGCTCACTTGTATGCGAAATTCGGCAGCAATATCCATCTAGAAAATGATGAGGATTGAGTTTGAATACGATCTTCGAATATTATTTTTGTATATTTTTATATCGTCGCGTTGAAATCAACGAACTGTAACATTTTGTTTTAGGATTAAATCTATTTAACCAATTTATAGCTGCGTTATTGTATTTCGTCGAGGTGAAATGATTGGATGGGGGTAAAAAACGAAATTCTTTAATCGAAAATATTAACATCTTAGAAATTAAAATATTTATCACATTAATTTTTTTTCTACAATAAAGCAAAATTTTATTAAAAAAATAACAGTTGTAACATCAAAACGCAGTGAGAAAAAAAAATCAAATTCGCTGATACTCCCAAGTTCATTGTAATTTGAAAATAAAATAGAAAGTTACTCTGAATAATTCATTAACACCTAGGGGGTACGAACAATTCGATATGTAACATTTTAAAATGAACTATTAAGATTTTACGCCATAATTACACCAGTCACATTGTACATACATACGAATGAAACGTTGAAAAGAAATATCACATTTATCAGCTGAAGCTAAGAAAAACACAGAGTATGTACCTTAAGTGGTAACAAACGAAGAAAAAAACAATTTTAAGTTGGAAATTTGATTACAACAGCGAAGTGAGTATACAAACGGTAACATTGAAATTACAAATCAATGATGCGCCATGAACTGCTCAAATTCTCACCGGACGGAGCAAGTTGAAATGAAATAAGACATTCCTTCGTGGATTTTGTTCCCCGTAGCAAAAATTAAGATAAATCAATCATCAGTGAGACTCGAAGGTCAAGAAAAGAGGGAGGATGGTGCCCAGCACGAGGCAAAGCAATTGGTTCTTTTTCAAAACTCCTCCAGCTCTGTATGTTACTTCGGGCAGAACGTGAACTGTAGCTACGTACAAAAATGTACCAGCACTGAAGAGCATTGCTATACCAGTAGCATTGACTGAGGTGAGGGATTCTTTACCTTCCTGCGAAATTTAACGAAATCAGCAAGTGAGATTTTGAATCTCGAAAATTTAAAATAGTTGAAATTCACACCTGACTGATACCGAAGAATGTAACTAAAGCTGAGATGGGCGCTGAAGCTGAGAAAGCTAGCAAATGTTTCTTAATTCGTATCCGATCGAGACCCTCGTGAAGTAAAAACGTAACCAAAGCGAACGACGCCGGAGCCTGTATAATAAATCCATGAAAATATAATTAGGTCGAACAATAAAACAAGGATTAATGACAAAACGTAGTAAACCTTATGCAACATGATGGCGATAAAAATAATAATCTCGACTTCGGTATGTGCGGTTGTAGCCGCAGCTCCTAGGGCTATTCCATCGACGGCAGCGTGAACTACTAAGCCTAACGTGGCAGTAACGTCGTTTCTACCTTTCTGCATCAAACCTCCCTCTACATCTTACAAAAAAATTTTACACTTAGGACTCGAGACATGAATACCTGGCGGTTTTCTAATAATTTACCTCTGCTGCCGTGTCTCGACGAACACTGATCGATCAACAACATCAACAAGAAGCCGATAACTAAAGTGAATCCCATCACGACGGGCAAGTTATTGTCCATAGCTTGAATGTTTTTCGTCGTCGAAGCATTATTCTTGAGATTTTCTATGATTGAGATGAAAATTAAGAAGATTTGAGCATTGGTTTACTTCGAATATTACTCGAGTATACTTCATTCACTCACACACATACCTTGTGAAGTTTGAACTATATCGTATAATAATCGAACACCTTCGGGAATGATTACTGCCAATGCTGTTCCTACGAGTAATCCAGCTCCGAACACAGAAACGAGTTGTAGTTTCGACTGCGAACATGAAATATTACACAAGATTCAAGTTGATTTCACGAAAAGCTTTTCATCTCGGGTTTAAGATGAATTATAAAGGTTCTATTCGTAAGGATGAGAATTTAGAATTGGTTCACTTACTTCTGAGAATGTAACAGAAAGTGGAATGAAACCAGCTCCGTAACTGGCTAGGAACATGAAAATCGATAGTAATATAAGAAAGTATGCGCCGTCCATTCTGAAATTTTAGTAAATAATAGTCTGGTTTATCAAAATGCTACATCATTTTCAAAAAATTTACCTAAAACTGCTCAAATAACAGTAAAACTAAGGCAACTAAAGGGCCCTAGTAAAACAAAAAACAATCGACGACTCGACGTTTTCCTTTCTCTTTCTAAAATCTATGATTATAAAAAAATAATAAAATATAATAAGATAACACTTTTTGGGGTTTTCCGAAAGTGGAGGCATTTATATTAACCAATCATCATAACAATTTCCATTTATTTATTTTGTTCTTGACCAATCAAATGGTTGAATCATTGATACAAATAGGTATTTTTTGTACCTATTTTAATGAGTTTTTTGTAAGTTTTTGTACTTTGTTAAAAAAAAAATAAAAAATAAAAAAATGAAAAAACGAAGATTGAACGTTTTTGAAGTGTCGAACTTCTCAGGAAAAAGTGTGAAAAACATTGTAAAGGATAATTTGAAGGACGCTTCCAGACATGAGCACATGACGAATTTCTTTAGGTCTACCTCTACACGCACGCCGGTATCTTAAAATTCAAAACCATTTTTCGTTGAAACATTTTTGCAACCAGTTGTTCAAAACGGCTCTTAAAATTCTTCTACAAAATAAAAACATCGAAAATGAAATTTACAGTTTTAAAAAGTAATTAGAAGCCTGAAATGTCAATTTAGATGTTTCTACTTGAATAGTAACAAAATACCGAGTAAAAATTTCGTCCGTTTGAAATGTTCGATTTTTCATTGCCGAATCAAATAGTTTTTTTGCAACTGGTTCCGACTTCCGAATCATCGAACCGGTCGAACGACATAAAATGCAAACGTAATTCTTACCAATGATCTATTTTATTTTTTTATGCCTTTTAACAGTTGTAACTATGTATCAGATTTTTTTAAATCATTGAACCGATTCAAAAAAAACTGCTTAATCCTCAATATTTGGGTATTAATTTAGATACGCTCATTATTGGAGAATTTTTTTTTGAAATTTTTGGAACATCCTGGGTGTAAATATATGTTGAACACCATAACTCAACGAGAAATATTTTATTCGTAACACGATTACTATTCTCATTTGCCTATTTATACGAAATTCCTTGCAAGAAATTTCACATAAAAACTTATCTACAGATAGGACAGATACAAAATAATTTCGAATATTATAAACTTGAAAAAAGTCAACAGGAACACACACAAAAATATAAAAAATCAATTGTATTTTAGAAGTGGAAAAACTTCTCAATAAATTTCAATTTCTTCTTCGATGATAAAAGAATTGTAGTTTTCGCTGGTTTGAGAATTGAAGTCGTCATCTTCAGACGGTTCCTTCGCAGTTGATTCATCACTAGTTTTCAGCCAGAATTCGTACAAAGCGAGATATTTATTTGGCCCACTCCATGGTATATTTTTAGCTTTACAAGTTTGAAACCGACGGATTACTCCTTTAGGTAATTTACTTTCCAAATAATCAACCATTATATATTGCTGTTCGTCATAAATACCTGGAGGTATTATCTCTTCGTCGTCGGGTTCCTCGACGTAACGAAATGGGTAAATATTACAGGAAGAAAATTGATCGATAATATACCTCTCAATGTTATCATTTGTGAGTAAATATTCGACTAACGATACGACAGGATAACTGGTGGTAGTATTGGATTCTATCACTGAATAACTTTCTTCGATCATTTTCAAAGGGAATCCCAGCGCTGTACTTAGAGGATTCATAAAGTTGGTGGCGTTTCTGGGCATTCCTAGCAAAATGATATCGTTAGTTTCGCAAAATTCAGTCAACGGCAGATTAGTACAGTGAAAATCTTCATTCACGAATATTACGATAGGAAATATGACGTTATTCTGCGTTAAATAAGGATATAATATATTGGTAATATATTCGTAGAAAGTTTCACAAGTTAGGAGGCACGATTCGCTCGACAATGCCCCCCATTTACCATTCGCAATATCGGCCAGTTGATCGAATTTTATCGAAGTTTTCGTTATAATCAGAGGAGGTGCAAGTTTGCCCAACGCATTGGAGGATAGAAATATCGTATACGTGTTATCGCTGTATGCTCTGGTGGCTATCTTTCGCGATTTTTTCCTTTCTAACAAAGATAATTTGGAATTTTGATCAACAGCTACGATAACTTCATTCATGGCCCATATTCTACTCGGATCCTGTATCAAGTCTGAGCACTCTTTTTCTTTCAGTAGTAGCTTGACGTTTTCGTACCATTGTTTTAACTCGTCGTCTGTGAGAAGAGATTTATTGATACGAGCAGTTTCGAAATATTGATGAGCTACTTGGGGATGTCTTTTTCGGAAACTTTTGAACCATCCTTTACCAGGAGTATTATTTTTGAATGGTATCGAACTTCGGGCAGATTCTGGGATTTGATCGACGATATGTTTAACGGAAAATTCAACGCCCTCTCGAGTCATAGGAAACCCACATTTGAAATTTTCCAGTAGCCAGGTTTCGATTTTGGATTCCACATCTGCTCCTAGTACAGCTTGCGGACCTGGTTTGCAATATCCTGGTGGTCTTCGGCCTGTGATTTTATCCGATAAAGTTTGTCGAGGTATTTGGTAAATCCTGCGCATGAATAATACGATAGAGTTGAACGTACAATCCCGGAAATGGAAATCAAAATGAGTTCACTTACTTGGCCGCCTCGCATACTTTGTATTTTCCCTCTTTGACCGCTTCCAATGCTCTGAGGAGTCTTTTCTTCGAATAATTCATTTTCTTCCCAGCCATTGCGGAACTCTATTAACGCGAATGTAGCGTAATTAACTATAAAGGCGTAGAAATGATTCGATCGCATAGAAAAAATTCTCATTAGAAAAGCAACGAACTTTCAAATATCATATTTACGAGTCGAAATACATGTTTTTATTGATGAGTTTTCTAAAAAGAATGCAAGGCCAACACGAAGATGAAACTTGTAATTATCGTGAAAGAGCAGAATGTAATTTCATTTTCATTTTATATTCGCAAAACGCGAAAAAATTTGAAAATTTCTTCGATATTTATCTAATAATAATTTGATGATTGATAATAAAATAAAAAAAAATTTTAAACAAAACAAACAAAATTCACAAATCACAAATCACAAATGATTTTTTGTTGCAGAATTCTGTGATTGCGAATTATGATACGTTATCATAAATATTATACGTTACACGTTACGTTATTGTTATGTTTTATGTTAAAACTTTCGCTAAACGCTAGAGTCCGACCCATACCCAAACAAACTTTCCTCTATCACTGATTATGGACTTAGAAAATTTTCGAAACTTCGCCAAACTTAACGTAATTTAGTTAGAAAATATTAAAAATCGTCACTTTGAACAAATATTTCGTTAAAAAATAAAACTATAGGGTAATTAAACAATGAATCATTCATTACTAAGTTCTTTAGAAGTAGTTTCCTTTTCTTTTGGTTCGTCAATAATAATTCAAAACTTTATCAAAATAAAAGTAATTTAGTTGGAAAAAATATGAAAATAGTAATTCTGAATTTCTGAACAAACATTTCTTTGAAAAATAATGAAGATATAGGTTATTTATCAAGTTCTTTGGAATTGGAACTAGTTTTCTCTTTTTTTGTAAGTATTTAATAAAATACATCTGTCTGTATTCTTCCACGAAAATAACTAAATAACAAAGACGTTTTTCAAAATTAGGTGCTGTGTTGGTTAACTAATTATTTAGTTACCCATAACTTCATTTTATAAAGAAATATCAGCTCGAAGTTACATTTTCTTATACTTTTTAAAAAAATTACATCAATTTTGGCGAAGTACCGAAAATTTTTCTAAGTCCATAATCAGTGATAAAGGAAAATTTGTTTGGGTATGGGTCGGACTCTAGCGTTTAGCAAAACTTTCGGGTTTCGCATGGTTATCCATACTACGTTCATACTATTCATATATCCATGCTCTTTCTCTTTACTGATAAGATTATTCCAAATATTAATTTTAATTCATAATTCAAAATTAAACACTTAGCAAGTAGTATATAGTAAGTAGTAGAGTATGTAGGACAAAACAAGTTGAATTCTTGAATTTTCTACTTTTGTTGTTCGGTATTCGGTGCCTTCGTGTGGGGTTTTTGGTTTATTGGGTTTCGTTTTTGATTACTACTTCTGATTAATTACTAAGTACAAACCGTATAATCGATGTGATTAATGGTAGCCTCCTGAGTGGGTAGTATTTTATTCACTGATCAGGTAATCAGTCGTTGGTGATTGATGATATTCGCTATAATTTTACATAGCCTACATGCTGTGCGTGCGTCAGTAGTTGGTGAAAAAATGGTCGAGTGAAAACATTACTCGTATACTTAGCTGATCTACTATTGCTATTATTTGCTTATACTTAATGTTAGTGCGAGTAAATCGTAATTCCATCAGTTGAAAATTGTCGACGTCAACATTCGACGTTATTTCAAGTCAGTAGAGGGCCATACTTATTCAGGCTACATTTTTTCGTAAAAGGTAAAGTTTGTAGATTATACGAATGTGGAATGGGACCCGAAACACTGACGAATAACAAAAAGTCAAGTTTCTAGATTAGACGTGCGTTCGCATTTCCTCGATCAATCAAACTTCAATTTTTCCAAACCATCACATTGTAAACGAAAAATCGTCGAAGGAACGAACTGAAAATTATGTGCCACGCGGGAACCGGTTCAATTGCGATAATGTACCCGATCGTTGTTGGTATTTTTTATTACGCATGGGGTTCTGCGAATGCCGTTTCCGAAAGTTCTACGTGGTACGAACATTTACCGGCCGTTGCGATGGATTATAAAGTGAAAATAGACGCCGGAAAAGAAGACTGTTATTATCAGTACGTGCAACCCGGTGCCACGTTTTACGCTAATTTTCAGGTACCTATTGAAACGGCCGCGCTTTTCGCGCGTACTCTTGTTCTATTTCTCGTATTCGCGCGACTACTACAGCCGAACGATACGCCGACGGCGATAATGCATGCGTGTTACAGGTATTAAGAGGAGGCGACGGTATGGCCGGATTTGCGGTGAAAGATCCTTCTGGAGCGATTGTTCATCCGTATCAATGGCTAGCGCAGTCCGACTATCAAGGCGTTTCACCAACCGGTGGATATTACAGCGTTTGCGTCGATAATCAGTTCTCGCGATTTTCCGAAAAATTAGTCAACTTATACATCACCGTTATAAAGTGAGTGAAAAACGTTCGAGCAGGTGCGAAGCGATCACGTAAGTCTTACGCAAAACTGTTGACAAAGTAGTCGCTTCCTCGCTTCGTCCGCGCGTGCGCTCACGGCTGCGACGGCGCCAGCTCCTACGTACAGGTATCTCAAGGGTCAAGTCCCAAGTACCTAGCACCTCTACCTATGAATATCCTACCTACGGAGTTCATATTCCCAGTCGCGCATTTGTGATTTCGTAATACGCGCGAGTAAAATTTGAAAAATTACGCATCAGATGACCGCGACTGGCGACTCGACGCCGCAATTGTATCTATGAATAATTACCTATCGAAGTAGTATTTTTCGCGCGAACGCCGTGTAATGTAATAATTCTCGATTTGTTTGTAGATACGATCAATGGGAGCAGTTCAATAAAGAAATCGAAGAAATGAATTTAAGCGTAATGAATGTTACGGTGAGTTTTCGTTACGTTCCACATAGGTAGAGGTAATGGTAATCATTAATTAGACAACGCTACTACCCTGGTGTTGGCGGCGCGGCGTGCGATGGCATGGCCGATAGCCATTGATGTTGATCGCTCTGTCCCGGAGCAGGGAGCACCTGTTGAACTGTATTGTTGCTTCTCGATTTTGTACCCAGCCGCCACTCGTGGGTTGGTGTAGCGAACAGGAGTGTAGGTAGACGGTATCACGTGAATTTCCTGCGGACAATTCCCCGTGAGGAAAATTTCTCGCGGCTGAATTTCGTGTGGCGACAATTGCTAGCGATAATCGCGATTAAAACTAAAAATTGCCCGCGGTGGAAAAATTCTCACGAAACTATCACAAACAAACAGGGACGTACCAATAAGAGTGGAGGTAAGGGTAGCTCTCTCTCCCTTTTTGATTTTTCAACACTTTATGAGAAAAATTTGCCATTTTGATCTTGGAGTTGGAGAAATTTACCTTTTGAACTCATATTTTTTCAACTTGAAAAAATTTGAATACAAAATTGTGAATTTTCCAAAGTTAATAAAATATGAATAAAAATAGCAGGTTGTCCCAACTTGGGAAAATTAACTATCTATCTATCTATCTATCTATCTATCTATCTTGGTACCTGGACTAATATTTTTCCAAGTTGAAATATTTTCGTGAATTTTCCCAAAAACACTTTGGTTTTTTATCTTTGTACCAATTTTGCACACCCCCCCCCCCAAAAAAAGAGAGAAAAACCACTGGTTCTGACTTCTCCCTTTCAGAGGTTTCTGGCTACGCCATTGACGCCAATTTTCAAGTTTCAATTTTTCATTTTCACGAAAATAACATTTTCTATGACATTATGAATTTGTAATTTCTTTCCGCTATACCCGGGAAAAATTACTTCGCCGGCTCTGCTCAAACATACGTTAGTGTACCGTACCTAGTACCTCTACCTACCTACCTACCTACCTACCTATCTAAACTGTGTACGTTGTACGTATTTCGTCACGACTGACGAAGGAAAGTTTTTCGGTTGGCATGTTGCAGACGTCATTGAGTAACGTTGAACATAGAATAAACACCATGTTGCAGTATCAGCATCATTCCAGAAGTAAAGAATCGCGCGATTATAACCTTCTGATGGACAACAATCTGTACGTTATACGATGGTCAGTGCTGCAAATAATTTGTATTGTCGCTACCAGCGTGTTACAAGTGTATTTCGTTCGTCAGTTATTCGAAATAAAGAGAAACCGGCCTCGCGCTTGAAAAAGAACAAAACAAGAATGGCCGCTCGCGAAGCGACGGCTTCTTTGACTATACATACATGGACTGAGCCTGGCAATGCTTCTTATCACTACTTTTCGCGTAAACATCTGTCTAAGGTCCAAATCGGGATTGCTTTTTTTAATATTTCCCATCATTATTTTCATTCGGTAAAAATTTAAAACAACTTAAAAACTTACTAACTTTCTAAGAAAACATACCTTTTTTTGATTAGGATTGTAATAACTTCACAATAAAAGTGTAATCTCTAAGGTCCAAATCGGAACGCATAAGAACGTATGTAAAACATCTTGTCGGAAGAATTCACTTGGCTACGCTCAGTCCATGTATGTATAGTCAAAGGACGGCTTGCGTTTGTAGCAGTGCATACCTAAACCCAACCTATACGTTATACGTATCGATACGTATCTACCGTATTACAATATGTGATATTTTCCCCATTCTTCCTCCTCTTTTTCGTGAATGTGAGTGCACTGTACTCACATGTATCGTATATTGTATACTTAATATATAATGTAGAAGGTACATGAATGTGTATCAAGATGTACATATGTTTGTATATATAAGTACCTATGTAGTGTGTAAAATATGCGTCGTACTTATAGCTATATACCTATGCCTATACCTATTACCTATTACCTATACCTATACCATGTCTTTACCTAGACCTACTACTTACTGTTCACTACTAAAAACCGCTTCATTCTCCTACCCGATTATTCGTCCCCCCCCCCATTTTACGTACGTATTTTTTTTTGTCCAACGACGAGTACAGGTTATATTAAATAGCAGGTAGCTGCTTAGCTGAACACATAATTGTGAACCTCCAGGACAAAACTGACCTTCGTTGTCAAAATCTCAATTTTCACTTTTTTGCGGAATTTTACTCCCCAAAACTTCAAAATTGAGTAGAAACCAACCCGAATTGCTTAAAGTTGAAAATTGAATTTTTTATAAGCAAAAATGTGAAGTTTTTTTTTCGGAAAATATACTTAGGTACCTACGAAAAACATTGAAAAAAATTATAAAAATCACCGTAAATGAACTAAACACCCAGTTACATTTACACAAAACTACCTAAAAACGATATTCAAGGTTACTTGTAGCCTAGTTCAGTTGAAAAATATAGTTTAAATGCCATACAGGTAGAGAAACCTCTCTTTTCTATCAGTTTCGCACTGAAAACTTTAGAAGCTCGTATCTAAAAACGTGTTTTCGCACGTAAGTTCGGTTTTGTCCTAAAGGTTCACAATACGCGTAAGCTTACGCAAATCTGTTCCGTTGCCGAGCACGAAGTGGTACTTCTTCATGCTTCTTTAGGCTTAATCAAGTATGTGTGAATACGGGATAGATACCTACTTTAATACGTACCTACGTAAGTAGTAGCACCTACTTCAGCTACGTGCGCCCTCACGTGTAATGCCCGTATTCGTTAACGGAGATGTTGAGCGGCGCTAGCTGGTAGCCAGTAGTTTCAGCTAGCAAATTTTTTGTCAGTTCGAAACGCGAACGTCGGCACTCAGCAGTACGTACGTTCTTCGTTCTTGTCTAGAATTGGAAATTATCCCATCATTTGCCGCATTCGAGTACGCTAGTCGCTAGGTGAAATTCGAACTAAAGAGAGAGGCGTGTGCGCGTGAACTCGATTGCGCAAATACTTGATTACATTCAGGCACAGGCATAGGTATAGGTGTAGGTATAGGTATGTATCATGTGATTGTAGTTATTGTAGGTATGTGTATCTTGCATTCTGTACCATACGTCTACTCGATGAATGCCCAATTGCCTATGCAGGAAGAAAAAACCAAAAAGCCGATGAGAAACCAAGTAAATTAACGAGTTGGGGGGTGGGGAGAGGAGAAAAGAAAAACGTATAATTACGCAGTATGGCTGAAATATTTTCTGAGTTTTCCTTTTCCCACTGTCGCGAATCTCAAAAGTTTATTAATACGATAGAACAAATGAGTACCTACTACCTACATCAAATCGTTTGACGACCAAAAACTTGAACGATAGTTGAAATTTGGTATGAATTTCAACGCCACCATCGAGCCCCACAAGTAGAAATCAAAATCGTCTCGTTTGCAGTTACTTTGTTTGGATTTCGAACGATAGATTCGAGTCGAACCGTAAACGACAACAATGGTCGGGTAATTATTACGCGAGTCAGAAGAAGCCGATTGACATTGCAACGTCGTCGAAATCGCATCATACTATGATTAACGCACGCTGATGCAATTGATTTAGGTGCCTTCTTACCCGGTTGCGTGTTTGTTGGTGGTGGTTGGGGGGGGGGCGGCGGGGGATCGAGTCTCCTGAGCCCTTCATGGGTGCGCTTATGCGAAGAAGTGTGCGCATGGCTCAAGTTGAAGTTATCGAAAGCTGCGACTTTTTCAATCGTGGAGGGGAGAGGGAGAAAATTCCAATTCTTCAACTTCCTGCTCGCGACAATAAGCATTGCTTCGCTTCGTTCTTCAAGTACATTATCGCCGGTGAATCGTGTTGCTTCGTGTTACTTCAACTTTGAAAATTCAGTTGTCATTTCTTTTCCATAACCTACCTTCCGCTCTCCTTTTTCCTGTTTCCGCATAGTGTCGTGTCGCGGCCAGACTGCGTGCATTTTTAAAATGTTCTTACTCGTAGGCCTACGCCCGTAGCGGAGGTACCGTACCGTACCGTACCATAATTACCCACTAGTTGGATTCTGCACATAGATACATGTGTGATCCTCCAAGACAAAACCGGCCTGTCGTGCGAAAATACATTTTCGAGATAGGAGCGTTTCAAAGTTTACAGTGTGATTCCGATGGAAAAGAGAGATTTCTTCACCTGTAGGTATGGCACTTCAACTATATTCCTCAACTAAAATGATGGGTTACAAGTGAAGCATGATATGTACAAACTGTATAAGTAAGTCAGGAATGAAAAAATGCAAATGGTATAAGTCAAAAAACTGTATATTTGAAAAGGATCTTGAGTGTAACTTCGTTTTCAAAACAATAAAGTCTCTTTTCTCATATTCAGTTTTTTGACTTATACCATTTTGTATTTTTTCACTTCCTGAATTACTTATACCGTTTGTACGAATTATGCTTCAAGTAACCTTGAGCATCGTTTTTAGGTAGCTTCGTGTGCATTTACCTAGTTCATTGAGAGTAATTTTCAGCTGTTTTTCTACGTTTTTTTCCTGCATTTTTTGGCTTCAAGGAATCAAAATTCCGCAAAAAAGTGAAAATCGACATTTTGATTCATATAAGGCCGGTTTTGTCCTGGAGTGCCACATGTGTACAACTGTAGGTACATTCGAACGACGGCAGACAATTAGACATTAACGATCGAAAAGTTTGAAAACGCAAACTTGTCATCACGCCAAGTAGCCCCCCCCCTTTCCCACTTACGAAGCCTATATAGTATACACATTTACGTACCTACACACAAAAACTATACTTGGTTGTATGATATACCATAGGTACCTATATGGATGGCAAATGCTCGCGCATTTTGTTTTGCGTGCGCGTTCTTGAGCATATGCGCGCATATGCTCAAGCACGCGAGCATTTTCTGTAATTTTGTACCTTACTCCATAATACACATGGTTAGAAAGTCAAATGAATATTTCGACACAAAACAAGTGAATTCGGACCACATTACCATATAG
Source organism: Pseudococcus jackbeardsleyi (assembly GCA_038380155.1). NCBI lineage: Eukaryota > Metazoa > Arthropoda > Insecta > Hemiptera > Pseudococcidae > Pseudococcus > Pseudococcus jackbeardsleyi. Next base: position 67,165,871 of record CM076242.1, read on the forward strand.
CGAACTTCAACGTTATTCTTAACATCTTAACTAAGTAGACAGATGACAGATTTGGAAAAAAACCAAGGTTGACAAAAAAATTAAAAAATCATCAAGTTTTTAGGAATAAAAATATCTTAAAAGTAAATTTAAAAATCCAATTGGACGACAGATTCGAAAAAAAACGAGGTTGACAAAAAAAATTTAAAAATCACCCTGATTTTTTTTTTATTAGAAAATGCTCGCGCATATATAGAAAGTGCGTTCTCGCGCGTTTGAGCATATGCTCAAAATGCTCATTTGAGCATTTGAGCATGGCCATCCCTAGGTACCTATCACCTGCCTGTGTACTTATGTGTAGGTATTATTATAATGGTACGTAGGTATCATGTATTCAGTATTTTATACTTATTTTTCTCTATTTGTAGGTACATACTACATACGAATATGCACGTCTATACGTTCCCAGTACTTATATGTACCTAGTACCTAGCTACCTACTTATTATTTTTAATTCGGATCCCTAGCTAGTACTCGTAGCTACTTACGTTAGTACTTACCTATCTTTTTTTGTTGAGGTTTTGTACGAAATGAATAAAAAACGGGAAACTGGTTTGAAAAAAATTTATTACCTAAGTACCTATTTGTTTGTACATATAAAGCGCTTTGCGCAGCGAGTAAAAAGGTAAAATCTTGGTAGGCGAAGCAAAGCGAGGCGTAGCACGACATTGCTACATGTAGCCATGTAGGTAGCAGATCTATGTAGATATAGATACCTACTGGGTTTCGTTGCACCTTTCTATGGTACCGGTTACTGATCAACGCGTGGACTATCGGTATTTGCACGTGTTTGGTAGGTATAGGTACCAAAAATGTACCTATGTATTTGGCCATGTGGTATATGCGTGTAGTATGTACCCGTACCGCTACCTAGGTACCTAGGACCTACGTATGTGGTGCTTCTGGAGCGTTCTCTAGAGAGAGCTTTTTGCTCAATGGAAAAGACTGAATAGTCTTGACGGATCTTGGATCCTATAAGATGGTTCATGCTATAGATTTGCGTGTACGTAGATACCGAATAGTGCCCGCCGCGCCGAGTACGTTGTTGGTACAGCGCGTATTTGGATTCGGATTTCGTTGAAAGGATCAAATACGTTTTAAACTAACAAATGAAAATTTTATTGATTTCCAACTTGGAAAAATGATACATTTTCAATTGGGAAAATGATGAATTTTCAGTCGAGAAAGTGACTAATTCTCCCAACTGCCCAATTTTCCCAACTGATGTGTTGAATTGCTCAATTTTCCCAACTCACAAGTAACAAATTTTCTCAGTGGGGAAGCTCCTCCCTCCCCCCTTTCGGTACGTCCCTGCCCAAGAAAAGCAAATCCGAAGTAGGTATTCTCATCAGCTTACGCTAGTCTCGAGTACCCGGCTATTTTTTTTCCTTGCGAAAATTTGCGATCGCTGGCCGAAATACATACATACGTACGAGTGTCGAGTACCTTTTCACCCATACCGATAAATGTAGGTACTCAAGTAGAAAGTACATACCTATTACTTACATAAATGTAGAAGTACAATTGTGGATACTATGTAATGTCAATAAATGTACATAGGTACTTACTGCGAAGAGGTGGGCTTCGAGCGCTTCGCGGCGATTGATAAATATGCAGATACTTACTTGTATGTAAATTTTTACGTTCGATTACGCAGCTAATTACTGTGTACCTACATAGACCTACTTGTATGTCGCTTGGAAGACGCGAGTGTCGAGATACCGCCCCATTAGTATTAGGTACCGTACGTCTATGTGAATGATGCGTCCGGACAGTGATGTACTTACGTTTCAATAATTTACATTTATGTATCTATTGGGCAATAGGTAACTAACTAACTAACTAACTAACTACTACCTAGCTGTCCTGCGGTAATCAGCGGAGTAGGTGTATAATTTTTTAAACACCTGTGCGGAATTGTACTCGATTGAGCTCGGCGAACGGTGATAATTGAAATAAATATTTGAATAAATGAATACTTCCCTAACTTAGTTACTTACTACTTAGGTGGGTACTGGGTAGGTACCTAATTAATGAAAACGTCGCGGTGACAAGAGCGCAGATACCTAACTGATAACATTGGGTAGGTGGTATGGTGGTGGTGGTGGTGGTGGTGGTGGGGGGGGGAGGAGGAGGAGGAGGAGAAAGCTGGTGACTGAGAAGTATGTACGCTGCGCTGGACGATATATAGTAGCTAATTGCTTTATTGCGAGCTTCCATGAGTATTGCTGAGGCGGCGGTCAGTTCGCGATCAGCATTACGATTACGCTTACGCACGGTACGAAGAAGGAGAATTTCATCGCGACGCGGCGCGGCGATTTGCCGAATGACTTTATTTCGCATATTTTAGTTCGGGTTCGGTTCGGTTCGAGTTCGGGATCGGGATCGGGATCGGGATCGGTAGTAGTCGCATTTTATCTAGCGCAAACGTGCTATTCCAAAACCGGTGCCCAAGACCGACGACTACGAATAAGTAGGTAGGTGGATGGTAGAGGTAGAGGTAGAGGTAGAGGAATTATACTTACCTATTACTTGTGGCGGATGTTTGGAATTTGAAAATCCAGCCGATATCGCCATCGACGTTGAAAGTACGTGGTAAAGAATAAAGATGACAGCAGCAGCAACAGCAGCCATCAGGACGACGTCGACGTCACTATTTGAGAAATATTCAACGTTGGCCGTTGGCGTGTGGTTGGCTTTCGCGGTGATTAATCACATCGACTGCACTCATATGAATCGTAAAGTAGCTAAAGGTAGGTTGGTAATGTTTCGGATTGTGAGCCAAAGGGCTAGGGCTCGGCGCGGTGCGGCGCGGCATTACCACTCCATTTCGCTCGCACTCGTACGTCCCTAAAGTAGAACAGAGTATTATAAAAAATAGGTGCACACCAGTGTACCTTTTCGCCCTTCCCTTCCCTCCCTTCTCCACTACTTCGTTTACGCGACGCGTTAAAACTTCGCGCCCCGCCAAACGAACGATGCGGCCTTCATCATGCTGTAGCTGCAGGTTGATGTGTATTGTTTTATGCACTTATGTTTTTTTTTTTTTTTTTTTTTTGTAATGAAAATAGTTCGATTTACCGTATTCAGAAAACGAAGATTTATGTACGTCGCGCCATGTCGTGGCGTATCACGCTGCGTACTCGTACGTATGTAGTAGGTACGTATTAGGAAACCACGTGTTAATGAAATTGCCTAGCCGGTTCGCCGTAAATAATGTTTAACGCGACGCGACGCGACGTTAATAAAATTGCATAATCGATTTGCCGCGAATAAAATAGGTAGGTATGTAAATGTATGTACTTGCTACTTATGTACTTTGTTACCTGGATCTAACGTAAGCGTGCTGCAGCTACGTGTGCGGTCCTTTGTACCTATTAATTTTTTTCACGACCAGCGCGGATGGTTTTCATTGGTACGGTGACAGTGATGGTACGGTATACCTACTACTAGTGGTGAAACTGTAGTTTTTTTCTCGACAGTTTTTATCTCCGGTAGTTTTCGGTAGTATAGAAAAATTACCGACGGTGGTACCGGTAGTTTGTCAACGGGGTACCTAATATTCCTTGAAAATGCTATTGAAATTTGAAAAATCGAACATTTTTTCAAAAAGATGGTCGATTTGGTAAACACATTGGAAAAATTCTGTATTTATTTTTCGCTGTTTTCCTTCCATTTATGCTGTTTTTTTCCCCTTGATTTTCATCAATTTCATGCCATACCAGTTATGAACTATTTTTCTGGTTCATTGCAACAAAATAAAACTATATAGGTTGTTTTGAAAAAAAACCCTGTAGTTTTCGACTACCGAGGACTAAAAAAAAACTACCGACAAGTTCGGTACATAGTTTTTAGTGAAAAATACCGGAGAAGGGCTACGCGCTGCAGCTGTTCATAGCCATTTACTAGAAGAAAGAGCGTGGGTGTTTACCATCGCCATCTCTTGGCGTAGGTAGCTAAGTACACGTATTATTAGGGTGGAATGGAAAAAAAAACTTATCTTGGATTTTCACTAAATTTGGTGGGGTGGTTTACTTTGAGTGGGAGACCTCCCAAAAAAATGTGAGCCTCCAAGGTGCAAGTGGAGGGGAGCAAGGGGTGCTCAAAGTGCACCTCCTCTTGAAAAAAATCGCTGTTTTTTGTGTTTTTTTAGTCGAAAAAAATTGTGTGAGAGGCTGTCGTAGTATTTAAAAGTTTCGATTTATGTTTCTACCTCTCCCTGAACCATCGCCATACTTCTCCGATCAAAACTCAGAGCGCTACCAGTTGCGGATTACAATATCTACTTATTCCAATAATACGAAATTTTCACGGAGCTGAAATGATTTTTTTCATCGAGTAATTGAACGAACATTTTTTTCAAACCACTGAAAGTGAATATTGAAGAAAAAATTTGAAAATTTGATACACCAGTGCAGCCAACAGCGAATCGTAAAATTACAAAATACGGAGAATTTATATCGACTTTAAATTAGGTATTTATTTTTTCGCAGAATAATAAGTGCCTATTAGGTATGTATTTCTTTTTAAATCACCAGAAGTATAGGTACCTATTTCGAAAAATTTTTGAAACATTTTGTAGGTCAGTGCAGCCAGTTGTAAATTGTGACGTGACGTGCGACTTTGAGCTTTCACAACTTTTGATTGGTTTGCGCTAGAGCTTTGGGAAAAAAACGAGGTTGTAGCCAGTGAAGAGTAGATCATTTTTCATGTCTCAAACACCAATGTGCTCACTCAAAATTTTGAGCAATTTCAATTTGAAATGTGAAACATGAAATTTTTTGAACTTTGAGCTTTGATAACTTTTGATCGGTTGAAGATAGGACGTTGGAATAAAAACCACGGTGTAGCCCGTGAAAAGTATAGATCATTTTTCATGCTTCAAACACCTATGTGCTCACTCAAAATGTTGAGATAATAAGGGAAAATACCGCGCGCGCCATATAACGCAATGTTAAAATGGGACTACTACTTACGAATTTCGCGACATTGCCAAACGGTGCTTCCCGGCTTAGTGATGTCGTTTATCGATATTTTCAGACTATCGATATCAACAATATATCGTTAGCAAACTATCGATAATTTATCGGTATATCGATATTTTTCATAAATTTTGTTTATCATTGAAAAATTGGAAAATAAGACCTGCATAATGGCTATTTCTAGCTATTTCGCAATAATCAGTGATTAAAACAATTTTTATCATTTAATATTTTATATTAATCAAAGAAAAACGAAAAAAAATGGTGTAGTAATTGTTATTTTCGAGAATTTTATGTCTGGAGATTTGAAAAATGTCAGAAAATCGCGGTAATGGGTGAATTTTCGGTGAATTAAGAAATATCGATATTCAATAACAAACTATCGATAAACCGATATATCGGAAAAACACAAAACTATCGATATTATCGTCGATAATATCGTTACCCCTGACATCACTATCCCGGCTGTATCTTGTAGAGGGTAATGCTCCCGCTCAAAGTAAACCACCTCACCAAATTTGGTTGAAATCTAAGATAAATGTTTTTTTTTTCTTTTTTTCACTCCACCCTAACGTACCTACCTATATGCCGGTTATCGGTTGCTCGCTATTCTGCACCGCAGGCACCTCGCTACCTAGTATCTCCCGTATAGAAAAAAACTAATGGTGATTAATGGTGGCGAAAAAACCATTAGTTTTTAGTGGTAAAACTATTAGTAACGATTAATCACCATTAGTTTTTAGTGGTAAAACTAATGGTGATTAATCGTTACTAATAGTTTTACCACTAAAAACTAATGGTTTTTTCGCCACCATTAATCACCATTAGTTTTTTTCTATACGGGCTATGTCTATTTCTATTAAGGCAGAGTGAAAAAAAAAAAAACACCCCGTCTTGGATTTCATTCAAATTTTGTAGGGTCGTTTTACTTTGAGTGGGAGCCCCCCCTCCGGGTGCAAGGGGAGGAGAGCAGAGAGTGCTCAGGGAGTATACTTTTAGCGATTGGAAAAAAATACATATGTATTATTTTTAAGCGAACAATAATCAATTCAAAGTCTATAAATTCCGAATTTTGGAATTTTACGATTCGCTGTGGGCACTTGACTTGGGCAGTGTGGGCTGCACTAGGGAATGAAATTTTCAGTGGTTGAAAATTTTTTTATTCAATTCCTCGATGAAAAAAAAACAATCATTCCAACTTGGTGAAAATTCCATACATACCTATTGGAAATATTGGAATATTGCGATCAGCAACTTTTCACTCCCCTGGTAGCAGTCTGAGCTTTGATCGGTGAAGGTTGGCGATGGTTTAGGGAGGTGTAGAAACTGAAATAGCGTCTTTCAAGTGCTACGACAGCCTCTCACACAATTTTAATTTTCTAAAAAACACAATAAACAACACGTGTTTTTTTTCCAAAGGTGGTGCACTTCGAGCACCCTCTGCTCCCTTCCTCTTGCCCTGGGGGGGCGTTGGGGGTTCAAGTGCTAGCGCCGGTGCTGGTGCTAGTACTCACGCGTTGTTTTCTTTATCTTGGGATACCAGCTGTTACGTTGGTGTACGTGGACGTACCTACTGTACGGTACGCATTTTCTACGCAGACACTCCTTGCCGCTCGCGTCCTCGTCCTACATATACGTACGCACTATCTTCCTGTCTTCCAGGTATGTAGTAGGTACTAGATAGTTGGTATGTACTAGGTAAGTACATATGTAATAAGTACGAATACTAGGGGGCTTCGCCCCCTGGGCCGCTCTGCGGCCCCAACCCCTTGCTCGCGCCCTCGCTTCGCTCGGGCTGCTCGCTCTACTCATACCATTCAATTCAACACACACACAGCTCGCGCCCTCGCTTGGAACTGTACCCAATTAATTCGAATAGCTCGTTTCACCACATATTTCCCCAAGTTTGAACTATTCAGTAATTTTAAAAATTTTTTGGTTTCTTATTAAAAAGCTAATATTCATCATTTCGTAATCATATTTCATCAATTTAGAAAAATTCCATTGTTCCAATGTTTTTCTGCAGTAGGGGAGCTAAAAATATACCTTTATTTTGTTATTTTTTTAAATCAGTTTTTCTCATTTTTTCCAAAATTGGGAAAATTGAATAGTTTGGTATCTACTATCTAGGTACCGGTTTTTTTCATTTTGTTTTTATTTCAGAAAATTCAGAAATCTTGGATGACAACTATCAAAATATCCAAAAAGTCTTAAAATTCCTCACCAACACAAATTTAAAATCGCTTCTCTGACCTAATTATTCTCTCATACGCCTCTAGCCTTAGTTGCTGTATATGGCGTTTCAAAAAAATGAAAAAAATTTCCTCTTCAATTTTAAAATAAGCTACCTAATCCAAATTCTACAAAAGTGTTTTTTTTTAAATTTTTTCTTTCAAAACTTATTTTTGAGGTCTAAAAATCAATTTCTTAAAAGCTTTCACCTTGCTGCATCGATAAATTTGGAATAATACATACAAGCTTACGTCTCTCAAAGTACCATCCACCTCCCATCCCCCAAAATTCAGTCTGAATCGTGTCTGAATAAATTGATTTCATAAATTTTCAATCACAGTTGGTAAAATTTAAAACATTTCAAGTTGGATCACACCCAAAAAAAAGAGAGAAAACTCACAGAAAGTCTTTGACAGCCGAAAGATTTATCCAACTTGAGGAAATAATAATATCAAGTTAATTTCAAAAGTATAAAAATTTGTTTTTAAAATTTTGAAAATCAGCTTTTAGCTCTTTGATATTTTTTCTGTTATCCTGACTTTCTAATATCAAGTCAATTTTCAGCTTCTGAATTTCATGGAAAAAATTACTGAATCAAAAATTTATAATTCATTAATTTTGAATCGAAAGTTTTTCATTGATTTCTGCAATGACTTTCTACAGTGACTCGGTTTCATATTTAATCAGGAAGTTTTCGCTGATTCAATTTTAGAGATTATCCTGGTGAATTCAAGCCCCCCCTCCCCCTCCGATACCTTGTTCTTCTACTTGGAAATTTTAGAAAAAATGTTATTTAAAAAATCATCAACTGTCGTCGAATATTTTTTAGACCCGTTTAAAATAATTGTTCAATCCAAAACTAAAAAATAAAACATAAAACATAATGCGCGAATGCCTCGAACTGTTACCACGTTTAACGCGAAGGGAACCGGTTGTTGCAACGCTACGCCCACCACCCCACAACGCACTCGAATTGACTGAAGCGAGGTGAGACGCGGAACCATTTTGACGACTTTTTTGAGCAATTTCAGGCAATTCGGTCGCTTGAATTTTCAACAATTACATGTCCCTGGTCAGTTGTTTCATAAAAAATTCATAATAAACGTGTTCGTCGTAAAATTTTGAAACTTTCCCTCGCTTACACTACACCTCTAGCTCGTTTAGCTTTCGAGTTATTTTAATCCGAAAATCACGCTCGGTTTTTCAAAAATAACTCAAAAACTAAAAAAGCTAGAGGGTAAGTGTAAGCGATGGAAATACGCTAAATTTCTCGCCCTTCAATTTAAGACCACTCTCGAGTCCGTAGCTTTCATAGTTTCAGAGTAATTTTCAAAAAACTGAAAAAAATTGAAATTTTGATTTTTTGGGGCCCCAAATTTGAAATTATTTTGACCCAAACGTTTCATGGCTAATCTACACGTCAGATGGAAGGTATTAAAAAAAGAATGAGCAAAATCGGTCCATTAGGAGAGGCTGGCCGATTGGACATAGGTTTCGCGTTTTTACAATCTCCAAACATCTTTTAATAAGTACGAATATTACGGGTACAGCGTACACGAATAGCCGCGCACGTAGATATGGTAAGTAAAGTAAACACGTAGGTACCTAGGTTATAGGTATAGAGGTACGTAGCTTATCGAAATTTGGAATTGAATTACGATAGGTACAATATGTATACCCGTGTACTACATACACAAACATATGTATACCTACGTACAATTACAATAATTACATAGGTACATATGTACTTTCGTAGCTTGTAGCTTACGGCAACCGCCGCGCCGCGCCGTCTCCGGAGTCCGGTGTCCGGACCGGAAGGTGAAGGTACCTAGATCACGCCATCGACAACACTTACCTACTTAGACTAGTATGTGGATACTGCGATAAGTACCGCATACGTCGACCGACTGACCTCCTAATACCATCTAGCTATAGCTAGCTATTTTCACATTATTACAGATAATCGTTGTCATATGCTGAAAAAATCTGGTTGCGATGTTTCTTTGTATAAAATTTTGGATTTCGAAGAAGCCGGTTGGTTTTATCACGCGCCTTTCAAATCTTGCCGTCCATTTTACGCCGCCGTCTCCGCCAGTGATAACGAATCTTTGTGCTTTCAAAATCGAGATTTACCTTTAACCAAAGAAGAATGCGAAGAGCTTTGCGGTGCGTATTTCTATTATCCGCGCAGCGTCGTACCTAGTCGCAATCGTACCTAAATCATCTTTTTCGCGATGCGATAGATTGATCGACTCGAACTACTTACCTATACTTATTCGATAGGTATCCGAATCCGCATCCGCGCATGTACCTACCTAGTACCTAGACCTACCTGCAATTCAAACAAGTAGATACCTAGTAAGGGTAAGGTGTCCGAATTCGGAACACTTTTTTGTTTTTCAATGCCTACGACGCTAGAATTGACATAGAAATAAGGTTAATGGCTTAAAATGTAGGTAGCTACATTTATCTACTTTGATATCCCAAAAGCTTAAGCCCCAAGAAAAATTTTAAGTCGATCAAAAAAAATTTTTTCTGAAAGAAGTCAAAAATGAAAAATGAAATTCTGGGTTCCTAATTCGGACCACCTGGTAAATTATGAAAATGAAAGGTATGACATCGTTGTAAAGTCATTTTATTGCATTCTATAGTGCTAAATCTCAAGTTTTGTTTCTCATGATCAGTTTTTAATTACTTACTTACACCAAAAGTAAGTTTTTTTTTTTTTTTAATGATTTTTGATTTTTCTACTTGAAATTTCATGGAGTGTCCTAAATCCTAATTTGGACCACCTAGCTTTGCATAAAATATCAAAAAGCTAGGTGGTCCAAATTAGGGCATCCCATGAATTTTGAGTTAGAACAATCATAAAAAAAACTTACTTTCGATGCGATTGAAAACTAATTATGGGAAACGAAACTAGACATTTAGCACTATTGAATGGTATAATCACATTATAAAATTGCTACAATGATGATAATGAAAACGGCAATTGAAAATTGAGCAAAAACAAAATTTTGATGCTCCAATTCGGTTTTTTATTTTTAACTTCGCGAATTTTGGTCTCATCGTGTTTCTCGATGAAAAATACATACCTAGGTACGGCACAATTTTTTTCCGGTAGATTGCATCGCGAGAAGACCGAAAACGGCCGGTGGTCCGAATATGGCACCCTTACCCTTACATATGTATACCTATAGGTTTAGGCCTGTTTAGGCACATATACCTACACTTACGTACTCCGACTTTGCTATCTATGTATTAGTATATTTATCAAGTACATGGTAACTAAACCGAGTAAGTACCCATATGCTATATGTACAAATGGTACACATAGGTGTATTTGCTTATTTCGACTACAGCTATCGTATAACGCAACGCGACGCGACGCAACGCAACGCAACGCAACGCAACGATGTCATTGTCATGTACACTGTACTTGTACATAGGTACCATATGTGCCTAAAGACCTACCTATGTGTCGAGGTGTGTAGCGTTTGCTTCGTAATTTTAGGGGAGTATTGTAAATTACCAAACGGAGCGCCGGGTGTTTGTATGTTGGAGGGAAGTTGCGATATTGAAATGCCCACTTCGTGGAATCCGAGACCTTGTCAAGCTCACAATGTACAATGCTGCCCCAAAACGAAATGACGGACGTGCTATTTTCGCTTCGTGTCACGTTACCGTACACCGCAGACCGCACCGTGGCACCGTAGTGTATAGTGTAGCGTGTAGCTTCCAGGTTAGGTTAAGTTGGGTTAGGTTGTTGTAACACAACACACACAAACCCTAGCACGTTAACGTAATGACGTACGTAGGTAGGTGGGTAAGTAGGTAAAGTAATTGCTCATCGCCTTTTTTTTTTCACGTAGGTAGGTATTTACTTTTTCTTTATCTTTTCTTGTTCATTTTTTGCTCATTTATTATAATGAATAATACATATCTTTCTCTAGTGTCCTTTTATTTATAATTTTTCCTTTTTAGGTACCTATTTATAATTTTCTCCTATTGCTATGGTACCATATGTATTCTTCCCAACAACCCAAATGTTCCATCTCTTCCTTCTTCCTTTATATACCTTCGGTATGCAAGGGAGCGATGTGAGCTTTGGAGTCTTTGTACCCCATAGGTATGTATTATACGAATAAATACTTTTGAAAAAAATTTTAAAAAAGCCAGCTGATCGATTGAAATGCGGGTTTACGAAGAGTAGCCCACGACCAGCAAGTAGCGGCTAGGAATAAGAATAACAATGTAAAAAATGGTCGGTCATTGATTTTCCGGTCACTTTACGAAAAATGTCAGATCGGTAAATTAGGTACCTAGTACCTCTACCTATGCGGTTATTTATCAACGATGAACAGGGACGTAACCACAACTTTTTTTTAGGTGGGAGCTATGTATATGAGTACCGTTTTTCCAAACTGAGCTAACTTCAAAAACCGTGCATGAGGAAAGGGTCTTAGGTGCCATTTTTTTGGAAAGGGCTTAAGGTGCAATTTTTTTCTGAAAAAAATTATACCTAGGACCCTTTCCGAAAAAAAATGGCACCTAAGGCCCTTTCCTCATGCACGGTTTTCGAAGTTAGCTCAGTTTGGAAAAACGGTACTCATATGTAGAATTCCATAAGAAAAGTACGGCGTTGCGGGCTTGTGTAGACAGCGGGAAGGGAAGGGAAGGGAAGGGAAGGGAAGGAACCTCCGAGTCTACGTGTTTTCGGGAGCTTGCTAGTTGCTACGATCGTCATTGTTGAAAATGTTGGAAATTTTAGTCTTTTCACTGTAAGTGACTTTGAAATAAAACAAAAACAAATAAAACAAATGGGAAATTATTGAAAGACCTTTTTTTGCTTGTACTTGAATTTATAAAAAAAGAATTTTATTCAAAACAGTGGGACAACGAAGTACAAGGACATTCAGAAACGACGGGCAGCAAGGTTTTTTTTTTTTTTTTTGAAGCAGCAACACCTCGTACGGGTAAACCGAAGGCAGAATCGTGTAAATGAAGAGTTTTTTCCATCTTTGCTACCCCTTAGTCTCGTTTCAGAACTTGTTCCAGCCGCTTTAAAGTAGGTACTCGATGGTTTTGAAAATGTGTCGATTTTCGCTGCCAAACCACCAGCCCTAGCGAAGCAGCGAAATTCTTAGAAAATTGGTGGAGAGGAGGGGGGGGTCCTCGAAAACGTTTCTCCACCTCGAAGAATGGAGAAAAGCTATTACCTACGCGGAGAAAATACGGAAATCTGGCTCATCCCTGTGAAATATCTCTACCTGTTGCGTCAGCTAAAAAAGAGAGAAGAGTCTTCGAGGACACTAATTTTCGAAGAATTTCGTCGTTTCAATAATTCAATCGTATCACGAGCATAGTAGTGCGGTTAAAGCTCAATGTACCCACTTACCTGGGGCCGGCAAGCATTAGGTAATAGGTACGAAACAAGATGGCTATACCTATCTCTGTTATACGGTGCAGTGGTCATCCTGTAGGTGAATTGAAGGCGTACCGATGTATACAACGCGACGTACGGTGCGGCGCGGCGGCCTGTGGCGTGGCCTATGCCCTAGGTACTTAGCTACTTACCAAATAGTTTTTCAAGCGTAACCGGAATTCAAATAAGCCATGCCAGCCGTACTCGTCAACGCATCGATAAGTACCTAAGTACCTACCTGGTAGAGGAGTCGTTTTTTAAATGTTAAAATTTTTCTAGGTACACTACACGTATGTACACAGCACACAGCTACACAGCTACACACCCAATGTATTTTATTTCATCAGTACGGAAATGAGAGTTTTCAAAAATTATTTTATTTTAGAAAAATTTTTGAACTTGCTGGAGCCGTGGCCCGGTACTGGTAAGTACCTTTATGGTACCTATATATTTGTATGCGTAGATAAGGTATAAGTACGTAGGTATGCACATTACATTTACATACATGCTATGGTACTTACAAACCTTTTTTTTTGGTTCCCAGTCCCTCACAGGAGGGTGGTACATTTTATTTTAGAATACACATACAAATAATTATTCGCCGCAAGTTTACGTAAACCTAGGTACCTATCGAGTGAATATTGGAAACTTAGATCAAGGTATCTACGTTTCACGTGGTTGGTAGGTAGGTAGTTAGGCAGGTAGGTAAGTAATCGAATACCGGTGCGACGACGGGACGGTACGTTTAGTGGGTCTGGACCTGGACTCTGGATACCACACTCATTCGATTAGGTGGTTTAGTTCGGTTCGGTTCGGTTCGGTTCGGTTCGATTTAATAAACGTCCAGCGTAAGCCTATGCTCGACGGTACACGTTTGCTCCATCGCGACTATCAAGTCGGCCAGATCAACGCCGTTTTCGCATAAATGCGCCAGCTTCGAAATTTCACGCAGCGCAAACGGATTCTGTAAAATCGTGTACGTACGAGTGTAGCAATTAGCAATTAGTTTATTATTTTACATACATACATTTGTTCAATAGGTGGGTGGGTCTAGGTAGTAGGTACACAGATATACCAAGTATACGTAGCTAGCTAGGTAACTCGACTTTTACTACGGCAGGTGAACTGATAAGAGCGAGCTACATATACTTATGTAGTCGAGCCACCGAAAGAAGGATCGAGAGCGCTCAAAACGAAACGTTTCTGTTCAGTGGTCAAAGGTTTCTCTGAATCAACGATAACTCGAGGCGGTGCGGTGCATGAAATAGATAAGTAAGTACGAGGATCGATCGATAATTTTTTAAACGTCGCGCCGCACCGCAACGGGTGAAAGCGAAAAATTACGGAATCGAATCCAATCCAGCTTTGTATACACGAGCAAAGTTTTCTAAGCGTTACGGTCGAAAAACCTGGTTTTGATCGAAAATGATGTGGAGGCTCGCGCTCGCCTAGATCAAATCCCCCTGAATCCGCTTTTGGGGTTGGGGTGCGTGTATGGCGGGCAGGCGTCAATGAAGCGGGCGGGAGGTAGGATGATTCAGATTTTCTTTGTTCGCGGAGTAATCCGTACAGCTCGACCGTCTGACCAACTTGCGTCCAAATTCGCGCGACACGGCTGGCGTTTTTTTCCTGCTCTCCTTTTCCCCTGCTTTTTCTTTCGATTCGCTGCGAATTTTCTAAAAGCATTGGAAAAAGGCCCAACTCCCAAATTCTACAAACTGGTGTAAAATGTTTTTTTTTTTTTTTTTTCGTTGAAATGTCATCAATTGCATGTTTAACGATGTGCAATAAGGTCATGTGCTCATTCCAAACGCAGAATTTCTAGTTAGAACATTTTCAATCAGACTGTCATAGCACTGGTAGTCAAAAAGAGTGAATTTTTGAAATTGGAGGTAGGCCCTTTTCCAACTCCGTGCTTCAAATAAATATGTAAGCACCTACCTACCTACTTAATTTACCAGGGTGTGTAGGTATGTACTCGTATAGAGAGCCTTGCGCTTTGCTCGAACGCTTACCTCGTTGATGTTTATACATTTTTCGTGAAACTCGCGAATCGCTTGCTCGTAAACGTCCGAATGACGCGCGGATAGGAGGTGGTGATTTTTTTCCGCTTTTTCGTAACGTATACTTTGGTAACCTAGGCTTTTCAAACGATCGAATATATTCTTCATAGTTTCTTTGATAAAATTACGATTCTGCAAAACGATAGAAAAATGTACCGTATGTATAGATACCTACAGGTAGGTCTAGGTAGGTACGACCGGAATTGGCTGTAGGTACATACGTATTAATATGACATCGCGCGGCGCGTCGCGTCGTAACATTTGCGCCGCGTCGCGATGCAAAGCACCCAACTGACCTTTTTCGCGGCGTATTTCTCGTCGGCAGTCAACAATTGGTCGTAGTTGTCGCTGATAGGATAAGGATGCGAATGCGGCGGCAGCGGTTGGCTGGATTCGGCACCGTGATCGAAATTTACCGCATCAGGCGTTGCGAGGCCCAGTTTACTGTCGGCGGAAGCGGAAGCGGAAGCGGAAACGCCATTACGATTTGGTCTGCCTTCGTGCTTGTACGATATGAATTCGGCGAGGTGACTTCGTCCTACGCTTAAATCGCCGTATATATTGACGCTGGTGTAAGGCGTTTCGGCTCTGACGTGGTTAAATTGATCGTACAACGTCCGCTTCGCTCCGGACTTGAGTTGGCGCAGCTGTCGACAATTTGAGTTTGATGATAAGATGCGGCGGCGCGACGCCGACGCAACAAACCGCATGTAGCTAGTCCGCCGAGGTAGCGGTACTACGGATACCCACATTTATGTAGGTACCTACGTGGTACGCGTATTTACCTACCTGTAATGTACCGTACCGTACCGTAGCGAGTATCTTATGAATTTGTAGGTGTACCAGCTACCAGCCAGATACGTCTGCCTACATGCAGCTACAGTTACACCTACACCGACCTGTTTCATTACGAGTACGCAGAGCGCGGACGGCCGGTGCCTAAGCCTACTATACGTACCCGATACCTTTGTAAGAGCGGGGGTAGGAGTGGCACAGCGCAGCGCAGCGCGTTGCCGTATGCTGTATAAATACAAGCAGATACCACCACCACCGCACCTATGTAGTAGGTATACCTACCTACTGCCTACATGATACATAACGTATACCTACTTCTTGAAGGTTCTAGACATACGTAGGTATTGGAATGAGATACGATCGTCGATCGTAATACACCATGTCCGGCATGTCCTGTCGTATTGGTAGTAGGTATGGTATGGTACGGTACGGTACGGTACGGTACAGCGTACCTACATTTACATACGAGTACGCAGACGCGCCTACACATATGTAGGTAGCGAGGTACCTACTTGAGTAAGTAATGTGGTGTAAGATAAGAACACTTACTCGATCGGAGTATTGCGTCCACGCAACGCCGTATAGACTACCGTAACACGTTCTTTTTTCTGGTAAGCAGTAGACGGCGTGAGGATGTTCGTCGGCACCGGTCGCCGCGATTACGAAAACTGTAATCACACAACAACAACATCATCATCATCATCATCATCACGCAAAAAGATCACCAAGTAACATCAAATATCTGCCTACCTAGTACTAGTAGGTACCTAGTACCTACCCACCTTCCTAGATACGTATAGGTACGGTTTGCGTAGCTACAGCTAGTTAGGGGTATGTACTACTATTCATTTACTCAATTAACGTACTCAATTAATGTACTTTATATATACTTATCCCATTGTTTTACTTTTCAGTCTGTTTAATCCTAATTACGTTCGTTTTCTTTATTCTAAGTTGAAGCAGCATTGTATATAACTTTAAATATTGAATCGTTTGTTAATTAATCGTGTAATAAACTTGCCGCACCCATTTGGGATTGCGGACCAAACAAAAAAAAAAAAAAAAAAAAAAAAAAAAAAAAAGGTGCATTAGTACCTACCTACCTACCTACTTACACCTACCGTAGACGATCGAGATATGGCACTGAACGCGCGCAATTTGAATTTAAAAAATCGCGCTGCGCCGGCCAAAATTACTCGTTTCAAAAGTGCCAACCTAATTTACTAAAATGTAATCTACCTAATAAAAATTTGATCATTCTCGGTATCTTAGCGGTTCGATTTCGTTCTGAGATAGGTACCAGTAGTGTCTACCTACGTGTGTATTTGAATGAGTGGGCGAGCGATTTCAGCTATGCCAAAATAAAAATGAAAAAAAAAAAAAAATCGAAAAATTCGGATTGAGAAATTGTCCGGGCAGACAGTAGCGCACCGCACTATATTTATGTAAAAAAGGGCAGAATTCGCCTAGGCAATTTTCAAAGTACCTACTCGAGTAATTTTCTCCGAAATGCACCTACATAACATAAATGTAATAGGTATGTAGATGTAGCATTAATATAGGTAGCGCTTAGGCGTGTATTTTTTCCTTTTTTTGTGTCCGCGTCAACGTCTGTCTGGTTCGGTACCTACCCAGATCTACCTACCTATCTACGTCGAGTTGACCTGGTTGGATTCTCAGGCCATCTCCGCTCACGGTTGTTTTAGCACATACCTATTTCGACGACGCCGCAGGAAGTCTCCTGTTTGCCCCTGTGGCCTAGGTTTAGAATCTCCATCCCATATCTTCCTTCGTTGTTCCCGCTTTGCCAAGGGCAGACCTGCTGACCTCGATGTACTCAACTCCTCACATCGCACTTATCTTCGTTACTGCGTTCTAAGACTTTGGCAAGACGAAGCCGCGGCGATCGAATCCCCTCGATGTAAACTTTAATCTATGCAACCGTATACCTTCTACTCGTTTTGAATTCGTCAACTTGTATACTTTTCTTTTTGCTATTCATTTACTTAATTAACGTACTTTTAAATATATACTTATCCCATTGCTTTACTTTTCAGTCTGTTTAATCCTAATTACGTTCGTTTTCTTTATTCTAAGTTGAAGCAGCATTGTATATAACTTTAAATATTGAATCGTTTGTTAATTAATCATGTAATAAACTTGCCGCACCCATTTGGGATTGCGGACCAATTAAAAAAAAAAAAAAAAAAAAAAAAGGTAGGTAGGTAGGTAGGTAGGTAGGTAGGTAGGTTAACAAAAAGTGTAGGAACGTAACGTGTGGGTAGTGCGCCGCATACCTTGCTACCTACAATGAGCGTACATATGTAGTACCTATACTTTTTTTTTTCGTACTATGCGCATATATTTGAGTAATAAATGAGGTACAAGAACTCCAAAGTTCACACCACTCCCTTGCATACCAAAGGTTTATAAAGGGAGAAGTGGAGCATTCGGATTGTTGAGACTAAGACTTGAGAGGAGTACATATGTAGTACATAGGTAACTAAAAATAAGGAGGAATTAAATTACAACAGGAGAAACAAATGTAGATAAATAGGTAAAATAAGGATGAAAACAATGCAACAGGAGAAATTGTGAATTTAAAAAAAAAAGGAAACGAAAAATTATAAATACCTACAAAAAGATTGATAATAATAAATGAGTGAGAGTTGAATGAGAAAAGAGAGAAAAAAGGAGCACCTACTACCTACGCGAATAAGAGGCGAGTACCTATACTTACAATAGTAAACGAAAATAAAGTACATAATTAAGAGAGTAATTAGGTACCTAAGCGAGATTGAAATGTTAGTTGCAAACAAAGCAAAACAAACACGAGTAATAAATATTGATTAATTAAGCGAGTAACCTACTACCTATCTGTATCTAATCTACATAGGCGGGAAAAGTAAGAACTAAGAAGTAGGTACCTATGTAAATAAAACAAGATATTGATTATACTTGAACAAAGCAAAGGGATAAAATAACAAAAGCAAAAAGAGAAGATAAATTGACAAGAGATTAGGTAAGGAGAAGGACTAAGGAGAGAACAGATAAGTGTTGGAAAAGAAAGAAACAGTAGAAAAACGTCCGACCATTGACATCCATACCATACAGAGGAAGAAAAAGGGAAAGTGACACCAACATGAAGCAAGGGAGATGAAAACCAGCCAGTGGCGCAACCAGAACTTCTTTTGGAGGGGGATAGAATTCATGAGAAAAGTAAAGGGTGTAGGCCTGTTTAGAGAGGGGGTCCCTCGAACCCCCGTTTTTTCAAGGAGCTCATTAGGGCTTGTCATGGGTGAGGGACCTTGAAATAAAGGGGTAACTTTACCTAATTACATCGAATATAGATGTTTAAAATTCCCTGAAAGACATTTTTTCGCTTTTAGATTATCCCCCTGAGACCCAAATTTTCTCGGCACGGCTCCAGGAGGGGGGGTGTCAATCTATTTTTATCTAATATTGAGATTTTTTCCCCCTTTAAATTATAAACGTGAATTTTATTCAAAACAACAGAGTACAAAGAACATTATAAAACAAATGAAATGACAGTGAATTTTTCAAGGAAGAACACCTCATTTGGGTAAAATGAAGGGAGGATCGTGTGAATTCGAGTTTTTTCCATCCATACCACCCCCTCATAATCTCATCTTAAAACTAGTTTTGGTCGATTTAGGGCAGTAATTTTGAAAATGTGCTGATTTTCGTCTCCGAACTAGCAAAACAGCGAAATTCTTGGAAAATTGAGGCCCTCGAAGATATAAATTCGAAAAATTGCCTCCTTGTGACTTTTCTCCATTCTCCAAACTAAAGAAGTAAAGATACGTCTTCGAGGACATTAATTTTCATAGAATTTCATTGTTTCGCCGATTCGGTGGCGAAAATCAACACATTTTAAAACCACTACCTTAAATTGACCCGAGGTTTGTGGGGGGGGGGATCTTCAGCCCCTTAGCCCCCCCGGTTGCGTCACTGAAACCAGCTGACTCCACCATGATCTGCCACTCCATATCTACCTATACCTGCATAGGTAGGTACATAGGTAGGTACGTCTAGGTATGCAACGCAACATAACGCAACGCAGGCGCAGCAACGTAGGTACGTACGACGCGACACGAACGTACGACCAACCTAACGTAAAACCCTAGCGTACCCACGAGTAGTTATAGTGAATGGACTATGGATTATGGGCCATGGGCTATGGAGGACGGACCTACCTTTGCTTTTGGGCGATAGGTAGTCTTCGAACAATTCCGCAGCATACGACGTGTCCGCGCTTACGAATACCTGCACATCAGGTTAAAAGGTTAAAAATTACGCGTTAGCGGTGGTTTACTCTTTACTCAATACACAGTGCCAAGTACGCGTGGACCCTGGACCGGTGAACGCCACGTACGTACCTAAGCTATGGCATGGTAATTAGTACCTATGTACCTACTTTTTTAAATTTTTTCTCGGCGGTCAACTTGTGCAAAATGTCTGCTAGTTTTTTAGCAGTAACGCCGGGTCCAGTTGGAAAAGTCAAGTATTGGTACGAGCTGAGGCCGACAACGTAAATGAATAGCGTATCCCTTGGACCGGCGCTGAAAATTTCAACAACCCAAATTATAATGTCGTACTTACTGCGTACTGGGTGTTCGGCGATCGGCTACTTTTTTTTTCTTTTCACTATAGAGAGAACCGATTCGGCACCTAAATAGAAATTGATGGGTACCTAGACCTACTACACTACCCAAGTACCTACTAGGTACCTATGTACTACGAAAATTTGTCAAGTTTTGTCTTTGTCCAACACCATGTAGAATTGGTAAGTACACACTTACTTGGTCTATTTATTTGTAATGATTTCAAAGTTATGTTTTGAAATTATTGAGCTTTCACGACATCTATTTTCAATACCAAAGTTATAAACGTTGGAAATGAATGCGTAGGTAGGTAGGTAGGTACGTAATATTTTCATTTCCTCGGAAAAAATTATTTGCGAGTAAAAATTTTCGAATAAGTTTGGTCAAGTGAGAATTTGAACAATTGTAAAGGATATTTGGCAACATTTGGTGCTGGATCTTTGTGATGTGAAGATATCGATAAGATACCTATCCATTACATACTTAGTTTATTGGAACAAAGAAGTACTGCCAACTTCCGATTCCTAACGCAAAACGGGTAGCGGGAAAGGTAGGAGGATCCAGAGCTAATCGAGCACCCGGTACATAGTAAAGTTATACATAGGTACCTACTACCTAGATATATGTAAATTTTGGTCAGCTTGCAAGTTCGCGCGTGCGCATTCGCGATCGCGTCGCGTCATTTTTTATGTGATATTGAAAAAATTTCAAAATAACGTTGAAAATTGGGTAAATACCTACTTGGTAGATACCGAGCTATGTAGGTATAGGTACTTACTTTTTGAATACGGGTCCTCCCTGCGTCATCGTTTTGTTTCCAGTTAAAACTCCCACAAAACTATCGGCTGTCACTTTCTACGCAAGTTGACGTTGACGTTGGCGTTGGCGTTGGCGTCCAATTCGTTGGTAAGGCATTTTGGCATTGTGCGCATGCATGCATGCATGCAAGCAAGCAAGCAAGCAAACAAACAAACAAAACCTACGAGTAATCTCCGAACGACTGTATCTAGGTACCTAATAGATTAGATACTTACCACGATACCGACCGACCAACTAACCAACCTAATACCTACCCAGGAAAAAGTCATCAGGTCTGATCCGGCCTAAGCATGACTAAATAGCCCTGCTCAGTGCTCAGCTCTGATCAGGAAAGAAAAATGGCCGCGATTGAACAGACCTGAGCAGGTCTGGCGTATAATAGTCTTGCTCATGCCTGATCAGGTCTGATCAGGTATGATCATACCTGCTCATAAACGGCCATTTTTCTTTTTCAGGCCTGGTCAGACCTGATGACTTTTCCCCGGGTAGGTAAGTACTAAGTACCTACTACCTACTACCTACATGCGTTACATGCCTAACTATAGGTAACGCGAATGGTATTGATCAATCAAAATTCTGAAAGTAGGTAGATTCGTTCTCACCTATACAAATTTCATCTTGACAAAAACAAAAAAAATCAGGCGCAAAGAGGAAAATTTTTGAAAAAAAAAAAAATCAAAATGTAGGTAACCTATACCTACCTATATGCATGTATATTGTATACCTGCTAAATTGCTACCTACATAATTATTCTAATTGGAAAATTTTGTAATATTCTAAATACCTAAATCAGTATCAGTACCTATCAGTATTACATACCTCGCCTGTGTAATCTTTTTTTACATTTTCGTAAACGTTCTGTCCTGTGGGATGATTGCGAATTATTCCCGATTCGCGATTCCTGAAATTGTCGTAGGAGCCCATTAGAAGTGAAGTTGCATAGTGCGCTGCACACCTATACGAGTAGGCGCATAAAGATGATAGGTAGTCAAAATTTGCACCTATACATCGCATCGTATCCCCAACAGATAGATTTTACCTACTCATCGTAAGTAAGACCCATATCTACGAGTACAGATTCTATATCTATATAGTTACCTAAGTAACTGTAACTACGCATAGCTATCTACAATCTTACTCTTCGTAGGTATAGGCGCCTAGGTAGCTATAGCTACCAACTAGTAACTGCGTCTCGTGATGGCGAAAAATACGAGTACCTACCTATGATAACTAATACCTACCTAAATGACCGTTTCGCAGCAGACAGGGTCACGGTACAAGGCACAGAGACGAAACTTGATGAAAAATCTGGACGGTGGGGGAGGGGAGGGTACCTATTTAAAAATATGTATTCCATCGTCTCGGACGGAAGGGAAGAAAAGTTTCGTAAGTAGGTAAGGTACCGTATAAGGTATACGAGTAGGTACCGTCATTTTCGGAATAGATCGCACGAAAATTATCGAGTCCGAGCGAAGCTACAGCGAAAATTTTCGCATCAGAAACCATCCAGGAGATGAAATCTCTTCATTTTCAAATCGATAGACGGAATCCTCAATTCTTGTTTTGGCAAGTTTGGCTTGTAATCGCGGTAAATCGACAAAAATGTAAGTAATCGAAAAATCGCTAAAGGGTGTGGCAGCATCGTTTGCATGGACCCCCAACCTCCTCCCTTTCGCAGTTATGGCCGTTTTATTGCATTATTTTTTTTTTTACGAATTTTCAATTTCAACGAGAGCGATGGAAGTTTTCTGTTCTTTGAGAAAAAGTTACATCTCGCAGAGGTGTGTTCGTATTTATGATAATTTTGGTGCACATGTTCGTGTTTCTTCGACTACCTATTCCAAGTCTTCAATCTTAAATAACACCACATACAAGCGAAGAGCGGCAACCTTGGAAAAATTAGGAAATACAAAAACTTTTTTTTTTTTTTTCCAATGTAGAATTGTAGAATCGATCGCTGTGCATTCGGTTTTGACCATTTCTTCGAACTAAGGGCCGAAAATTGCAAAAAAAAACCCCTTAGGTAAGTATACTTAAGTGCAGAAATGAAGCATAATTCGTACAAATGGTATAAGTCAGGAAAGTGAAAAAGTACAAATGGTATAAGTCAAAAAACTGTATATGAGAAAAGAGACTTTATTGTTTTGAAAATGAAGTTACCCTTAAGTCCCTTTTCAAATATACAGTTTTTTGACTTATACCATTTGTATTTTTTCACTTTCCGAAGACTTATACCGTTTGTACGAATTATGCTTCAAATTATGTTGTAATTTCAGCAGATTTTTCAAATTTTGAGCGTTTTAGGTTTTATACAGAAAGAAATGACGAAATTTAAAAAAAAAAACGAAAACAAAAACAAAAAACCAAATACCAACATCGTACGCAGAAGGTCAAAATACCCCGGCAACACCCTTGTTGTAAGGGTTTTGCTTCAAGTTTCGAAATTTATAGGTACCGAAGTACTTTCTCACTGATTTTTCATACCGAAAAAAATGTGAAAAAACGAATTTTGATACCTCGAAGCCTCGAGTAAAACAATCGCGAAAAAGGTGTTACGCAGGGTAGGTAGTAGGTACTAGGTACCTATATCTACTTTCACCGGCTGAACATGAACATGGGATTGAGTTTTTCATCCGGGCGGGCATTTCTTGCTTGAAAATTCGCCATTTTCAAGTTTCAATCGGGTCCTTTGAGCAGATTTCTTTATGTATGTAATTAAAAAATGTGTTAAATGTAGGTAATTATTTGTTCTGCTTAGAGGTACCAGAGGTACCTTGGATAGGTACCTACCTACCTACCTGCAGGTGAATAAGGTACTTATTACTTACGCACACACAAGGTAGGCATTCAAACATTTTCGCGTCTACCTAAAGTGTAATTGACAAGCGGAGGGAGGAGGGGGGGTGTCAAGTACCGAAGTACCTACCTACCAACATATACATATGCGGGTAGGATAGGTATAATTAATATTCGATTAATAAATTAGCTGAATAGGTAATGTCTAACCTACTTGTATACCTAGTATTAGTATAGGTAGGTAGGTACATACCTCTACCTATACGTAGATAAGTACATAACATAGGTACCATACATACATATGTAGGTTTAGGTATATTATGTTTTGTAAGCGAATACCTAGGTACGTTTTTACGTTTACTACCTGCGGTAGGTATACTCACATTTTATTGTTGGCAATATCGTCGTAAAACATGGTTATTATGTTATCTCGTGGAAATCCGTTCGCAATTAGTGTCTGATAAGCGTGCAACACGGTAGACTAGGAGAAAGCAAAAGCAAAAAAAAAAAAATTTAAAGAAAAGGCGACGAAGCGAGCACGAGTGCGGTCACGAATTCACCTGCATCAATGGGTACTCGGGCAGGCAGTTACTAAGTAGGTAGGTAGTAGGTACCTACATATAAAAGTAGTCCAAGCATGGTAAAGATATGTATACATACATATGTATGTACATATTAGTACTCGTATGTATGTAGATGTACTTGGCTACTTACATGTAAGTAGGTACCTATGTAATGTACGTACATATACTATGTAGTGAGTAATATCCGGACGTGTCAGCCACTTTGTGCATGGGTCAATTCTACATACAAAGTCAGCCACCTGTTTCCAAAAACTTGCACCAGAGTTCGCAACCCTTAAAAATTGAGGCGCGAAGATGAACGCAGGCCCAATATCTAATTGGCGATGTGTAGAATGGAGAAAAAGTGTCGGAATTTTTGTGCCTATACCAGTTTTGACTTTTGAGTATGCACAGTTCAAACTTTGACCCACAATTTTTTAGACGTTTTATCAATTAAACCAAATGTTTTTGGTATCAAAAATTTTCATTTGATCCCAGCAATTTTTTACTAGGACACTTTTTCAAAATTTGTAATAACAAAGAAAATTTTGCAATTTTTTTTTCAAAAATTTTTATGTAGGAACGCCATTTTTTTGCCAAGGTGAATTTTGTGTTGTTAGAAATGAATCTGCAATTGGAATTTCGATCGATCAATTAGCACAAGAATGAGACAAATTTGAAAAAAATTGAAAATGTTCGAGTATACATACCTATTTATATGAAAAGTGGCTGACATAGTAGGGTTACGGGCAATGTACAGGTAATACGTAGGAATATCTTGTTCGACAGCAATATAGCTTTCCAGTACCGAAGCAGTGGCGTAGCCAGGATTTCTTCCAGCGAGGGGGGGGGGAGAGGAGGAAGAACGAGTTATGCCAAATTTTCTGTGGTCGTTTTGAAACATAGCAAGGTATTTTTTTCATGGTGTATTTTGTAGTATATTTACGTATGTACTTGAGTATAACCGAGTCTGAGGTAGAGGGTGTGTAATAAAAATACTAACACAACTATGTAAAATGGACACAGGACTTAGATTGAAGGTACAAAAAAAAGCCTTTTTTCGCACGCTTCTCTCAGATCGTTCATTAAAATTGAAATCGATTGGTAATTATGCTTCAGCCTGAGCGAAGCGAGGGCGAAGCTTTGAAAAAAAATGAATTTTTGATGTCTAAAATAGACTATTTTCCCCAATTTTTGACGCTTTTCTTCCATTATACCATATTTTTTAAATGCCATGGGGGGGGGGCGATCGCCCTAGTCGCCCCCTGGCTACGCCACTGTACCGAAGTGAGTTTGCTCTAAAGCAAGATTCGCAGATGACTCGAAGATTCCGAGTCTTTGCTTTGCTTTGTAATCAATTAATCATCCACTAAAAGAAGTCGGTTATAGTGGATTGCAAGCTGAATCGAAAAGGCGCCATCCACGCCGGCCGGGATCGAAATATGTAGGTAGGTATGTATTAGGTATGTACTATGTGGTGTAGTAATAACTTACGTACAACGCGGCGGGGCGCCGGCGCGGCGTTAGAGATCAGGGTTACGTTAGAGCCGACGCGACGCTCAATTATAATTAGGTAGGTACATTGATAAGTATACGTAGGTACGGTAGGTAGGTACTGGGTAGCTAGATACCTGTTTGTCTATATGTACTCGTACTCGTATGTAATACCGTATTGCTTGAAATTGAAACTGCTTACTTGATGTCCGTAATGTAACCATGATTTGGTGGTCGCAACCAATAGCGCAAATCTCTTGGCATGCGCGTCAAGAATACAGTTTGCGCAAACCAGCAGAACAACCAAGGCAGCGAAGCGCTTTCTCATTTTCAACATAGGTAGGTCTAGGTACGAGTATGGTACTTGCAGCGGATGCGAGTGTTATTTTCGATATGGGCGACTACGTAAGCAGGTACCTAGATAAAGAAAGAGGGTGTAGAATCACTTGGGTATAGGTGTAGCGAATTGATTTTGGCGGACGGAACGGCGCGGCGCGGCGCGGTGCGGCGCTGCGGATTTCAAAACGTTACCGATTTTCGATTCTATATGTAGTAGGTAGGTACCTATCTATGTAGCGATATCGTACCGCCTTACGCACGGTTCATACATCTATAGGTAGACGGTAGAGGTACACACTGCTAGCACAAGCACGTATAGAGGCGAAGACGATCACTCGTCGAGTACGCAGATCAGATACCGAAAAAAGATACACGCGGCTATGTATGCGAGTAAGTAACTTACCTACATAGGTATAGGTATAGGTATACGTATACGTATACGTATACGTATAAGAGTAAGCAGTACGATATGCGCGTAAACTTGAACTTGATTTGCGAAATAGCTCGCGATACCTGATACCTATATAGCCGCCACCGCCGTCCTCGTCGTTCGAGTCGCCGTCAAATTAGACACCACGAGTGTCTGTGTCTAAGTATAAGCGGGTAAGTAAATTCGACAGTTTTCTCGGTACTTGGCGCTTAGTAGTGCCTAATTACATAAGTACCTATACGTATGGTACATTACATATACATACTACATACATAGGTAGAGGTAGGTACTTATACTTTTACATTACCTATACATAGACATAGGTGCGGTATCTACGCGAAACAAGGAGGCAGATAGGTACTAGATAGGTACTCGACGTCGTTGAAGCGATTATCTCGAGTGCTTCGAACCCCCTCCCCACCCCACCACACCACGACGGGCTCACATACGCGTATTTACCGTCGTCGTCGTTGTCGTATCGATGACAAGTACATAGATAGGTAGGTACTCGATTCTTCGTAGGTACCGTATTTTTTTTACTTTTTATTTTTATTTTTATTTATTTATTTTTTTTATTCATTCTTTCGCGTTCTGTTTTCTTTCTTCGTCTTCCGAGTACCTAACCAACTACCTAGATTGGTACCTACTTAATTAGATTAATACCTAATTACTTAGTTACTCGTAGCGCGTACGCGTCGAATTCGCAACGCAGTAGGCTGCGGCTGCGGCTGCGGCTGCCTGGCATGGCGTGGTCGCTTACCTGCGGCGCTGCATGGAAGCGAGTAGGTATTTGAGGAGTGTCGTTGCAAAATGCAACATCTCTGAAGACCTGATTTTTAGGAAATTGCAAAAAAACTGTCATTCAAAATTGGGTGGGGGGTTTTGGCTCGGGGCGGTCTCATTGGAAAGTTTAGGACCCCGGCTACATGTTTTAGGGTCATTTCGCACTTGTACCTCATGGAGGGTTGGAGGGGAGGGGAGCAAAAAAAAAAGATGTTGCGTTTTGCAACGACACTCCTCATTTGTCGAAAGTAAATTTTGTCGAATGAGCAAATCATTTTCCGTTGCATAGGTACCAGCACCTCTGCACTGCAGTAAACTCCTTTATTTTTGTTTTGTCAATAAAACCGGCAGGAAGCAGTATCGTAAATTTGAGATTTTTCTTTTGAAGCGCTGCCGTTAGCAGGTAGGTACGATAAAAAATTACTTGATGTCGAAACAATTTTGAATGTTCATGGCGCCGCGTCGTGTCCATCCGCTGCAAACTGCATTTTGAATTTGATTCGAGCACCTGCCGTCGTATACGCACAAGTACATACATACACGTCTACGCAGTTTCCTTCGATTTTGAGGTAGATTAGGTAGGTATGGTACCCAAGTATTACGGTAGGTACTTACCAATGTAGAGCGCGCGTTTTCTGAATTTAGCAAGAATGAAGGGGGAAAATATCAAATTTACAGTCTGCAAGTTTGAAGCCTGACAGCCTTACCGGCGCGGTGGCTGGTAAACGACAAGAAAAACGAGACACACTATGTGTGCTGTCTGCTGTGTCAGAAGAGCGGACTTGCTATCAAATACATCGGTACATCTACTTACATACCTAACCTACACACTACATAGTGACTGATCACCAGAATTCAAACTTTAAATCCATCTTGTTTCCAACAGTGCGAGCTTTCAGAAAAATTCTATTTTTTTTTGGCGTCCATTTCAACCATCGTTTTAGCCGCCATTCGCGTGATACTACCTATAGGTGCATGAACTATGAACTTGAAATGCTCGCCTGCTACCAACCCACGGATCGACTTGAAAATACATACCTATTATAATCAGCCCTTCCTTCTCCTATATAATGTAGGTACTCGTAGGTTAGATACATATTCAAATTGCAAAGCCATCAAAGTTTCGATTCGATCGGACAACTCCAACGTCATAGTGATTAGTGCATGATAGTGTCAGATAGAAATGTCCGAAAAAGTGAGCTTTGCTTTAAAGCTCAAAATTCCATCAAAATAAGTACCTACATATGTATTTTCAAAGCATTACAACTTGAAAAAATCTTTTTTTGACACTAAAAACCCAATTGTTTCAGAGTTTCACTCTCGATTCGCTCGGGCATGAATGCAGTACCATGATCCATCTGAGGCAAAACAAAAACAAAAAAAATACAAAAGAAGGCTCCTCTTTGAAATCCATCTGGAATTTCAAGTCTTCCATACTCAGTTACCCACTTGTGCGTACACTTTCAAAAAAGTTTCCCACCCCACTAGATATGTGCATTTTTAAGTAATTAAAAAAGTTACCCCCCATACTTCAAAAAAACCAAAAAAAAGTTGTTCAACATAAGGTCCTTTTTGTGCCCCCCCCCTCCCAAATAGTGAGGCCACTAGTAGATAGGTACAGTGGCGTAGCCAAGGGGGGGCGAAGGGGGCGATTGCCCCCCCCATGGCCGGCCATGGCCGTGTCAAAAATTGGGGAAAATGGTCTATTTTAGACATCAAAAATTCAATTTTTTCAAAGCTTCGCCCTCGCTTCGCTCGGGCTTGAACATAATTGTCAATCGATCTCAATTTTAATGAATGTTTTGAGAGAAACCTGCGAAAAAAGGCTTATTTTTGTACCTCTAATCTAAGTCCGGTGTCCATTTTACATCGTTGTGTTAGTCTTTTTATTACACACCCCCTACCTCAGACTCGGTTATACGTACACTACGAAAAAATACTTGCTATGTTTCAAAACGACCACAGAAAATTTGACATAATTCGTTCTTGCCCCCCCCTTGACGAAATCCTGGCTACGCCACTGGATAGGTAGGTAGGTAGGTAATTTAGCAATTTAGCAATTTAGCAATTGCAAGTAGGTAAGTAAGTAAGTAAGTAAGTAAGTAAGTAAGTAAGTAAGTAAGTAAGTAAGTAGTAAATAAGTAAGTAAGTTATAATCAGAATTAACTAATCACAAGTTTTCCAAACTTCTAACTTGTATTTCTCACAAAGAAACAACTTTCAAGAAACATTTGCGAGGACCAACATTTTGCTGTGCGTGACATTCTTGACCACCTTTATGACCTCTGTTTTCCTCTACGATGCTCTCTTCGCGAAATATTTTCAAAAAATCAGTTTAAGTAGGTACCTAATTAAAAAAAAACGCTCGCATACATACCTAGGTACTTGATAACAAGAACCAACCAATCTCAGGCTTTCAAACTTTTGAACTCAATTTGCTCGAAAAAAGGCGAGCTTTTAAGAAAAATTCATAGCAACCAAAGTTTGTAGGTACGTAGAACTTGAAATTCCAGACGATTCTGTTGACCCCCGTTTTTTTCTGCGATGCGATGTACCGTTTGCGAGACATTTCCGAAAAACTGAAGAAACTTGGAACTCAAAAAGCTCAACTTTTCAAGCACGAATCAACTTGGAAGCAGGGCATAGGAGTCGACTCCGGAGTCAAGCCGGAGTCAAAGAGTCAAGGTCTGAAATTGACTCCGGAGTCAAACGGAGTCAAGAGTCAAGATCTGAAATTGATTCCGGAGTCAAGTTAGAGTCAAGAGTCGAGGTCTGAAATTGACTCCGGAGTCAATTCTCTATTTTGACTCCGGAGTCAAGCCGGAGTCGGAAGTCAATATGGAGTCAGTTTGACTCCGACTCCTATGTTTTGATCACAATATATTTAGGGCAAGGCATAAGAGTCGGAGTCAAACTGACTCCAAATTGACTCCGACTCCGGCTTGACTCCGGAGTAAGTCGGAGTCAAGAGTCAAGGCCGGAGTCGGGAGTCAACTTTTTTTTGCTGACTCCTATGCCCTGCTTGGAAGTTTAATCAATTTTGCTCCTATAGGTAGTAAGGTAGTACATGTTCCAATCACCCTGAAAAATTTTATCACAATGGTTTCCGATTCTCTCCTCAATGTACCTAACCCATACCTAGACCTACTACCTAGTACCTAGTACCTAGTACCTACTACCTACTACCTACCTATACGTACCTATGTGGATGTAGGTACTTATTAATTAGGTGCCTGCCTGTCGTACGATGCGGTGTAGGTAGTAGGTACTCGCAGTCGGCGTTAATTCTTCGTGGTGCGTTCTTATCGTGTTTCATGCGGGAAGGTCTTTTTTCCGTTTTATGGTTTATTTTGAAAAATAGAAAAATTGGATTCTACTCTGAATACGATAGATAGGTACCTACACTTATACCTACGAGTATTTTTGGTTGGCATCTAGGGCTACATACTATGCGATATATAGGCAGAGGCACGGACGTAGAATGTACATATGTAGGTATATGTATAGGTATATGTAGGTCCATAGGTATCTAGTATTATTGCCAGTTGACACTTGCAACCCAGAGTAAGCGAATAAAAAAAATAAAAATCAAAAAAAAACCCACTCAAATCTAGAGTCGAGAGTCGATACCTACGCAGACTTACGAGTACTTATAATTATAGGTATCGTAAGTTAGGTATGTTGGTACTTACTCTCGAAATGAATTATCGTTATCGCGCCTTTCTCCGTCATTTTCCCCTCTCTCATTGAAACTATTTACTCGCGGTTTTTTTTTTCCTGTTCTCTCGCTATCCCGATAAGTACATAAGTAGTTCTTACTTCGAGTAGGTACCTATACTACCTAGTTCCTACTGCGCCATTTTCCATTTATTATTGTCAGAATCAGAAAAGGCGTCATTAGATACCTATTTCAACGTTTAGGTAAACGAACAAAACAAAAAACAATAAATAAACGTAAACCAAAAACAACAAACGCCTGCCTACAGTTGAAAAGAAGACGCAGGATTTATTATTGTTTGCAATGTTGGAGACGCGACGTAGAATCGTCGCGTTCAAGAAAAGTGCGTAATTTTATCGACACTGGGACTGCGATCGCGACTCTTAGGTAGGTAGGTAGGTAGGAAGGCCTAGGTAGCTGATACATAGCTGTGGAGTAGCTATAAACGAAACGAAACGTAACGTAACGTGAAGTAAGGATGGTACCATAAAATCCGTTACGCAATTTCGCATCGGGTAGGTACCTAGCCAAGTACAAAATACAATTACAAATATGTACAAATACGAATGCAAACGCAAACGTAAATACAAATACAAATACAAATACAAATACAAATACAAATATACTCGTAATTCGCGTTTATGCAGCTGCCTATGCCTGCGTCAGCAGTCGAGCATAGGTAAATACCTACGGTTGGTAGATGAGTATACTTACTAATTACTTGCAGACTCGCAAATAAAATCGGACAAGTCATACTTTATTACGTGCACTTAGTATCGTACGTACCGTATCAGACGGACGTGTCGCGTCGCATTCCAATTTTCTAGCTCAGTTTCGCAGCATCGCGGCGGCCGCGGCCCCAGTGCAGCGCACTTACTCGCTCGCTTACTTAGGTACCTACCTACCTACCTACCTACCTACCTACCAACACCTAGACTACCTACCAATCTTCGTGAGTTCCAGTTCGCCCGACTCAGTTTTCACGGTCGCTCGATTCGCAATTCGCAATTCGCCAATCGTCACCTGCAATTTGCAGTTTGCAAAATGAATCTGCGTCACCGTGCAGCGACCTGCTCGCGAATTGTATCGATTTTCTGCGCTCTGTTTTCTTATTGCAGTTTGATGCGGCCAGCCTTGGCCAGTACAACCGCAAAAACATGGGTCATTTGCGTATGCGGATACGACTCATATCCGTACACTTACGGTTTCGAAGTAAGTAGGTAATATGTATGTACTTACCGGCGCGGCGTAAGTATGTTTACCACCTATTTACAGATAGGTAGGGTACCTACTTACTATAGGGAGGTCTCCCAACCGGAAGAAAAATTTTTTGACGCCCTATTTTCGACCCGCTGAATTGATTGGAACCGGTTTCAAGACGTTTTGGAGCCACCTGAAAATTTTGGAATTTTCCAACGCTGGATCGCGAATTACCTGCACTAGGTATAGGGGGCCTATTCAGGTAATCGATTGGAGAGCAATTTTCCAAAATTCGTAACCTACAGTTCAAATTCGCAGTTTTGGACAGAATATTTTCCCGGAAAAAATTCAAATTCCAATCGATTTGGCAGGTCGAAAATGGGGTAGGGCTGTGTTCGGGTCAAGTAGAACCAACGACGAGAACTCGAAAAGTATTGGTCGGTTGCACTAAATCGTGATCTTGGATTACATTACGTATTATTATTATTTATTAATAGTGGCATCGTAATGAAGTTAGTTAGTACCCCCTCCCCCCCGGGCCATAAGAATTTGTTTTAATCTCAGAAGCCAGATAAAATTTTGACATGCTTTAGAAATTTTCGGACCCTCAGTTGCGAGTCGAAAAAAATCAACTTAAAATTTGCCGAGATTTATTTTAAATATCGCTTTGTATGTATCAGGTATAGGTGTTCTGCGAGTATTCCAACGTAACCGTATCAATTTCTAATAATAATTAGGTAAATGCTACCGAGTAAATTCATTTTTTTCTGAAAAAATGTGGGAGGGGGGGGGGTGTCTGGTCAAGTGGAACTAAGGTTTCCCCATAAGAAAAAACAAAAAAGCCGCTGTATGTGTAGAACTTGCAGTAAGTAAACGTTGTCATGAGGGTGGATGATTATTTTTGCGACTTTTGACGTTCAAATTATCTATACTTAGTGTTTAATAAACACCAAGTTTGAATGATAGTTTGCTGCTTTTTTTCATAGGTACCTATATTCCACTTGTCCCGCCGGGTGGAGGATTTGTAGTCAAAAGTTGAAGCTTTGGGATGAGCAAAAAACGAAAGTTCCCAATTTCAATTTTAAAAAAAAGTCGTTCTACTTGACCCGACCACATCCTCCTTATAAGATGGTGAAATCCGCCCTTACAACGTTGGGACTGAAACTCGTTAACATTTTGGGTGAGTATCAGCCCCAACGGTGCAGCGGCGGATTTCACCATCTCATTACTAGGAGAGGCTCTTTCAGCTTTTTAGCGCATAATGTGCGCCTTGGGCGTACTTTTGAATTCTTTGCAGGAAAATACTCTGCCCAAAATTGCAAATTTGAACTGTAAGTTGAGAATTTTGAAAAATTGCGCTCTAATCGATTACATAAATAGATCACCTATAATACTTAGGTAATTCGCGATTATTGCTTCCAATCGATTTAGCGGTTCGAAAATAGGGTAGGTACCTATATACGGTACCGAATTTCAACTCTTTTCGTTGGTTGGATCGAATTTTATTTTGAAATTCCTACCTATAGGTAAGGTATAAGGTAGGTATTTCAAAATAATTTTAAAAATTCGCCAAAATTTGAAAAATGCACTTCACCGTCTAAAATTTTATTACGAGGTCCTCTCATGGTGTACTCTCTAAATTTGACGATGATGATTTTTTTTTTTTTTTATTGTTTACTGCATTTACACGGACCAGCGCTGATGCGCTACAGGTACTCGTTTTAGCAGTTAACAGTACTTACATACATATTGGGAATAGGTAAATTATCATAGAATGTCCTGAGCTAGTCTGGGACGAAGCCGTCGTCTGGCAGTGGGTTGAGTTCAGAAGCGGTTCGAACATAAATTTTTAGGGGGGTAATGATGTTCAAAAATGCCCACTAAAAAATTCAAAATTGCCGAATTACGTAGAATTTCGAAATTTGACAATCCGAGAATTTTTTGTCTCAACAAATTATCTACCCGGTTTCGAAGATTATACGTAGTTTTAATGCGAATAGTAGGTAGGTAAACAAATTTGGCCCGAGCGAAGCGAGGGAGAAAATTTTAAGCGGAATACCATACTTACTTTTCATTAATATCAAGTCCAATAAAACAATGTTACTAATTGATTAGCTAACTTGAGTAAAAAAAAACCGACCACTTGTACTCAAAAAATATTCAAAAAGAAATACGATGAAGCCGAGCGTAGCGAGGCCAAAGCTTTTGAAAAATTTAATTTCTAGACATCAAAAATGAGTTTTGATGAGAAAAAATTTGATAAAACAAGTTGAAATAGTTTTAAGGAAAAATATCGTTTTTGTTGAATCTGAATCGTTTTAAAAGTAAGTATGTAAGAAAAAATTCAATCAGGCCGAGCGTAGCGAGGCCGAAATTTTTGGAAAATATGAGTTTGGATAATAAGTAATTTTGAGGTTGGATTGTGTTTTCTGAACGAGGACAGTAAACTTGAAATTCAGAAAGGCTCAATTTTTTATTAATTATGCTGCAAAATTTCTAAAACTTTTTCAATTTGCTGACATTTCTGAGATTTTGCCGACTGAGAATTGTCTGGGGTATTATACTCCCTCCCCCCCCCATATCCTTCATCGCGTCGCCCCTGGTTGAGTTAGGGGTGCTAGTTTTTGAATCAGTCAAAAAAACGGAAAAATGACTGGTTAAACAGCGAAAGGTGTGCCACTGTTAATCAGTGAAAAAAACCGATTCAATTTTCGAATTTTCATTTCTGAATCAGCAATCTTTTTTCAACTACTGAAATGAATCAGTGAAAATTTCAATTTACCAATTCAATCAGTGATTAATTACTGATTCAATCAGTAAATTAAAATTTTTACTGATTCACTTCAGTAGTTGAGAAAAATTACTGATTCAAAAATGAAAATTCACTGATGAAATCGGTAAAATTTTCACTGATTTCTACAGTTGCACTCTTTTGGCTTTTTGATCAGCGAGTCAATTTAAACTGATTCAAATTTAGAGAGATACTTTTCGTTAACATTCTTGTTTGGGCTCAAAATTTTACTGCCAGTTGGAATATCCCCCTTTGTTAGTACTGGTAATATCCAAACCTAATTAGGTTAGGGATAGATTAATCCATCCGCTATTCGAATGTACAGTTCCTCTATGTAGAATACCATATATTTTCAGGCCGGAATTCATAAATTATGCGGTCAGCTCGCGGGTGCGGCATCCAACCACGAAAATCTAATCATAATATCTCCAGATACGGCCGCTTATCACGTCAAGTAGGTACATATTTAGGTACTGTACGCTGCATCTGTACCTAAATTTATACTCGCGTACGCTTCACATATGTAGGTAGGTAGGTAGGTAGGTAGCTACGTAGAATAGGTACCTAAACCTATGTGGTTTTTTTCTGCATACAAAGTGTTGTCAATTTGAAGAAAAAAAAACAACAACATATTAATTTCTATAGGTACTTATTTCACTAGCTATAATAATATAGGTTAGGTAGGTACGTTACGGAGGTACCTACTTACACTTACATACTTAGTAGGTACTTACGCATAGTTACTTCTCCGCGGTTACATACGAGTAAGTATATGTATTATGTACTTAAGTTAGTGCCTAGGTAGGTAAGTATTTTCTACATACCTACTTATTGTCGGTCGTGTTTTAGGAATTCTGTGCCCGGCGCATTAGTACACGGGGAACGGACAATAACCGAATCATCGCCTAACGTGTACCCCAACGCAAACGTTACGTATGCGTCGCAAGTGAGCAAAGTAGATTCATGGGTAATAGGTACCTATACCTATGCAGTATAGGCATGATTAATTCGGCTGATTGGGGCTAATACACGCGCACTGCACCGCCGGCGCCCGCGCCTGTAGCTATACCTACCTACGGTATTGTGACGACGATTTTGGCCAGTTTTCGAGAAAAATAGCAGGATCGTCGATTCGTCGTGTTTCGGCGAATCGTTGAATGTTCGACTGTTTGGCCTATAGTCTGTTCACGTTGAGAATGAGAACTGAGAAGACCGTGATTATGTTCCCTCTCCCCGTTATCGACAACTATCGATAGTTTTTAAAAATTGACGATAGTTATCGATAATTTTTTTTTATCTAATATGTACCTAGTACCTACGTACCTATTTTTTATCTAAATTTTGAAAAAAAGTTCAATTACCTTCATAAAAATTTTACATTTAGGATCAATTTTTATGCAAAAAAAAACGGGGGGGGGAAGTTATCGATAACTATTGCTAAATTGCAAAAGTTATGGACATATCATCTAGGTAGGTACTGAAAAAATTATCGATGCAGAGGCGTACCCATTAAGAAATTTTGCGCCCTGAGCGAGTGTAAAGTGAATGCCATCCCTCCCATATTTTTTCTATATTCATGTTCGATCAACATGTTGAAAATTTTCACGACTCGTTAGAAATTTACAGGTGAGCTGGTAAGTACATTTTTTTGGGAGGATTCAAAATGAGTAAGTACAAAGACTTGGAATTCCAGAAAGATTTTCGAGCGAGGAAGTAAAAAAATCATTTTTTCGCGTCGATGCTTCAAATAATCTGCACAACTGCGATTTTGTTGATGCCCGAAGTGAAGCGAGCGAGGGCGAAGCTTTAAAAAAATTGAGTTTTTAATGCCCAAAAAAGCTTCTTTTTTTTCATAAATCAATGCTTTGAAAATGTTTTACGTAATTCCGAATTAATATGCGCCTCCAAAATTTTTGCGCCCTAAGCATCGCTTACTCCGCTTACTGGTTAATACGCCCTTGTATCGATAGCTTACTCAGGTAGGTACCTATGTATTTACTTACCTTAATTTACAAAGAAGTATCCGAATACTTACGTCCCAAGAATTTTTCATTCTCCTTAGGTTAGGTACTTAGTACCTACCTAGCGAGGTAGCGAGCGCCTACTTAGTTTTTGTTTTGTTTCAGGATATGACTGCGGATTTATTTTACAACATATTGAGCGGTAACAAAGCAGCACTCAAAGGAATCGGAAGTGAAAAAGTCTTGCAAAGGTGAACACAGAAGTATGGTACCCATGTGACGTACCGACAGGTAGAGATGTGCGCCGCCGAAAAGCGCCGCCGCGTCAATTTACCAGCGTCGCCGCCGCCGCCAGGGTAGTTTTCCCTTCAAAAAAAGTAAAAAAATCTCGGAAATATTTTCAAATGGTTGCTCATTAATTTTTTACTTTTCAAAATGTAATATTTCAAAAAATTTTCGCCCTCGCTTCGCTCGGGCAACATTTTGATAAATTGACATCATTTTACGATTTTTTAAAACCGATTTTTGAGGTAAAAAACAGTGACGCCGCCGAAATCGCCGCCGCCAATTTCATCTCGGCGCATATCTCTACCGACGGTACCGAAGGCATTTTCCAGGGGGGGGGGGGGGGTGTCTCATGAAAATCCCGATTCGAATTCATGAAATTCCCAACTCAAAATGGATACAACTTAGAATACCAGGGAAATTTTATGAGGAATGAGTGAAAGGGAACCTTTTTTGGCGCTATCACCTCAAATAATGTACATAAACATGATTTAATTTATATCCGAGCGAAGCGAGGGT
The DNA here is from genome assembly GCA_038380155.1 of Pseudococcus jackbeardsleyi. NCBI lineage: Eukaryota > Metazoa > Arthropoda > Insecta > Hemiptera > Pseudococcidae > Pseudococcus > Pseudococcus jackbeardsleyi. The sequence goes on from CM076242.1 coordinate 67,203,730, forward strand.
GAAGCTTTGAAAAAATTATTTATTTGTAATGCCTAAAAAAGCCATTTTTTCTTATTTTAAGGCTTTCAAAATTCTTATTTGATGTAATTTGAGAGGGAGGAGGGTAAGAATTTAGCTATTAGATATTCACAATCAATGGTGTTGAAAGCTTTTTTGGGAGCGTAAAAATTGAGAATTAAAACACGGAGTATCAGATCAAAAGTATTTTTAGGAGAATGAATAAAAGGAGCCTTCTTCAACACTGTTGTCATTTGAAATAGTTTGTTGGATTACGATTTTGTTCATGCCCGAGCGAAGCGAGGGCGAAAATTTTTTAAACTAACAAGTGAAAATTTTATTGATTTCCAACTTGGAAAAATGATACGTTTTCAGTTGGGAAAATGATGGATTTTCAGTCGATAAAGTGACTAATTCCCAACTGCCCAATTTTCCCAACTAATGTGTTGAATTGCTCAATCTTCCCAACTCACAAGTAAAAATGGGGAAAGTTCCTCCTCCCCCTATCGGTACGTCCCTGATGGTACCTCGCTCGGCTGGCTGGTTGGCTGGCTCGCTCTAGCTATAGAGGTTGTTATATGCTGCATACTTACTATCAATAAATTCGTTAAATTCGTTCGTTATAGGTACTTGTATGTACATAGGCTGCCCCAAAACAACTGAGAGTGACGCTCGTGCACGCGACGCGTGCGTGGCGCGAGAAAATTTTTTTTTGCAAATTGAAGTACAACTCATTAGCTATCTAATGAGGGGTGAATCGTTTTTGTAACTTAATTTTTGGCGGAGTAATTGCATTTTGAAAACGACTACATCGTTCGACCCCTGACGTCTAATTTTAAGTATAATGTCTTTTTTTCATGCAAAAAAACAAGAGTTCTCACATACGTCTACACTAAAACTGTTGTAACTCGGCGAAATTTAGACCTACATAGCTCATTAAAAAACCATTAGAATCGGGAACGATTGCCCTTCTACCTGGTATTTTGTTCCACCCCCCTACCGGTAACCGTTATCTTGTGGCGCCACTTAAAAGTAGACGTCAGGGGTCAGACAATGTAGTCGTTTTCAGAACTCAATTACTCCGCGAAAAATTAAGTTACAAAAACGATTCGCCCCTCATTAGATAGCTAATGAGTTGTACTTCAATTTGCAAAAAAAAAATTTCCCGCGCCACGCACGCGTCGCGTGTACGAGCGTCACTCTCAGTTGTATTGGGGCAGCCTATGTAGGTACATAATATTGGTGTGTAATGTACATACTACTACCTACATGCATATTACATATATACACCGTATCTTTCTTTATTTTTGGAATTTTCATTAGCGGACCTCAAGACACGGTTGTTTTGGTGTTTATCAATATCGGCGCTTACGGTGTAATGACTTTGACCAACAATCAATATTTATACGCGGAGAAATTGATACCATTTCTCGAAGAATTGAAGGAGAACAAAAAATTCAAACAAGTAAGTAAGCTGTCGACTAGTAGACCGTTGAAGGTTGAATTGGATTGCGGTATCTCGCTATACATAGTTAGTTCGGCGGTAGGTGATGAGTGGTGTGGTATTAGGTACACTACGCACCCTAAAAGAAAGATGAAATAGCAAGAATAATGCATTATACACCACCACCATCACCACCTCCTGATATTTTCTCTTGTTTCCTACATAGGTACATTTATATTTAGGTTGGATACAATGTCCGACTCCGAAATAGTACGTAGGTCTAGGTACCTATCGCGGTTGGTACAAGCGATTTTATACCGTACCGTACCGTACCGTACCGTACCGTTCGCGAAGTGTCCGGACATCGACGCGCCGCGCCGCGCCGGAGCTGTCGGACTTCGTAATTTGCACAACGATCAATGTATGTAGCTATGTACTAATCGCGATACGTACACTACACATACGTGTAACACCGAACCCACCGCGTGCCGGTCTGTACTTACCAACTCCGAAATAAAGGTGGCTCGCCTATACCTAAGTATACCTATTCTGTACCCCAAAAACACCAGAGTTGAATTTTTTTCATTCCAAGTATGAAAATTTGTGGGACCTAAATGCAAGGTGCGGAGGTTGGGAACATTTCTTATTTTTCATCAGAGGTACACGTACACGTACACGTAGATACTGAAAATAAGTAAGTATAATGTTCCCACACTTCGAAATAAGTACATACCTAGGTACTCATAAGACCAAAATGGATGAAATACTTACATGAGGACTGAGGAGGGATTGGATAAAATGAGAAAGCAAAATGAGATCTGAGATTAAAGTATGATAGGAACAAAAGCAGATTGGAAAGGAATTTTACAGTAATTTTGAGCCACAGTACTTATGAAGAAGTAAAGAAGGAGAATCACACTACCTTGCACATTTATAAATAAATAGGTACCTACATATAAGCGTAGCGAAACAGAATATGTAGGTACCCAAGTATACCTATAAGGTGAAAAGATGCGGATAGCGCAAGTTGTGAAGAGGGAAGATGGAGCATATGAATTGTTAAGATAAATCTAAGAATATACTTATATCCAGTCTACTTGTTGTACCTAGATGCTTATTTTGGTGGATGGTCAAAAAGCCGGTTCAATGTTCGATGGTTATCTTTGCACCGACTGCAATAGTAAGTGCTGCTCGTATACATTACCTATATCTACATTACCTATATAGAAAGGCTTACACCAGTACATACGTACATACCTACCTACCTGCCTACCCACCTACCCACCCCGCTGCGCTGCGCTCAACTCCAGAAATAGTGGGAAGATTCTGGGTACGGGTACTTGATGAGTGAATAATTTTTCTTTTCTTCTTTTTTTTCGAAATTGAAAATATGATCATGCGGCGGCGACACGACGGAGAGGATAACTACCTATGAATATGTGACGGCGAATACAGAAAGGGTGTATCGACCCAAAAATCGTGTTTTTTTAAATTGTTGATTTGGATTATTTGTATACTAAATTTCTCATTAAAATCAACAATTAAAAAAACACGATTTTTGGGTCGATACACCCTTTCTGTATTCGCCGTCACATATGAAACGATGTTTTCGCACGGACATTGTATGTCTTTGTCTATGGACGCCACGCCGCACCGCACCGTTAGATGTCCATAGTTCTAGCTCGATTCTATTGAAGTATTCACGAGCTTAGATACTCATGTATCGGTAAAAATGATCGAAAATCACTGAGAAACGCTTGAAATTGCAACACAGGAGAAAACCAGTGAGAAAATCTTTCCTGCCTACAAACCAGTGAGAAAAATCACCGGAAAATCAGTGGAAAATTTACTGAAAAGTCGGTGAAATTTATAAATTGAGCTGAAAAATCAGTAGAAATCTTTGCAAAACCAGTGAAAATTGGCTGAAAATCCATGAATTTCACTTGTTTTTCTTGTGCTGCAATTCTGACAGTTAATCATCAGTGACTGAGGCTTCCCTCTTAAGGGAAGTTTTTGATGGGTCCACTTCTGAAAAATATTTTTATGGGTCATACCAATATTAAAATCACATTTCAACCAGTGTTCAAAAAGTGAAGTATTTTTTCGTTTTTTCCTGCTAACCGCACTGACTAAAAAAGCGTACCTAATAATAATTCATATTTAATTTTACAAATGTGATTATTGTTGAAGTTGATATGTAGTTGAATGCCGATAGCCCCTTCGAAAGTCGCATATGACATTTTTCACTCTTCACACCACCCGCTGCCACATCCACCTGTTAGTTTTCAATAATTTTTGCACTTACTTACTTATTATTCAAAATTTTTCAATTTTCAATTTCATCCATTTTTAAATGTTGGCTACATTTTGTCTTCCAATGTAGCCCTGTTTCAGATATGTATTTCAAACACAGTGTATGTACGCGTGTTGCCCCCTGAAAACCTATAATTATATACCCATAGGCAACTCCGCGTACGGATCGGCTTCGGACACGGACACATTGGTGCCTCTAAGCTGGGATGGATTTTTTTTTTTTTTTTTCATCGAGTAATTGTACAAAAAATTTCACCCATTGAGAGTGGATTTTGAAAAAAAGTTCCTATGAAAATTTTATACACCGGCGCGGCTTTGAAGGATTTACTTCTGGGCGATTTTGCTTTTAATGACGACGGCGAAAGGTAATTTTCCGTAAAATTCCCAAGTACGGAATTTATATAGACTTTGAATTGATTATTTTTTCGCTTGAGAATGCAGTATCTACATATCTAGGAATTAAGTATGTGTGTATTTTTTTTTTCACTCACTATAGAAGTATATTTCGGCATTTTTTTCGGAAAAGTTTGTACGACAGAGTAGCCATTAGCCCGCGCCCGTAACGAATTCGTGACATGCTATACACAACGAAGTTTACATTGATCTCGGATTAATTTCATTTTTCATTATCGTTCGAAAAATTTACATATCTACCATAATTCTGTTTTCAATCATCGTAGAATTCCTGTTTGAAAAATTTGTACGCCAGTGCCACCAATATTGCTAATCGGTATAATTATATTCAAATAGGTACCTACCTACTACATATAAACTCGAATGCATGAATTGTTTTGAATTCGAAAACATTTTGGAAAAGTTATGCTGGGTAGGCATTAGGCAGACAGCTGCATAAGAGAACGCTAGAAAATTGAAAAGATGCGGAACAGAAAAACAGTTTTGAACTGGCAAAATAATTCCGAAATATATGTAAGTAGGTACTTCTAGAGAGTGAAAAAAATACATTTTAATATTTTCAAGCGAAAAAAACAATCAATTTAAAGTTTAAGTATACCTGTACAAATTCCGTAGGTATTTTTGAATTTTACAATTCGCTTTTGGCTGCACAGGTGTAAAAAATTTTTATTTTTATTCCTTTTCAAAATTCACTCTCAGTAGGTGATGAAAGATTTTTGTTCAATTAGGTACTTGATGAAAAAAAATTATTCCAGCTTAGTGAAAACTTCATATTGAAATATTGCGATCTGCAACTTTTCAATCCTCTGGTAGCAGTCTGAATTTTGATCCGAGAAGGATGGCGATGGTTTAGGGAGAAGTAGAAACTGAAATCGCATCTCTGGTGCTGGAACGGCTTCTCATTCTCACACAATAATTTTGATTTTCTAAAAAAACACAAAAACCGCGTTTTTTCAACAGGAGGTGCAGCTTAAGCACTCTCTTGCTCTTCTCCCCTTGCACCTGTGGTGGGGTGGGAGGGGGGGGGGACTCATTTTTTTGGGTGGTATCCCACTTAAGTGAACCACTGCACCGAATTTCTTCAAAATCCAAGATATGTTTCGTTTTTTTTTTCACTCCGTCAGTATCTACGTATGTACATCTACTTACCTACATATGTACATATCTATATTATTACCTACCTACATTTACTTTTGATACCTAATTGTTGTCAGTTATAGCATTGACAAATGGCGGTAAAAAAGACGCTTTGGAAGTATGCATATATAATGAAGACGTTTCGGCGTTCACTTCCACTTGCTATATGTATTTCTTGACGAAATATTTAGACAAGGTGCGTTACTTCTGTACCTACATTAGCGCGTAGCGCCTAACGTATACCACCTACTTACCTATACTCGCAATCCTATACCTAACCTGGGGGTGGAGGGGGAGTGGCTCGATTAATTTTGGCTTCCGCTGCTAATTCCTAAACCCCGAGTCGACAAAATTTCCGAAGGTGTTCGTTCGACTTGAACCAATTTTTGAAGTTTTTTGAACATACTTACATTATTCCAGTGATTCCAGCAACGCTAATTTTGAATTTTATTGCGATTTAATTAGCAGAAATATAAAAGTTGATTATCTAATGAAATAAAATTAGGTACCACGAAAAATACATTAGAATTGTAGGCGTCATAAATCAACGAAACGTGGTTTAGATTTAAAATTTTGCTGGTTCCAGGCGGTATTTTTCACCAATTTTGTATTTTATTTCAATTTTTTCTACTCAGCTTGGCAAAGATGATTTCAAGAAAATTAGCTTGTTCGACGTTTACGCAGACGTAAGACGTAAACCCAAACAATGGCACTTGGAGTCGGTTTCCCACTTATACGGCCAACTGGATATGGGCAATATGAAGCTGAGTGAATTTTTTTCCCTTTAGTAAATTGACCTACGTACGAGTACCTACCCGCCTATGATTGTACGCTGTGTGTCGCTAAGTATCTGTTACCATAATAAATTCTTATTCCGTTAAATTTAATTCTCTCCGAGTGTGAGTGACGCGAAAAATCCTCCAAAGAAATCATTTTAAAATCCTGCTATTATTACGAGTATTTGTTTCGTTTGCGACGCATCATGCAATATACCGCAGGTGTAGGTGCACAGCTCGAGTACCTACAGTAAAACCTCGATTACCTATGTACCTAGGTATCCGATTCAATTAGGGCGAAGAAACAACGGATAAGTAGCCAAAAAGTCGGATAGGTAGTCCGAAAGTTCAGTTTTTCCAGTAAAAAGGTAATAAATGAGTACCTACCTAGGTACTTTGGAATTTAAAAAAAATGGCATGCATATAATATTTCCAAAAAAAAAAGAACATAAACCCCTGGATTAAGAGAAAAACGACTTCAAAACAAAAAATTGAAAAAAAACCACATCAAAATTCTTAAAATTGAAAAATTAGATCCATAAACTGGTACATATGTACATAGGTACCTATTATACAGGTTTTTTTTTCGATTGACGGTTGGATAATCAAGATTCTATTGTACGTACTATGTACTTTTTTTTTTCAACTTTTATTTTTCAAAAAGAAGTACCTTCCTACATACAACACATTTTGTCACACAAGGTACACGCTACACGTACACACGTGGTTGCGATTACGCATCTTGCCGCTGTGTGTGAATACAGAACAGAAAACAATCATAAAAATAAAAGGGGAGGCGGGGGGGAGGGACATGGGTACCTAGGTAGTAGGTACCATGTACTCGACAAATTCGAGTCAAAAAATCAATCACAATCATCCCTCTCAAACAAAGAAACAAGTATTTTACTGTAGGCTGTTGGAAACGTAAAAACTATTACTCAGGTAGGTCTAGGTACGTCTATAATAATTATACGTAGGTATCCTTAATGTGCAACAGCGCTTTGGGTGCTTGGCTCGTGTCGTAAGTGATCGTTTGCCCTCGTTGGACTTGCCATACTTACCTACCTAATTGTTATGTACTTATTTTTTTCGTACCTAAGGCAAATAGGTAAATGGGAGTTGCCTGAATGTTACACGTTTTTTTAAAAAAGTTTTTGCAAAAAAGTGCGATCTAATACTTAATACTACATTGGTACATTTATGTACGTATGTAGGTATGTACTGTACCTATGTAGTCTATATAATTATATGTAGGTACCTCTATCTATTATAATTTCTGAGATAAGGTGCTCGGGGCGGGAGGGGGGTTATTCCTTTGCTTACTTACCTACCAACTTCATTTTCATTTTCGAATATGACATTTTGTAAGTGCCTACTGGTAAGTATAATCTCGTTAACATGCTCGTGGTCTGCAGTAGCGGAATGTCGTATATCGCGCGACGATAAAAACAGGCGGGATTTTTTTTGGCGATAACAAGGATCTTGAGAACGCTTTTGCGAGCCGTGTAGTTTGTTTCGTTCGCAAGCGCAGGTGTGGCGTGGCGCGGCGCAACTCCCGCGTATGTAGCTGTAGTATACGCGCGTTCGGTCGACCCTTTCATCGGGGTTAATAGAATTGCATAACCAGTTTGCCGTGAATACCGGAATATTTACGCGCTGTAAGTATATAGGTGTACCTACAATCCTACATTTATATGTATAACGATAAGTTGGGCGACGGCGCGGTGGCGGGACCTTTTCATCGACGAGACGTTAATAAAAGGGAAATCGATTCGCCGTGCCGATGCCGCGCTCGCCGTATACGTACAAAGCAGCAGGACATGAATAATTCGCCGTTCTTCGCCTAAAGCGAATATTTATACTTTCCCACCTAAATCTTATTTAACCGTAACGTGCAGAGTGCAGACAACTGCAGACGTATTAGGATTGTAATACGGTATACCGGATGCTCGATTAATTCTGGACTCCCCCTGTACTTTTTGTGGTAAAAATTGTGAGTTGGCGATACTTTGTATTTGTTTATTAAACAAAGTATTACCAACTTACGATTTTTAACACCAAAATGTGCTGGGGGAGTCCAGAATTATGAATTAATCGAGCACCCGGTAGATACATATAGGTGCGGTATACCTATTCACCTACCTACATAATCGTAAGCAAAGGTAGATAAAAAATATTGCAAATATATTTTACTCTACCTACCTAAGAGTATGTCGCACCATCAATGCAATAAAACCACATCTAAAAAAAAAAAACTTGTTTATTTCTGATGTAAATTGAAAACTGATCAAAGATGGGAAAAAATACGAAGGTCAATTTTTTTTTTTTTGTTGAGACGTGGTGTTATTGCACTGATGTATGGTGCGATGTACCTATGGGACGGGTATCATAACTGTCACGCGTGCGTGGTGGTACCCTGGTACCTCTTTCGAGATTTTAAAAGGAAGCTGCATATAAAAGGAATAGATTGGCAGGTAACACGTACCACGTACTTACATATGTACATACCTACCTATGTACCTCTTTATTTTTCTAAAGCTTTCATTTTCGAAAAGGTTGAGAAAAGGGAAAATTTAGGTACCTACATCGACCGTGTCTCTCTATGCGCGCGCGCAATCGTGAAAGAACATGGAGGTACCTAGGCTACCTACTCGTAGTACAGTCGATAGACGAAAAAAAAATTCATCAACCATTGTACGAGTATGTACTATGTACGGTAATACGGTATAGCCGTAAATAGTTGACGACCGTGTTCTGAAGAACATACTCGTATGAAAAACCCGACCGCGCCAAACCTGTTGCTGTTCCCCCTGTCGCCATAGATCGGGTCCGCCAAAATGGGCTTTTAGCTTCCTCCCCCCCCACAAATTTCAATTTCGGCGTTAGAATAACTTTGTATTTTCTTGATCTACATCTACACCACGAAAGTTGCGAAATGCATTTTTGCCAATTTCTTTTTTTAGGTACCTAGCGTCAGGGGGGACGAACTTACAACCATTCAATCGTACAATGTTTAAGATATTTATATCTACCAACATAAGTATGGTCCCGGGGGGGGGGAAACATCTGATCGGATCCACTCGGATCACATTGGATCAAAATTTTGGCAAAATTAATAAATACAATTGGATCCGATTGGATGTAATTGGATCTTTTCATAAATGAATCGATGCATTAGTACACGATGGTTCAAATCGGGGGAAAAAAACATGGAATTGATCTGATTGGATACCGTAGCATCCGATTGTATACGATTGGATCCTTTCATACGTGATTGTATCTATTTGGATCCAATTGGATCCAATAGGACTTCATAGGATTCACCTAGGTTCTATCTTAAATATGCCCCACCCCCTTTCCAGCCCTCCCTCACTCCACTCGGTCCACTTTTTTTTCTAAATTTTGAATTTTGAGGGTCCAGCCCCGAAGGGAAGCAATAGAAATTCGTCAAACGTGTTCAAAAATTTTTTTAAAATTATATTTCATCAAAAAAAGCAAAAAATTCAAATTTGATCAAAACTAAAGAAAAAAAAATTTACTTACTCGCTTTAGGTCTACGTATCACTTTTAATACCTCATCATCAACTTGCTCTGATGGCCATGGCGTGCTCTACTAAATCGTGAACTTTAAGGAGTACCAGCTGGTCCTAGTTGGATAATGATCATTTTTGGATCCATCGAATCCGAAAAATTTTGTATACCAATTGGATCCAATTTCATCCAACCTGATCCAATTGGCTCGTGCGTCGTGCCATTTTTTTGGATCCAATTGGATCCGAAAAATTTTGTATGATTGGATCCAATTGGATCTAATTTTTTTTCCCCGGCGTATACCTATGATGTAGGCATTTCATAATTATGCATAGGTAGAGGTATGTATCTACTGCGCTGCGTAAGTATTTCGTCAAGTATAGGTAGGTAAATAGGAAATTTTGTACGTTACGGAATGGATGCCAATTGTATAGAAATTATGGTTGCTGAACTCGAATATTGTTACATAGATATTGTGACCTTCCAGGAAAAAACCGACCTTCTGTTCGAAAAAAAATTGAAAAAAAAAAGTGTCCCAATCAATCCGAAACAAATGATAATCATGGTTTTGGATTGATTGGGACACTTTTTTTTTCAATTTTTTTTTTCGGACAGAAGGTCGGTTTTTTCCTGGAAGGTCACATATGTAGATACCGATTAAGTATAAAATATTATATCTAATTCTCGATGGGTAGAAAGTGATGGAATATCAAAATGCCTATCAAATTTCCGACCGAATTACTTAGGTATCTATCGGTTCGTAACTGATTTTCTCATTTGAAAAAAACTCTTTATTGTTGAATTTTAAACACAATGTAATACATATGTAGGTACCTACCAAAGTATGTTTTTTCATATTTTTCCTCCTATTTTTAAAGGAAAACAAAAGAAAAAAAACAGAATAGTTGGCGGATGACATGGGCGGAATTTTAAAAAAATTTGTGTCATGCATTGCATTGTACCTACTTACTTATTATTCAAGTACATATAATACATACTCGTATGTGTAGATACCCATATTTTTCTCTGATCCCATAATGTGTACCTACCTATGTATGTAATTGCAACACTGACAAAGAAAAAAAAGAAGAAATTGAAAACTAACAGGGGTTTGCTTACCTATGTACCTATTATGAAAATTGTGTTCAACTTTCACCAAAAACCTGAGTGTAGGTACTTTACTTGCTCGAATAAATTGGTTTGTTAGATTTTATAGGCATCAGTCTTACACATAGGTACGTATAGGTGTGATTTATGAAGTTAGTGAAAAACCAATCCTATGACCCATTCGTTTTTCGAGAACATCGTGGGAAATGTTACGTACCTAATACCTATTTGGTAGGTCTAGGTATCTGTGCCGGTAAAGTATAGGTATGACATGACGGATGGTTGGTTTTCATTTTTTTTTTTTTTTTGTCATAATATTGCAGTCATTTTGAGGATTTGGGAAAACAATGTTGTACTTGAATATCTATAGATATGATATGACAAGAATTTGAAAAAATTCCGGTCACACCTCTCCCTCCTCCCTCCCCCCCCCCACATGCAAAATAAAACAAGCAAGCCAGGAAGATTGTGCAATTTGATTAAAAATTGCTCAATACTAACGCGTTCAAAAACAAAACAATGAGAAATTCTGGAAATGTACATACCTACCTACCTACAAAAAGCAGCGTTTCAACTCTCTCACTTCGATAAGCGCCCTATTTTGAGATATTTCTATTCGCCTCCAAGTTTGTGGGAGTTTCAGGGAGATTTCACAATTTGTTCGGGTACCTAAATTAAAGTAGGCGCATACCTACATATGTATTGTGCACGCCAGCATGTTTCTATAGCCTATTTAGCTACTTACCTACCCATACTTATGCTGGTAGGTATACTGTATCTCCCCCTCCACCTCCATAAAAATTTAGTGTTTCTTAACGGAATCCGAATCTGACCTATGTAGAATCCTGTACACTCAACATTCATTACATTTCCTAACGATTCTCAACTCTCCATACACTTCTTCCTTTCATTTCCTTTTCTTATAGGTACTATTTTCTTCACTTCTTATTCGTTATCGTAGACCAGCTCAAGAAGAGGTTAGAGAAAAGAGAAGTTTTTAAGTGCCGGCCTTCTTGGGTCAGCTGATTCCCCATCTCCCTGGCTCTACGTCGGTGTCACTTTCCTTTCGCACCTCCTGTGTACGGATGCGTACTGTCAGTGTGAGATTTGTGATTCTCCTTACTCTGGCTCAAAATTACTGTAAAATTCCTCTCTAATCTACGTTGACGTTGAGTACAGTACTGTACAGCACCGTTCAAAAGGGACCGAATCCGAATGGAAATTTTTGTTTACGTGCAGCAGCAGTAAGCAATGCTATTTGCCGATTGTGTTCATGTGTTCGCATTTCCATTCGGACATACTAGGAAACGGAGACGGCGCAGCGTGCGACGATGCGCGACGGGTGATGCTTTAGAATAGTGGGGGGAGGGGTGGTGGTGGTACACGGTGCAGCTATAGATTTTCGGTATGCGTTTGCTCGTAAGCGTATAAAGTAGGACGGCTAAGCGGGGCGTCAGGCTGGTCGAAATTCAATAACAACAGCTTAAACCTTCGTGTTTTAGTTTCCCATCGAGCGTATCGCAAAATGGTGGTGTCATTTTGGCGCGATTTTCATCGTTGATCGTTGATCGTTGTTGTTGTTGTTTTTGTTTTTGTTTTTGTTGTTGTTGTGACTATCATCATTAGGTACCTATCGCAGTCGTCGTCGTCGTCGTTAATTTATGAATTATGATCATTTCGTTGGTGCCGTGACGTCGTGAGACTTTAGGTGAATATGTTACCTACGTTCCATATCGATATTTACCTGTAGGTACAGTATAACAAACTATGCAGATGTAAATATACTAGGTACCTATCTATATCTACTTAGGTGCCTACGTATTCATGTACATATGTAATGTACAGTAGGTACTTGGAACCACTTCGTTGCTCGCCGATTACGATTAGTCTTTTCTCTCTCTCTCTCTCTCTTTTACCGGACGTAGGTATTATTTGAAGCAAGCGCCCGAATCGCATTAGTAAGAATACCTATACCTTATGTGTATACACGCGTATGCCTAGATAGAAAGTAGCAATTTACTAAATGTCCATAGGCGTCCAACTACATAATTATGTCCACGCCGCCGCGCCGCGACCGCGACCGCGGGTACATTACATTATTATGTATGGTACCTAGGTACCTACCTACCTAGTACCTACCTACCTATATTACGTAATTACATTTCAGGAATGTATGTAATTCGATATGCTACGTATTCCAGGCCATTCACTTCATCTCACCTCTCGACGCAGGTACCTACCAACTTACCTACTTGGGTGGTAACTACTTTTATCTACCACCCTGCTGGCTAACGAACGAAGGAACGAAGGAACGAACGAAGGTGGGTGGGTGAATGAGTGAGTATGCGAGCAAGGAGATATCGGTCAGGTACCTGCGAAACGCTCTTCCCCCTAATCAAGTAGGTGCATACAATCATAATGGTACAGCGGTCACCTACTTACTTGCAGGTTTTCAGTTGTCAAGTGGAAGAAATCGAGAGACCGGCCGGCGACGAGACAACATCGGCATCTGCATCGGTAGAACGCAACGCGACGCGACCGAAGCGATACGTTCAAAACCTGCATACCTGCACTTGGACGGCGTGAACAGATTAGCAGCAGCAGCAAAAAAAGAAAAAGCTAGGTACCTAGGTATCTATCTAAGCTACACTATACTACACTACACTACACTACGCTACGCTCGCAACAAGCGTGAAACCAAGTTAGTTGAGTTAACTAGTACCGAGCGCGGCGCGACGTGTCGCCGGCCGCAGATTCGCTACAGTGGGCAGGTGTGTACCTATCTAGCTATCTACTTGGGTACATCATCGTATGCGCTAGGTAATCCAAGTACTTACATGTAGGTACCTAGGCTACGCTATGTTACGGTAATGGACGAAGCGACAGAGACCAGCGCAGCGCCAGAAAGCTGCCAATTTTCGATGATTTAGTGATTTAATGCGGATGTCAAGTACATATTTGTGCAGTAGCGGTGGCGACGGTGACCACGACGGCCGCGGATATTCCGGCTCGAAATAACCAGCAGCGTAAGTAGGAAGCTAATCGTACCCAATTGCCCGTAACCCTACCATGTCAGCCACTTTTCATATATACTCGCGGGGGGGGGGACGACGACGACTCCGAATATTATGGTAAGGCCCAAAGGGGCGAGGTTTTTTATTTTACGGTTTTTCTTGTAAAGCAAAATTTAAATAAAGGGTAGGTACCTATGTAGATCCTAACTCAGCGGATAGGTAGGTAGGTAGGTAGGTAAGTAAGAACCTAATGCAATAGCTGCTTTTCGATCAAGTCCAGTTACCAACCAAGTACCTATTTAGATATGTAATCGCACCGTGTTTGGAGTGTATCTATCTACTTTGTCGCAGGTGACTCGCGCCCCTTTCACACTCGAACGGACACAGCTTAGGCGCGACGGCGGCGGCGGTGGTGGCTTGACCACGACGATTGCAAAATGTACGGCGGTTTCGGTTACAATCACGATAGACGCAGATTCTTACGTATTCGGCACGCCGCTACCGAACGCGTGCCAGGATGTAATGCTATCTTAGCGTGCGAAACACCAACGTCCGATATCGCAATTGTCGCAATTGCACGGCCAGAACGCTCATCCGTACTACGAATAGCGGAGGAGGCTAGCGTAACGTAGCGTAACGTAACGTAACGTAACGTGACGTGACGTGACGTGACGTGGCGTGGCGTGGCCTCTTATGGGTGGTAGGTCGTCGAATGGTCGAATAGCACTCGGCGGTGGCGACGACGACGGTAGTGATAGTGACAACGGCGTAGTTGCCACCGCTGTTGACGATGTATTTGCGCAATCGTCGGACGTTTCGACGACGGCCACTGCGGCTATAAAGTCGACCATCACGATCGCGATCGCAATCAAGGAAATCGGCGGCTTGGCGGCGGCGGCAGTCCCGCCGCCGCAATCGTCGTCGCCGTCGTCGCAAAACGTTAGCGCGTTTTCGTGGTCGGCGTCGTCGGCGTCGTCGTCGTCGTCGTCGTCGGCTGCGGCTGCGGTGGCGGCGGCCGTAACGAGTACGGCGGTGCTGCAATCGGCGGTCGTCGAAACGATAAATTTGACGCCGCCGTTATTTCTGAAAATACTGCTGATGGGATCCATCATCGTTTGCGCGGTACTGGGCAACGCGTTGGTCGTCATCAGCGTGATTCGCCACCGTAAGCTGCGCATACTGACCAATTACTACGTGGTTTCGTTGGCGTTCGCCGATCTGCTGGTGGCGCTGTGCGCCATGACCTTCAACGCCAGCGTCAACGTCACCGACGGCAAATGGCTGTTCGGCCGATTCATGTGCGACGTGTGGAATTCGTTGGACGTGTATTTTTCCACGGCGTCCATTCTGCATTTGTGCTGCATCAGCGTGGACCGATACTACGCCATCGTCAGGCCGTTGCAGTATCCCATCATCATGACCCAGAACACCGTCTATTTTATGCTGGCCAACGTTTGGTTGTTGCCGGCGCTCATATCGTTCACGCCCATATTTCTGGGATGGTACACCACCGCCGACCATTTGGACCATCGCCGCAACAACCCGTACGAATGTTCGTTCGTCGTCAATAATTATTACTTGGTCATTTCGTCCAGCGTCTCGTTCTGGATTCCCGGAGTCGTTATGCTCGTCATGTATTACAGGTAAGTACTCGCGAGTAACAATTAGCAATTAGCAATCGTTCATTACGTAAGTAAGTAGGTAGGTAGGTAGGTAGGTAGGTAGGTAGGTAGGTAGGTAGGTAAAAGCGCCAACCAACCAACGAGCGTTCGAGCCAGCGATCCGCGCTACGCTGCTCTGTACCATTGCCAAATACAGCGTAATTATGGTATTGTATGTAATAGGTACCTAGCTACCTACCAACTAGCTTTGGCGAAGCGCAACGCCTACGCCTACATACATACAAAATGTACCCACTAATACTTACCTGCGATTTCTGCGTGCATCGCATCGCATCGCATCGCATCGCATCGCGCCCCGCCCCTCCCCGTGTCTGTGCCGGGTAATTCTACCTGCAAGTGTATAGGTACCTATATCTACTATAGGTAATTGTAGTCCTGGGCTGGGGATAGGACGGACGTGTGGTGTGAGTATGGTACTTAGTACTTACTCATATAGGTACATAGGTACTTATGTATGTATTGCAATGTAGGTAGCTATAATGGTAAGCATGCATGAATGTGAATGTAGCGTGTAGGTGTACCACACATATGTAGGTAAGTAGGTAGAAGAGAGGTACCTACCTACCTACCTACACATATGTACCTATCGAAATTTTTTTTTAGGGAATTCATCCTCGACCAATGCGCCGCGTCGGGCAACGGTGTGAATTTTATTTTTGAAATAGGTACCTACTTACTTATCGTAGGTATACCTACTTGGGTATTTTCCCCGACGTGACGAGGTAAGATTCGAAGCTGAACTTGCGTATAGGTACGTACCATACCTATACTACATTATGCAGGTATTCGCCATGCAGACGACGCCACGCTCAAGTACCTATTACATGTGTACGTAATGTGCATATGTAATACACAGGTTAGGTCAGTAGCGTAACTTGACATTCCCTCTGGGGGGGGGGGGCAGAAGTCGAAGGGTAAAAATTTTTTTCTTAGGTATATAGATATACTGAATGGGCATAAAGATCTCGGATAATTGGGGGGGGGGGGGACAGAACCTTTTTTGGTACTGTCGCTTTAAATAAGAGGTTTGTTCAAAAAGTAAGGTAAGTAATTAGGCCAAGTACAGAAAAGCGGTAAAAAGTTTTAAAAAATTAATTTTACAAAAATTGTAATCTAAAGTTTCTATTTTCTGTAATCAGTCTTGGTATCATACTTTTCGAACGGCTTTTGCAATTTAAATAGTGATTATTTAATGCCCGAGCGAGGCGAGGGCAGAGCTTTGAAGAAACATTGATTTTTAATGCCCGAAAAAATCATTTTTGAGAGGTTCGAGGGAGGTATTTACGCCACAAGCTTACATATTGAACTATCGAACTAGCGAAAATTAATAATAAGGTGGGTTACTTACGCCCGAGCGAAGCGAGGGCAAAGCTTTGAAAAAATTTGATTTTTTATGTCCAAAAAATTCATTTTTGAAGGGTGTCGGGGGAAGGGGGGTTTGTACCCCCCCCCCGTATTTACGCCACTGGGTTAGGTACTTAGCTACTTACTTGCCCACAATTGCAATTAGTAGGTAGTAGGTAGATACCTGACGGATAAACTGCCACAGCAGTTGCGGGAGGGGCCGGGCCGGCGCGGCGAGACCAAGTAAGTTCCTGAACCTATTATACCTACTTACGTACCGTATACATAAATGTGCAATTGTTGAATCGCACACGCTACTTGTAGGTAGGTATAGGTGTAGGTAGAGGTACCTACATATCTTTGACTATATGTAGGTAGGTAGGTACCTAGAATATAAAGCCAATGGTACCTGTACATATGTACGTAATATACTTATAAAATTGTGTAGTGTAACGCGTTGCGCTTTGTGTGCACCTTCGTCTAGAATATACAAGGAAGCGATCAGACAACGGAAAGCGTTATCGCGAACTTCAAGTAACATAGTGTTGAACAGCATTCATCAGCAAAGGGCCCAACGTCCGAATCATTACGGTAATCGATTGCACGCCGCGATGGACGGCGGCGGCGGCGGCGGCGGCGATAACACCAGCTCTACCATTACGTCGAGAAACTCTTCTTCAACTTCGGAAACAAGCAAAACGGCAGCCGTCGTGCTTAATTCGGATGGTAAGTTTATGTTTTCGTTTTCAAATCCAAATGCGCGCACGACAATAAAAGTTCTTTTACGCATTCGGCGCGCGGGGTGGCTTGCTGGTTGCTGCATACCTACTTATTGTACATATACAATGACATGCATATGTGACATGACATGTAAAAACCCCGTTACCGTGTAAAAACAAAACTTTTTAGGAAACGCAAAAAATAAAATCGCTTGCCATTTATAGGTTGTATTCGGATAAACATTTGAAGACTAATTTCACTCAGAAAACTTACTTTTAAAATTTTTTTCAGCTACCTACACCATTTGATAGAGGAGGTATTTAAGCGAAATTTTTTTACACGGTAACGGGGTTTCTACATGTCATGTCACATATTATGTAATGTACATGTATTCAGGTACCTACCTACCTACCTACCTACCTTTTTTTTTTTTTTTTTTTTTTTTTTAATTGGTCCGCAATCCCAAATGGGTGCGGCAAGTTTATTACATGATTAATTAACAAACGATTCAATATTTAAAGTTATATACAATGCTGCTTCAACTTAGAATAAAGAAAACGAACGTAATTAGGATTAAACAGACTGAAAAGTAAAGCAATGGGATAAGTATATATTTAAAAGTACGTTAATTAAGTAAATGAATAGCAAAAAGAAAAGTATACAAGTTGACGAATTCAAAACGAGTAGAAGGTATACGGTTGCATTAGATTAAAGTTTACATCGAGGGGATTCGATCGCCGCGGCTTCGTCTTGCCAAAGTCTTAGAACGCAGTAACGAAGATAAGTGCGATGTGAGGAGTTGAGTACATCGAGGTCAGCAGGTCTGCCCTTGGCAAAGCGGGAACAACGAAGGAAGATATGGGATGGAGATTCTAAACCTAGGCCACAGGGGCAAACAGGAGACTTTCTGCGGCGTCGTCGAAATAGGTATGTGCTAAAACAACCGTGAGCGGAGATGGCCTGAGAGGAGAAAAAATCGAGGATAGGACGAGTATCGATCCAAGGTTGAATTTCTGGGATTAATTGATGAGTCCATTTTGCAGTTTTGTTGGAGGACCAAAGTTCCTGCCAGCGAGAAATAGAAGCTTCGAGAATAGCTTGTCGTTTTGCAGGGGGTTTCATACCCGGAGTAAGAACATTCTGCATGAAATTAAAGTCATCGATTGGAAGATTATGAGCTTGTAACCAAGCTATAGATCTCGCAAAGACTGTGATTTGTAAAGGAATCCAACCAGTAATCACACAGGCGGCTGCATGGCCGGTAGACCTGTACAAACGAGCTATATTGATACAGAGAGAACGTTCAAGTTGTCTAATTAAGGTGGAAATCTTGGTGTTAGTTAAACGCTTGTAGAAAAGAGAGGAGCAATATCTGAATAGAGATCCTATAGTACCGTTATACATAATTCTACGAGAGGCAGAGCTGTAACCAAAAAGGTTTTGAGCAAGGGCTGTAATAATCGGAAGATATTTACGAGACTTTTCGATAATATAACGAAGGTGTTGATCCCAGAGAAGTTGATCATCAATTATGACACCTAAGTAAACAATAGATTTGGAGAATTTAATATTTACGTTACCAATTGGAAGGTAGTTGCAAGGATAAGAACGTTTTTCTGGACCAGAGCGTTGATCGAAAAGGATGGTTTCGGTTTTGGTTACATTGAGACGAAGACCTTGAGAGTCGAGGAAGTTAATGATAGAATTTGAGACTTCTCGAGTACGTTGTCTGAGTTGTCTTGGCGAATCGGCGCCAATTAAAATAAAAAGATCATCGGCAAAACAGAAAGTATGAATGTAAGGGAAATTTTTGAAAAGGTCGAAAACTTTATTAAATTGTATGTTCCAGTGGTCAGGGCCTGAAACGGAGCCTTGTGGGCAGCCACGTTGGATCTCAACGATAATATTTTCGAAGTCCTTGAGACAGTTCCGTCTGTTAGAGAAGAAACTAAAGGCTAGGGCTATCCAATGCCATGGGAAGCCATGGTCGATCATAGTTTGGAGGATAATAATCCAACGAGCATTATCGAAAGCAGCTGCGATGTCGTGGCTAATGCCAGCTACAAGATCGTAGGAATTTTGGAAATATTTAATAGCGGCTAGAACGTCGTGAATGGCTATTTCTGTCGATTTCTTGGGACGAAAACCGTATTGATTCGGATGGAGAATATCTTCGTACAAGGGGCGCATAGCTTTTTTGATTAGGCGTTCAAAGATCTTGCCTAAGATTGGTAGGAGAGTAATGGGACGATGGCCATCTGCTTTGAGCTCATTTTCCCCTGGTTTCGGGATGAAGACTACGAGACCTATTTTCCAGTCTAATGGAAAGTAGTTGAAACAGAGGCATTTGTTATAAAGATAGGGTAAGATTTCAGGAAATAATTTATGAAAAATTTTGACGGTTTTGGCTGTAATGCCATCGATACCTGGCGCTTTCTTGTTGTTAAGTTTCTTAATTAAGAGAGTAATTGAAGATTGAGTGAACTGTGGGGTGGGGCCAAAAGCACCAGTGGGGACAAAATCTGCCATATCTTCGGGTTGGGGGTCAGACGGAAATTTTTGGTGAAGAAGAAAAGAGGCAATTTCGGATGGATCCGTGAGTAAGACATCATTTTCATCGAGAATAGAGCTCGGCACAGTTGCTCTGCTTTTGCCCTGAGAAGAAGATTTGAGAACATGATACGGTTTTCCCCATATACGGGAGGATTGGGTAAATCTAATCCATGCTTCTGCTTTACTGCGTTTGATTTCAGATTTATAGTGATTTCTAAGGATTTTAGAGGCTTCGAGAAGAATTAAGCGTCTGAGAGGATGAGTAACTTTGGATGCTCGTCTGCGAGTTTTGTTAAAAATTTTCTTGAGATTTTCTAGATGGGAATTCCACCAATAGGATTTTTGAACCACTGGAAGGACTGAGGAGGATTTGTCAAGAGCTGTTCGGATTTCAGTAGTTAGGATCGTGACATAATTATCAATCGCATCAGTCGAATCGAGGGGGAAGTCGGGGAGTTTAATGTCAAGAATGTTGGATAGTAATAAATCAGGATTGGTGACGATGTGAGTGGGAGGGGAGGGTTTATTATCAATTATGACAGTAAAAGCAATAAGTTTGTGGTCAGATAGGAAGTCTCCACTAACAACTTCCCACGAGGGGGCGATTGTTAGGGATGAGATCAACGTATAATCAAGTGTTGATTGCAAAGTTTGTTCAAGGAGGATTCGGGACCAGGTTGGCGAGTCGTCGTTCAGAATAAGTAAGCTATTGTCAGCTAGAAATTGTTCGAAAAGGAGACCTCTTGGACAGGTGGTAAGTCCATTAAATAGTGAGGTTTTGGCATTGAAATCGCCTCCAATGACAAGGGGGGAAGAAATTCGGTTAATAATGGAGGAGAGTTCGTCGAGAGGGGGGGTAAGGTCTTCTAGGGGGAAAGGAGATTGAGAAAAAGTGGATACCTAGAATACGGGCGCTGACGAAGTCTTCACCTGATTCCAGGGGGATCATGGAGAGATTGGAGGAGATTGCGATGGCTGATCTGTTCTTGAGAAGGACTTTCCAGCCAGAGGCGGGGACAGAATTATTACGGATGTAAGGGTCAGAGAGAAGGATTACAGAGAAATTGTTATTGGTAGCGAAGGCGAAGCAGAGGTCTTGAGCGATGGAATCGTGATTAACGTTAAATTGGAGAACAGAGATTGTGTCTGGGGAGACGGTAGGATTTGGAGGGTTCGTAACGAAGGGAGTCATGATTCTTTTTTAGAAGCGTCAGAAGACGATGAGGATTGAGCAGGTTCGAATTTTTTGGCCCATTTCCGTTTTAAGCGGATATGGGTTGGGCAGATGGAATCGCCACCTACCTACCTACCTACCTACCTACCTACCTACCTATATGCTGTGCAGACTAATGTTGACGCCTTTCCTTTCTAACACGATTTCTCTCGTTAAACTGAACGGGTCGAGCTGACATTTTTACAGTAGAAGGAGATGAACCGATTAGATTGTGGTGCAATTTTGTGCAGAAAAATTTGAGCTTTCCAACTTTAAAGGTGATTTTTGCGACTTTTCTTTCTGACACGATAACTCAACTCAAATCCATCCGTGCTTTGAAAGTTGAGCTATTCGAGTTCAAAATCAAAATTGATTTAGTTTTTCTAAAATATCTCGCAAACGGCGCGGCGCATAACTCAACTCAAGTCCATCCGTGCTTTGAAAGTTGAGCTATTCGAGTTCAAAATCAAAATTGATTTAGTTTTTCCTACCCTAGTTTTAAAAAGAATTATTTTCTAACCATATTTTATGTTCCTCTCTTATTGAAGAGAAAAAATTGAAATCAAGAACTGTGATGATTGAAAATTTTTCAAAAAAAACGATTTTACTTACTTGAGCAGGTAATAATATTTTTTTTTAAATAAAAGATGAGCAAAACATGCACCCTATTGACACAGAAAAGCGCCAAACGCTGTAAAAAGCGCTTTGTTTGGCGTTTTTTTGACACTTTGGCGAACGCCATTCGCCAAACACCGGCAATTTAGGCTTTAGAAATAAATGGTTGCATTATTTTTTGGAAAAAACAGCGCTCTTGAGAATTTGCGCATATTTTTTTACATGCGATAAAACGGCGTTTCATGAGCGCCAAAGTGTCAAAAAAGCGCCATTCAAAAAACGCTGTTTTGTCAATAGGGCAGGTACCTCTACCTACGTCCTGATATTTCCTATAGTTAACCAGTGCCTGTGCGATTCTACTGGTTGAAATATGAATTAAAATTTTTTTAAAAATTATTTCAGAGAAACGTAGGTACATATTAAAAATTTAAACATGAAATCGCATGAAAATTTCATTTTTTTTTTTTCGTGTGGTGCTGAACACCATATCTACCGGACGTCCTGTGTGTTGCTCGCGCAACCTCACTTTCGCCGGCCATGTAGGTCTAGGTAATTAATAAGTATATGGTATGTAGGTGCTTGAAATAAGATGCGAGACGTGATCGGAGTTGGATGTATGTAAACGTAGGTCTACCTATAAACTTGATGTTTCATCTTTTATTATTCGACCTAAGACTTTATTTGTGTCATGTCATACTGTATATTAGGGTGGACCGCGAAAAAAAACGACATACCTCGGATTTTGACCAAATTCGCTGGTGTTGTTGGGTCACCATCGGAGACCACTCACGAATTTTTGAGCTTCCCAGGCGAAGAGGGAGTGGGGAGCTAGAGGTTCTCAAAGTGCACCTTCTTTTGAAAAAAAAAAGGACGCGTTTCTTGTTGTTTTCAGCTTGGAAATATGACGTAAGATTCATGAAACAGCACTAAAAAGCTGCGATTTGAGTTTTAACCCCCCCCCCTCCATTATGCATTGTCATCTTTCTCAGATGAAAACTCAGACTGCTACCAGGGCGTCCAAAAGTTGCAGATCGCTAAAATTCCATATTGGGAAATTTTTGTTATTCCCTAATTAATTTCGATTCTGGGTAACTAGTACATACCACAGACAGACGTTACGTGTTGGTTAGGTAATAGGTATTCGGTACTAGGTAGCAGCGGAACCACAGTAGCGGAGCTTCTTTGCGCATTTATTTTCGGTTCCAGGCACAATGAGAAGGTGAAGGTACATTACATAAAGGTACTTACTTACTTACTTACTTACTTACTTATGAATAAGGATGACAGACTTGTGTTCATAGCATCGCAAATCGGGCGGATTGGAGAATTAGTAGCAAGCCTGTTTTTCATTTATATTATCCAATTGTACCTAAGTATATTTTTCGTACGTCGATAGGTAGAACGACGACTAGTCTGCGACATAGCAACAGCACGTGGAGAAGAGAGCACAAAGCAGCGAGAACGCTGGGAATAATTATGGGAGTGTTTCTGCTGTGTTGGCTCCCGTTTTTCTTGTGGTAAGTAAAAGTGTTTCATTACATGCTGCACTATTAGTGTACCTAGGTCTATGTAGGTACCTAGATATGTTGGTAAAGGCTGGTAATCTCAAACGTCACGCTGCGCTGTTCCTATCGCACTGCATTGGTATCATATGAGTAGTGAGTACCATTTTTCCAAACTGAGCTTTGTTTTTAGCGTTTTTGACTGTTTCGACGGATTCCATTTGCACCAAATGGCGTTCGCAGAAAATTGCTACCCGTCTTGATTTCGTTGTTCTGTAACCAAAACCATTCCGAGTTGCAAAAATCGTTTTTCCAAACTGATATGAGCCAACTTCCTTAAAAATTATGAATTTTAATTTTTCACGTTTTCATTTTTCAAAAAGCATTAAAAATGATGGGTTTTATTCCAATACAAGGAATTGAAAATTTATACGTAACCCTGCCGGAAGAAAGGGACCTTGTATATAAAAAAAAAAAAAATCGACCCTCTTTATTTTTATGTGTTTGGTCCAGATTTGGTTTCATTTGGACCAAAAACGTGAAAAATGAGGTAGGTACCTTCTCTTTCCACCAGGGTCACATACCTATCTTCATTATTGCTGAAATGTGTTCTCCTACCACATATGTAGGTAGGTACGTGAGTGACTTTGAAAAAAATAATTAAAAAAATATACCTACCTACTTGTGTGGCGCTCAGAGACGAAAAATTCGTTTTCGTTTTTCCAAACTGAAGGTAATTTCACGATTTTTTTTCTTCCGATACTTATGGCGCGACACACTTGGATATTTTGAAATTCTACCTGGGCCACATGATGTCTAAGGGTAGCGCAGCCTCCTTACATTAGCTCAGTTTGGAAAAACGGTAGGTAGGTACTCAATTGAAGAGCTCTTTTCCAAAATGCGTCAAGTCAAAAAAAGTGATTTCGAGATGAATGAGAAAAAGTTTTGTTTAATTTTTCATTGCGATTTGATAATATTTTAGTGAATCATTACTCATTTCATTCGTTTATCATTTAAGTAATAAAGTTTTCACGTTTCTGTTCTTTATTAATGAATCTAGGTACCTACCTAGGTATCACACAATATTGTATAAAGATGACAAAAAAAAAAAAAAAATTAAAAGTTTGTCCCATTCAACTCCCATTTGAACTAAATTCTCAAATGCGTGTAAAACTAAAACTGACTTTGGACAGGTACCTATGAATTTTGATACTCAGAATACATCTAAAACAGGTATTATTAATGCTTAATTGAAAAAATTTCAAAAAAACAACCCATGCACCTCTCCTCAGGAGCTCGATATTCGAATTACATATGTGACCTTCCAGGAAAAAACCGACCTTCTGTCCGAAAAAAAATTGAAAAAAAAAAAAGTGTCCCAATCAATCCAAAACAAATGATAATCATGGGTTTGGATTGATTGGGACACTTTTTTTTTCAATTTTTTTTCGGACAGAAGGTCGGTTTTTTCCTGGAAGGTCACATATGTAAAATTAACCTCAGATATGAATTTAGAAGCCCAAAATACCTACATAGGTAATTATAAAACGACATCATACTCGAAATTTTCAAAAAGTTGTCCCCTTGCACCCGGGTCCAACTTTCAAGTTTCAATTTAGGGTCAAACTGACATCAAAAACGTTTTCGCGCTTCAAAATACCCCATATAGCCCCTGATCTTAGACAGGTCGTGGTCTTCATTATAAAGTTATTGATTTTTGTTTACCTCAAATCGCGATCGGACCCTCTGTGTGGGGTACTGGGGTGGCGAATTTTTCTTGTTGAAGACGCATGCTAGGTATGTACAAATTTGTATGCATGTAGGTGCATAGGCACATACATACTTATCCTATACCCTATGACAACAGTTCGGGGTTTATTTTTCTCTCTTGGTACATATAATCAGGTACCTAGGTGTAGGTACACCTCTATACCTAAGTATGTGAAACACCCACACCTAGCTATACGTAGGTATGCTACGTACGTCTTATTTACATAAATGTAGTAGGTACTTATCATACCCGTATTTTGTAATTATAGGTATATGATTAGCACGCTTTGTGGTGCGGCCTGTCATTGCCCGGACTTCCTGGTCACCACTGTATTCTGGATTGGTTATTTTAATTCCGCTTTGAATCCTCTGATTTACGCGTATTTCAACCGAGACTTTCGCGACGCATTCAAAAATACTCTGCTGTGTTTCTTCCCGTGTTTGAGTAAATTGGCGTGGTGCAGCAAAGATGACGATTCGACCGCTTCGCAATTCGTCTAACAACGAAAGAAAACCATTTTACCGTCCGGGTCGCGACCGCCTCGGAATAGACTGTACCTAGGCACTTTTCGAAAATTTTAGCGCAATATGTCGTCATATGTAGAGGTACCTAAAAAAATTAGAAATCCCAACAGATGGTACTTGTGTACTCAGAGGCGAAACTGGGGGGGGGGGGAGGGGGCCCCAATGTTAGTCGGCAAACCTTGGAAAAAGTCGGCAAATTTTTCAGACAATAAACCATTACAAAACGAACTAAGTAATTCCTTTCTGGAAATCGTCAATTTTTCAAATCTAAGCCCTCGCTTCGCTCGGGCATATAAAATTTAAAATACATAAGAAATATGGGTTGAGCATATCACCTCTCCTTAAAATCTAAAACATCAATTAAAATGAAGACATTTTAGTTTGAAATGCCATTTTTTTTCTTTTTTTTTTTTCAAAAAATTTTCGACCTCGCTTCGCTCGGGCTCAGTAAATTCATAAAATTACTTTTTAAAAAATTAATTCTTCTCGTAAATGAAAATCAATCGACTTGGCGACCATCTCAAATTACTTAAATTTTTAGAAAATGTTCAATTTTTTGGAAGGAGGTAATTTCGCAAATATTGTTTTTTGAAATACTGATTGCCAAATTTGATTTGATGTTCACTCTCCAAGTTTTTATACATGTTCTGAGTAGAACTTTGAGTCGGCAAATTCGGAAAATTCATAGGTTTCAAGTCGGAAAATTTGTGGATTCCACCCCCCCCCCCTAATCCAAAAGTGAAGTTTCGCCCTTGTATGTACTTAGCTACTTACTATACTTACCTACCTAGGATACAAGTAGATACTTACATAGGTACTTAAATAGGTTTAGCTATAGCTGCTAGAGAGGTCGGTGCTTATAGAAATACGTAGTACCTATACCTATGTATAATTGACCGACAGATGATACTAGGAGTACCTACACGGCACATGAAGTACCTACCTATCTATATTTTATTTAGATACTTTCGCAGGCCTAAAAGAGTTGTTTATTTTTGTTATTTTGTCACAATTTTTGTTAAATTCTGTTTTTCGTTTATTTTCTTACGCGTAAGTGGCTATATAAGTTCAAGAGTACCTACTGTACCATGGCATAGCATAGCATAACGTAGCATTAACATAGCGTAGCATAGCAAGGCATAGCGTAGAATAACCATACCATACCATATGGTACCTACTTTGTAAATGAAACAACAAAAACGTGTCACAATTCACAGCCGATGCCTTGAATAGGTACCTGGGTATATGTATATGTAGGTACAGGGTAGGCATTACGCAAGTGCGGAGATACTAGCCGCGCGCCGCGCCTTTATTCAATCGTGTTGATGGCATTTACGAGCCAAGTAGAGACGAGTATTTAGTGAACAATATCTTGGCTACGTAAGTGGGTACCTCTACACATTTACCCGCCAGTACTTACATCTATATACATAGGTTTCCTACCAAGTATATAAATACGTATGGTAGGTTATCCAAATGCGAGTAAGTACCTACGAAAAATAAGGCAAGCAGGTATTTCGACCTACAGGTACCTACTAACACTGAGCGAAATTTTTAGCGGTCTGGGTATTTGGAAGAGTCCAGATATCGCCCATTTTATACGGAAAATGAAATGGTTGGAAACTGCCGAAAAGTTGATTTCGTCTCCAGCGCATTTGTGTCTCAATCCACCAATTCGTTGTAAACTAACTCGCGTATAGGCATAGGCATATCTAATGGAGACAGGTGCGTAGGTCTTGACCGGCGCGGCGCGGCGAATATGTGCGGTCACAACTTTTTAGCATTGGAGAAACGCGACGATACCTAGACCTACGCACACGTACCTAGCTACCTACTATACCTACTACCCATTACCCAGTATCCACTACCTACACCTCTACCACCGCTGCCTATAATAATCTAAGGGCAGCGTAGTTCTAACTACTTTATTGTATGGTATTGGCATAGGACGTACTTGACCTACGTATAGTCTGACGTACCGTATGTGTTTGCACTTGCAGTAGGTATCGCCAGGGGCGGCGCGATGGGGGGGGTTTGGGGGGAGGTAACACCCCCCCAGACAAATTTTCAGTCGGCAAAATCGGCAAAATTTTGGAAATATAAGATGAGTCGGCAAAATCTCAGAAATGTCAGCAAATTGAAAAAGTTTTAGAAATTTTGCAGCATAATCAATAAAAAATTGAGCCTTTCTAAATTTTTCAAGTTTGTAGTCCTCTTTCATAAAACACAATCCAACTTCAAAATTATTACTTTCCAAACCGATATTTTCGAAAAATTTCGGCCTCGCTACGCTCGGCCTCATTGGTTTTTTTCTTTCATACTTTTAAAACAATCTAAATTCAACAAAAATGATATTTTCCCCTACATTATTTCAACTTGTTTTATCAAATTTTTTCTCATCAAAACTCATTTTCGAAGTCAAGAAATTAAATTTTTCAAAAGCTTTGGCCTTGCTACGCTCGACCTTATTGTTTTTCTTTTTGAACATTTTTTAAGTACAAGTGGTCGGTTTTTTTTACTCGCGTTAGATAATCAATTTATATTATAACATTGTTTTATTGGTCTTGAAATTAAAGAAAGTATTCCGCTTAAAATTTTCTCCCTCGCTTCGCTCGGGACAAATTTATTTACTTTCTCTTCTCCTTAAAACTACATATAATCTTCGAAACTAATCTGTTGAAACAAAAAATTCTCGTATTGTAAAATTTCAGAATTCTTACTCGGCAATTTTGAATTTTTTAGTCGGCATTTTTGAACATCATTACCCCCCTAAAAGTTTATGCTCGAACCGCCTCTGGGTATCGCTAGATATTACTCGATTAGATCACTCAAGTCGAGAAACTCGAGTTCCAGTGTGCAAATAAGCCTACCTACATATATTTTCTTTCCCATGAAATGTCCAACTCGGGCACTCGAACAAATGTTTTCTCGCATCACGCAACGATTTACCTATATATTGTATTTAGGTAGGTGCCTACCTTATTTTACCTAGGTATCCTGTTTATGGTACTTTTTTCCATGTGTAGGCGGCGTAGCGCAAATTTACCTAATAAACCTGCACCCATTCGATAATTTTGCTTTGGAACAATTTGTTACGAACGACTGTTACCTATTTACTATTTGTACCTATTCATTTACCTACCAATTAAGTCATGTTGTATTTTTTTTCTCGTTTAAACTTTATCGTGAAACCTATTTTTTGAATTGTTATTTCTGTACTTGATAACGATATTATCAATAATACTTTTTACGCTACCGTTGTAAAAATTCATTCTGCAGGACGAGGCAAACGATCGTAGGTAGGTATGAAGGTAAGGGTTGTCAAGAATTTACCTTTTACTGCAATTTTTTTCCAAATATGGTCACATTACAGAGCAAAAATCAAAATCCTTCCTATACCATCAAGGTTCAGGTTTTTCTTCGAGAATTTTCAGGCAGGGGGTCAAGTGTTGATCCAGCTTTACAGTTCAGAAATGAAAAAAGCTCCCATCTGAGATCAAAAATCAAAATCATTCGTATACCATCAAGGTTCCAGGATTTTCTGCGGGAATTTTCAGGCAGGGGACCGAGCGTTGAACCAGCTTTAATGTTCAGAAAGGAAAAAAGCTCCCATCTGAGATCAAAAATCAAAAACAAACATATTTTTGGAATCGTCTCGACGAGAGAAATTCAATGGTTTTTTTCAGGATCAACTTTGGTCAAGCAAGAGAAAAGTTGCCCATTCCTTGCCCCATTTTTTTTTTAAAAAAAAAAGGTAACTTGGTCAAATTACAGAGCAAAAATCAAAATTATTCGAATACCATCAAGGTTCAGGTTTTTCTTCGAGAATTTTTAGGCAGGGGGTAAAGCGTTGATCCAGCTGTAAAGTTCAGAAATGAAAAAAGCTCCCATCTGCCCAATACAGGTTATAGGTTGTCAACAATTTACCTTTTACTGCAATTTTCTTTCAAACTTGGTGAAATTACAGATCAAAAATCAAAATCATTTGTATACCATCAAGGTTCAAGATTTTATTTGGGATTTTTGAGGCAAGGGGTCAAGCATTGTTCCAGCTTTGAATTTCATAAATGAAAAAATACCCCATCTGCCCAGTTACAGGTAAGGTTTTCATCAATTTTTAAAATTAATTATTTTTAAATTTAATAATTGATTATTAAAAAAAAATAATATTGTTTATTTTTTAAATTAAATTAATTTATAAAGCTTTTGTTTTTAATTTTACAAATTTTTTCAAAACATGGTAAATTCGTCAAATAGCCTCAAGATTCAGGCATTTCTTTAGGAATTTTCAGGCAAGGGGTCAAGCATTGTTCCAGC